>JBBMOE010000062.1:968920-1009486 GCA_037975065.1 Chaetodon trifasciatus | reverse complement strand
GAGGGAGAGAGAGGGAGAGAGAGGGAGAGAGAGAGGGAGAGAGAGAGGGAGGGTGAGGGAAAGAGAGAGAGAGGGAGAGAGAGAGAGGGAGAGAGAGAGAGTAATGCAGAGAGTAATCCTCCTCTCTTTTCTCCCTGCGCTCCTCCTCCTCCTCATCTTCATTTTATCTTCATTATTGTGTGTGTGTGTGTGTGTGTGTGTGTGTGTGTGTGTGTGTGTGTGTGTGGGATGCCTGACAGATTGGTGTCAGTTCTGTTCTGTTGAGACTCCCTCGATCGTTCTGCCATGTAAATTTCTACAACATGAACTGGAAGTCTTAAAGACTCTCTGATTTTGTGTTTGAGCCTCACAGCGGTGGGTGACTTTGGGGGGGGGTGGCATCCATTAGCAGGTTGACCCAAATGCATACCCCCTGTTGGGCTACCACCCCCCCTTTAAGGAGCAATGTTAGTCCAGTCTGTCTGCCTCATTGATTGTTTATCTGACTGAGGTTTGTGCTGGTTAGCATCTATGACCCCGACCATCTCTGAGACATCAGCAGTCTGACCGAGCGGCGTATTGATGAATCCATGGTGCTGTCCGTGGTGCTGAAGCAGCAGAGGGATTTCTAATTGGCCCTTTTTCTCTCGGCCTGTTTCATCTGTTTCTTCTTGGATCTCTAATATTCTCTAAATATGTGCTACAAATTCTATGCTGTGTTGTAGCCTGTTTACTGTTGTCACAGAGTGAGAGGATCATAGAGACACACTGTGCCTGTAGTATTCCTATAATAATAATAACAATAATAACAATAATCCTCTGCTCATTCAGTCTTCAGGTTTTCATTATATATATTATATATAAGTTGTATCAGTACAAATCTCCACATTTCCTGGACGCTCACTGTTGCTGTGTCCGTAATTGTGGAGGAAATTTGGGGGTCTGTATGGTGCTGGACTTGCCATCCAAGAGGCCAAAATGCATTTCCTCTAAAGAAATTCATGTTTTTAGTTTTCCTGCTTAAATAGAAAATCTATATAAGATGCATTTTTAAATACTTTACTGGAATCTTTGAAGTAAGGACATCACGGGACTGGAAGCTTCAACAATTAGCTTATCATGTTGTTTAGCATCACTATGACTAGACGCAGGAAAGAGAGACGGCTAATGCTAACTAGCCTCTTCTCTGTATAACGCAGGATGAACACAGCCCTGAATGGTGATGACTCAGCTGGTGTTGAACCAGAACTACGAGTGGAAATCAGTGCTAGCAAACTAACTAACTAACTAGCCTTCACCTTCTGAGTGGAAGCTAGTTGCCTTAACTTGCTAGCTTCCACATTGTGAGTGAAATGCTAATTGAATAGCACATTGGGTCAGATTTTTTAGCGTTTTTAGTAGCGATGCCCTCCAGCTGGCTCGAGCCAAAGGCCTGAAGTCACACACACGATTATATTTACAGGAAAGGAGTGAAGAATTCAAATTTCAGCCTGACTTTAAATATTAAAACTTCCTGTCGAGCAACCTGGTGGTAATGATTCGCCCTCCCTCCTTATGTGCACTGACTTCTAAATAATTGATCGAGGCAAATCATTTTAAAGTCGTGCTGAAAATGTTGAATCCTAATGGTAGTTTTACAGGATTAATCTTCACACTGATTAACAGGATTAAACTTTCTGCATCTCAACAGGATGAATTTAAAGTATCATAATGAGATAAAGCCTTGCATGTAATTCACAGCTGGATTAAGTCCTGCTGTAAGTGGACTTTAACCAGATCAGCTCGTTAAAGACTCGACGTGAAGAGATCTCCCATCATGTAACTCAGTGTAAAGATCATCACGAAGGTCAGCCGGCCTTTTTCGCCCACACACACACTCGTCGATCGATTTCTAATCAATCACACAGATCAATACGCAGCGGTCACATCACTGCCGCATGAACACACATATTAAGCAGCGTGATTAACATGGTTCTCAGGTGATTCATGTGTGTGACTATCTGCTGGTGATTAATCTGTTACTGCCACTGATGAAACATTTCCTTCAGCTGTCGCCGTTAATTCATAGAAACCTGTCAGAAGTGTCTTTAAATATGCCTCATTAACAGGATGAATTCACATCTTCACACAAAGCTGCGAGCTGTGATCTGAATGTATCATCAGGAGAGACGCAGAAGTGAAAAAAGAGAAATTTGGAACAATCGAGGAAAGAGGAGGGCCTTAGTTAGGCAGCAGTTTCTGTCCAAAAACTATTAAAAATGAGCCACATTGTTAGACTGGCTGACATATTCCTTCATTACCATGAACACAGACAAACACTGTAATATTATTTTGCACTGAATGCGTATTAATCCGCCAGTTAAAGTAGTCCCTAACAAATGAACACTTTCCTACAGTTTGAGCAACTTTTATTAAACTCTGGCAAGAAGAAGAAGAAAATAACTGAGCTACAACAGCTATGAAATGTGGCTCATTCATGCTCCCCAGAGGACGCGTCCCACTGAATCCTCTCACTCTTCATCGAGCGTCATCATCAGGTCAACACTTCGGTTTGGGACCAAATATCTGCAACCGACGACACTCCATCAGCCCCAGCTGTGCTCTGTGTATCTAGAGCTAACTGGCAAATGTAAACATGCTAACACGCTAAACTAAGATAGCGAGCAAATACTGCTTAACATGAGCATGTTAGCATGCTAGTGTTAGCATTTAGCTAAAAGCACCTCTGTGCAGACTCACGGCCCCCCGGCATGGCTGCAGACTCTCAGTTTTGTTCTGTTACCTCCAGATTTGACTGAAGAAACAGCTGAGTGTGTTTTTTCCTTTATTTATTTATTTATTTATTATTATTATTATTAACAGTCCAACACATTTAAACAAAAGCAAACAAAGTTAAATCTTCCTTTAAGCCAGAATTTCCTCAAATGTGCTGTAATGTGTCCTCTTTGTTGATGATTGAAGTATTTACACATGTTGGTGACAGAGGAGAGGTTTCTGACTGATGTACAGTTGAGTGTCATTTACTTTTACTGTGTTGTTAAAGTTAATGAAACGTTCTTTGATCGAACACTCTGATCAGCTGAGTGTTCGCTCACTGCTGGACACGCGTGAGGCTTGTCTTCCTCCTGTCAATCATCTTGCATCTTGTTGGTGACTCTTGTTCTGTGACGTCGTGTGTGAAGCTTCTTCTTCTTCTCTGTCGTATTTGAACTTAAAACAGACAGAGAGAGGCAGAAGTGATTGTGACAGAGACACAAGTAAGAAACTGTGAAATAGATTGAGAGAGCGAATTCGTGAAAAGAAGAAGAAGAAGAAGAAGAAGAGGAGGAGAGGGAGAGAAAGAGAGAGAGGGGCCCCAGATGCCGACTAGTCCCTCTCTCCTCCTCACCCTCCTCCTCCTCTTCCTCTCTGCTCAGCTCCACCCGGCTCCCAGGGCCCCGAAGGCAGCAGCAGAAGGACAAATCCAACGCACCATCTGAGCCTGGAGCAGCCAGGAGGCACTTCATTTACGCTACAGAGCCTCCCTGTTTACACAACACCCTGCAGCACACACACACACACACACACACACACACACACACACACACACACACACAGCGGTTTATCACGCTTCTGAGGACTCTGCATCGACATCCATTTGGTTTCTGCTCGACCTCGACCACATGAAAACCAGATGTCCTGTTTCACCTGCGGACACTCGCCTGTTCCAGGATTTCCTTTTCTGTTTTAGTCGTTGATCAGTTGTTTCATAATCTGATACCGAGTCAATCACTGCACAGTGAATCGCATCACATGACGTGTACAGGTGACACACAGGTGAGATCTCTCCACGCTGTCACTAAATCCAAAATCAGTCCAAAATACTGATTATCAATCAGAAATGAGCGGCGATAGCTTCAGTTTTCTGGGGTGATGGAGCACCTGTGAATAAAGCAATCAGTGTTTTAAGTGTGTGTGTGTGTGTGTGTGTGTGTGTGTGTGTGTGTGTGTGTGTGCCCATATTAACGTTTCGCTGATCTAAAGCAAAGTAATTAAAAGGAGCTGAAAGAGTTTTGCCTCTCTGAGACAAATGCCTGTCTGAGGAAGAAAAACACTCTTCATCACTGTCAGCAGAGCAGGAGGAGGAGGAGGAGATGAAGAAGTGAAACTGGTTTTATTGCTGCCGGGAGAGAGGAGGAGAAGAAAAGGTTTAGGAGGTGAAAAAGGAGAGTTAATTTTAAGTAGAGATGAAGCGGGACTTGAGGAGAAGGGATTAAAAGGAGGAAGAGATGAGGAGGTTTTATCACTGTGTAAAAGAGGAGGAAGGTGGAGGGAAATACAGGTTTTATCACTGCGGAGGGAGGGGGAGGAGAAAAGAGGAGGAGATGAAGGAGATGAAGGAGAGTAACAGCTTCTCTTTAAGAAGAGAACAGGAAGAAGAGAAGAGAGAAAAAAACACTTGACACAATGAGGAAGAGGAGGGGAAGCATGAGAGGAAGATAAAGGAAGAGGAAGGGTCAGATGAGTCAATGAATGAGGAAATACAGGCATACATGAGGAGGATGAAGAGGAGGAGGAGGAAGAGTAAAAGAGGAAGAGAAACAAGAGAAGAAGAAAGAGATGATAGAAGAGGTAGATGAGGATGATGAAGAAGAAGAGAGGGAAGAGAAAAAGAAGGAATAGCTCACCTCACCTCAGTTCCTCTGCAGATGGATCTGTTTCTGCAGATGATCAATCACCTGATCAATTGTTGTGATTGGAGCTCTGGGCAGCACCGAGGCAGCTCATTGGCTAGCTGTCCTCCACTCCCGGCCAGATGACCTCACTGGTCGGCCGATTGATCAGTTTTATCGGGGTCTGTCTGCTGGTCAGCTGACGGCTGGATCGGGGATTGATTGGTCAGACTGGTCGTCCAATTCCATCACAGCGATCAGATCAATGGACATGAGGCAGAGCCAAAGATCACTGACCAGAGATCAGCCAACAAACGCTGTTACTGACCAGAGATCAGCCAGCAAACACTGTCACTGACCAGAGATCAGCTAAACACACAAAATGAATTTGTGTGTTTCCATCCATGACTGTTGTTAGCATGTTTGGAGCTGAGCTGAGCAGCAGGTGGCGCTGTTGCTCATCATTTATTCATGAAATCAGATCCCCTCATGACCCTCCGGTCCTGCCGGAGTCCGTCTGAGCTTTGTTCAAACAAAACTTTATTTTAAATTGTCGAGCAGAGCCCGGACAGGTGCTCCTCTGCTGCATCATATCAGTCAGGTAATGATGTTGATGTATCCAATTTACATGAAAGTGGTTTGAACTCAGATCTGAGTGTGTGTAATGAAGCTGCATCATCGAGCTTTTATTCATGACACACGAGCAGGCCTGTGTGTGTGTGTGTGTGTGTGTGTGTGCTTGCTCTGCACACTTTCTCCTTGTGTTTGTCAGGAGAGGATTGTCTGTCTTGTTTTCTCGTAATTGCCTGTGTTGTATCTGAATGTGCGGTGTGTGTGTTTGCATGTGTGTGTGTGTTTGCATGTGTGTGTGTGTGTGTGAGAGAGTGCATGTTATGCATCTTATCAAGAGCTCATGAATTATTGAGATCCATTTAGAACCCTTATCACTGTCCCCATGGCAACCAGCCCCACGGGGCACACACACACACACACACACACACATTCACAAACTATTACAATAGTGCAACATGCAATACAAACACACACACACACACAGTCACACACACACACACACACACACACACAGTCTGAAACCTGGCGTGGTGTGTGTGTTTGTTGTTGT
Organism: Chaetodon trifasciatus; assembly: GCA_037975065.1. Taxonomy (NCBI): domain Eukaryota; kingdom Metazoa; phylum Chordata; class Actinopteri; order Chaetodontiformes; family Chaetodontidae; genus Chaetodon; species Chaetodon trifasciatus. The sequence goes on along the minus strand of JBBMOE010000062.1, from coordinate 1,003,732 downwards.
CGTGCTGAAGCTCCCGGTGGCCTCTGTGTGTCCTCAGTCCAAGCTGGACATGATGTTGGATTCATGTTTAATGCATGTTTCCTAACTGTTTGTGTGTGTGTGTGTGTGTGTGTGTGTGTGTGTGTGTAGACGTGTATTTCTCTTGTTGTGGGAACATAAAACATGTTTGCACAGTCACATCGTGGGGACTCGCCGTCCTTATGGGGACAAAACAGGTCTTAGGAAGAAGACTTGGGTTCAGGTTCAGGTAAGTCTCCAAGAAATTAAAGACAACGTAATGTGTGTGTGTGTGTGTGTGTGTGTGTGTGTGTGCTGCTCTGTTTCAAGAATCTAATGAGGTTTCACGTGTTTGACTGAACTGTTAGAAAACAGCTGAGATCAGGACGACCTGCAGCTCTGTGCTCAGTGAAGGATCAGAGCTCGAGGAGCAGCGCCCCCTGCAGATGGAAACGTCAAGCCAATAACGGTGTTTGTGCTTCTGATAAGAGACACGCAGAAGATCGATGGCACAGGGGCCACGAGGGGCCTCACAATTTTGTATTTCTTAAGAAATAATTTCCTTTTTAACTCAATGCATCAAAGTACTTTTGTCCACTCACGTCTATAAACCTGTTATGCATAAACAGCAAAGGTGTAAAAAAAGCATGTAAAATATGTTCTCCTGTTATTATTAATGCGTCGAGTGCAGCTGGCCGCACGTTTCACGAGTCTGAGGCCGAGAAAAGGAGGAAAAATCATAAATATTCACGTCCATGCAAAAGACTCTCTTTATTGCTGGTAGCAAAATATACTATGATACTATAATATATATAATACTATAATAAATCTACTCCTACTACTACGTCATATTTTATTTGTTGATAATATTTTCTTTCAGTAATCTGTAAAGTACCAAGTTTATCAAATGAATTTAATGCAGTGAAAATTACGTTTCCCTCTGAGACATAATAAAAAGTAATATATAATAGATAAGATAAGATCAGATAAGATAAGATAAGATAAGACTTTATTGGTCCCACACAGTGGAACAAAATGGTCAAGATAAAAAGTATACAGGATGCAGAATAGAAAATCATGCCATAAAAATACTACTGCCAATATTCTGTTTGGTGGAGGCTGTGGTTGGCTGAGGTTGTGTTTGGTGGAGGCTGTGGTTGGTGTGGGCTGTGGTTGGTGGAGGATGTGGTTGGTGGAGGATGTGGTTGGTGGAGGCTGTGGTTGGCGGAGGATGTGGTTGGTGGAGGCTGTGTTCGGCGGAGGCTGTGGTTGGTGGAGGCTGTGGTTGGTGGAGGATGTGGTTGGTGGAGGCTGTGGTTGGTGGAGGCTGTGGTTGGCTGAGGCTGTGGCTGCAGCAGCAGGTGACATTAGCATGACAGTATCATCAGTGCGGCAGAGGGAAGCCTTTAATGGCCGCTCTGCACACCTGGATGAAGACGGCTGGTCGTTAGCGTTCAGCTGTTTGCCGCGCAGCTGACGAACGAGCCCAAACCAACACAACGCTGCACGTCTGTATTTCTTCCTGTCAGCTGCTGATGTTTGTTTGTGTCTCTCAGTGATTTAACACGGCCATTTTTTTAATCCAGCCGTCCCCTCCCTTTATCACACACCTCCTCACACACACTCTGTCTCCATTTTGTCATTCTGGATCTTCTCCTCTTTAATTCTCCCATTTGATCCTTCTCTCCTCATTGCTGAGCTCAGCAATTTACAGCAGAAACACACACACACACACACACACACACACACACACACACACACACACACTCACACACTTGTTTTTGTCACTTTGGAGGACACTGCATTGTCTACAGACACAACCATTTAATCTAAAATCTTCAATCTAATCCGAACCTCAAACCTAAAACCAAGTCTAATCCTCAAACAGCAACATAGAAATGAGAAACAGGCAAAATGTCAGATGCATTCTCACTCTGGAGGTCTAAAAAAGGTCCCCATAAAGATACAAGTACAACAGGACGCACACACACACACACACACACACGCACACACACAGTGTAATGTTAATAAGGGATGCGGTCGGGTGGTTTTATAACTCGTCTTAAAAGAGATTTACTGAGTCAGAGAGAGAATTAGACATAGAATAACAGACTTATCTCTTCCATTCATGTTTCTTTGTGTGTGTTTGGAAATGCAGAAAAATTAATCAATCGTGCATTTTCAGCAACATTTGCCAAATCTGAGCTCTTTAAGTGCGTAAAACAATGACAGAGATCAAACAAAGCAGGCGAGGAAATAAAAACCACGACACACAACAAACAGCTATAAAAGCAGTAATTTGAATAAAAAGAGAACAATGTGAAGCTCTGAGTGAATAAATGGAAGAAAAACAGACAAAAAATCAGTGAACAAGGTGGCAGAGAAAAGATGAAAAAAGTGTCGAGCTTGCATTAAATTTGTTCTGCTTTCAGCAGATCTGCAGTGAGGATCCTGGGCTAAACGCTAATCTGAGCACTGTCCTCAAAATGGAAATGCTAACATGCTAATGTCCAGCAGGTTGATTATCTTAATTTAGTGTGTTAGCATGCTAGTGTTTGAAAATTAGCACTATTAGCACACCACTATTTTGGTCACTATATTTCCTTAAGTGGATTTATTCATTCAGGATTATAATTTCACAACAAACAAAATATAAGACAAAAAATTAATGAGATAAGCTCAAGTAATGAACCCAATAAATGTAAACAAATGTCTGTATTTTGTTTTTGCTTCACTGGTGCTTCTACTCAACAGGGCTTGAAGTGACAAAAGGTGTTGATTTCTGTCTGCTCCTTCAGTGCTGTGTGATCCAGTTTATTCTACAGGGGTCCAATCAGATTCCAGTCTGTGCACAACACACCTGCAGACATGAAACACCTCACCAGAGCACAGAGCCGACGGCCTGTTAGCTCGTGTTTTTTACTCAGCGAGGTGTCACTTTGTTTTACCACCTTTGTCTGCTGCTCAAAACTCCAATTAGACCCAAAGAAAGTTTAACGAGAGGCCAAATGTGACGTGTGAGTCTGTGCTGGTTCAGACCACGACCACGGCACGAGGCAGTTCAGGTTCAGAGGAAAGTCCAAAACAAGCTTCATCAGGTAAAGAGCAAGCAGAAAGTCCAGGAATCAAACAGGGGCAATGAAGACGTGTGGAGGACCTGTGGAGGTTTAAATACCACTGAGGTAATCAGAGGGAACGTGGAGCAGGTGAGGTGAAGAAACAGGTGGCAGGTGGGGGAGGGTGACGCTGGAGACGCTGCAGATCAGGAGGGAAACTTGATTCAACATTGGTTCAATGTTGCAGATTGACGTAAACACAACACGTACAAAGATGTTTGATTGAGTTTTCCATCACATTTCAGTCACGCGTGGATTGAACGTGTGCGACGAGTGAAATATGAAACATACAATCAACTGAATGATTGCAAAGATCACCTCATAGCAAACTGAGCCGAAGGTAAGACATGACAGAAAACAGATAATGAGATAAAACATTGGCCGTCCACGTTGTTGTTGCACCTTTTCTAATCAACACGTTTCTAATTCAATACTTTAAACACCGCTGTGGTGGAATTTATTTTGATCTTTGACGAGACGAACATCAGCTGATGGTTTCATATTAGAGATCTGACCCTGAACATCAAACGGAGGAAGGAAACTTCATCAAGGTCGAAGGAAAAAGGCGACTCAGATCTGAAACACTCGGCTGATTGACAGTCATTTCAGGTCAGACGGAGAGTGAAAGTATGGTTGTATGATCAACGTTTTTTTCTTTCGTCACTTTGATTTAAACATGGAAGCTAATCAGATCCCCATTAGCTTGAGCTCTTCCTTGTGTTCTAATTAGCCAATGTTAACATGCTAACATGCTAAACTAAGATATTGAGTATGGTAAACATTATACCTGATATATATCAGCATGTGAGCATATTAGCATGCTAACATTATCATTTAGCTCTAAGCTCAGCCTCACTAGCTGCTAGCATGGCTGCAGACTTGTTCTACATCAGAGGTGGACAGCCGTCAGCACAAATGTTGACAGAACTTCCAGGAAAATCAGCAAAAGAAAATGTGAATGTATGCACATTTACTGTAATGTGAATTTTAGGAGTTTGTTTATTTAGATAAGCAGTAGGTGGCGCTAATGTCAGCTGCTGCTCAGGGCGTAAATAAAGAGTTACAGTCAAACCTCAACCTGTGGCAAAAAAGATGCAGAAAATATGATCGAACTGTGGCATTTATGTCTTCTTTGTTTGGACAAAATCAGCAGGAATAAGACGTCTCGGTCCTTTTGACACTTTGCTCTCACAATTGGACAAAATAATCAATAACAATCAGCTGCAGATTTATAGCTAATATCTACGTCTGCTGGAAGCCTCTTTGACTTTCAGCTGCTTTAAACGCACAGAAAAACAGACAGGTGTGTGTGTGTGTGTGTGTGTGTGTGCGTGTGTGTGTGACTTTTAATACCAGTAACCTACACCACACACACACACACACACACACACACACACACACACACACACGAGCTTGACCCTGTTTGGTCAAATTAAAGCCATAAATTGTGTTTCCATTAACGTCCTATTGACTGGTTTTAGTTTATTCCAGCTGAGAGGAGGTTCAATCCTTCAGCTGCTGTTAAACAGCTCTCCACCTGAATGATGGAGGGAGAGGAGGAGGAGATGAAGAGCGAGGAGCAGAAAGAAAGAAAGAAAGAAAACAGACGAAGAAGCAAAGAGATGATGAAAGGCGAGAGAGAGAGAGAATTTTCTGAATATTCATCCTCAACGTGATGACGATAAACTTCACCTTCATAAATCACTGTCCTGCAATCACACACACACACACACACACACACACACACACACACACACACGCACACACACACACGCACACACTGCAGTCTAATTTAGAGTGTGTTATCAGAGCCGCAGACGAGCAGTTGATCCAGCGACCTTTGGCAACGAGAAAAAACTGTCTCGCTTTCATTTTAGGTTTGTCTCACACACACACACACACACACACACACACCCACACACACACACACACACACTAACTTTCCATCTCTTCTGAGGAAAACACTTTGCTGACTTGCGATAATGACGCGTCTTAAAAGTCTCTCTAACTTTCTTTCCTCCTCATCGTCCTCTCGTTTCCTCGGCTCGGTTCCATTTCCATTAAACTTCTTCTTCTTTTCTTTCTCTGGCTCATCCCTTCTTCTGCCAACTCCTCCTTTCATTAACGTCCTCCTCAATTCCTCCTGAATTCACTTCTATACCTTATCCTTTCCTTTCCTATCACCTTTTCCCCTTTTTACCTCCTTTCCTTACTTATTTCCTTCTTTTTTCCTTCTGTACCTCCTCTTTCCTTGCCTCCTCTCTCCTTACCTGCTCACCTTTCCCTTTCCTTCACAGTCGTCTGCGAGCTTGTGTCCTCTTTCAGGTGCTGCCTCTTGCACCGTCTTCAGGCTTTGGAGGACAAAACGAAGGACGAAGACCTTTTCCCCAGCAGACATTTTGTCTTGTCATAGCAGGACAAACACAGGTGTAACAGGTGATAATATAGAAAAGAACAGTTCCATTTAGCTGAGCTGGTTCCTGTGGTGCGTAAGTCATGACTTACTGAGACACGTCATCACATTAGTGTTAGTTATTTAGTCTTTGTCCTCGTCCTTGAGTCAACATCGTCCAGTTTTTACAGCCAGGCCGGTGTTAGTTCTTGAAACGTCTTTTTTCAAGCTAAACCTTTAATTTCCTTTCGTTTTCTCATAATCTGATGAAGACCACAGGCTGAATGATGAAGAATGCAGCTTCATCGTGAAGGTGACGTGAAGGACGAATAATCATCATTTTATGCATCATAGTCAGTTACCTGCTCAGGTGTTTGCTGCACACAGGCTGTTGTTCATGGCCGTGTTTAGCTTTTAGCTCGTTAGCTCGTAGGTCTTACGCTGAGGCTCCTCCTGTTTGCGCCTCCTGCCTCGGTCTCACTGTGAGGAACGTAAACGTCCCTTTTTATTGTGTCATGTGACTAATTTTGCTTCTGGTTTCCTGGAAACAAGCCGAGCCTCGACTTCAGATCTCTCTCTGGCTCAAAGTTTTCTGTCTTGTTTGAAGAAAAATAGAAGAAAAGGACTTTGTTGGAAATATTTTCTCTTTTCAGGAGCAGAAACATCAGAGACTGAGCTCGACCTCCTCTCGTCCTTCTTCTTCTTTGTCTCCTCTTCAGCTTATTGACACTGTTTGGTGTCCTGAGCCTCGTCAGATCCTGATTAGACTGAACTGAAGATTAATGCAAAAGTTATTTAAATTAAGATAATATTACCTTTGCGATACATAATGAGTGATATCATTTTTTCATTAAGCTCCAGCCTGGCTCCTCTGGTATTTTAATGATCGGCTCCCTAAAGATGCTGCGCTGAAGCCGAACCAACAGCCGAGAGCCTCATTGATCACGCGGCTACGAGCCGGCAGCCCGCCGAATTAACATATTCATTTCAGCTGGCATTTAGCTGGAGAGAGACAGATGGAGGGAGAGAGGACGGCCATGAGGGAAAGTGATGGAGAAAGCAGAGGTGGAGGACAGAGAGCATGAAGAAGATGATGAGATGGTGGTTTAATATCTCACTGAAATTACATTTAATACGACGGAGGAATTAAGTGTAAAGAGGAATGCCGCATTAAAAATATTCATCTGTCTCTCTCTGTGGGCTCTAAATGTGTCTCTGAAACATTAATTCCACTGTAATACTGCTGTTAACACTCCTCTCCCAGCAGAATTACACACTGAAAACCGCTCCTGCACAGCCTCCATCACTGAGGGAGCTCCAGCTGCAGCACCACGGAGGATGGAGCTACGCTAGATGGATGGAAGGCTCAGGCCACCACAGAGCAGCAGCATGTTATCCATCCATCCATCCATCCATCCATCCACCCATCCATCCATCCACCCATCCATTCATCCATCCACCACTCATCCATCCATCATCCATCCATCCATCCATCCATCATCCATCCATCCATCCATCCACCACTCATCCATCCATCCATTCATCCATCCACCCATCCCTCCATCCATCCATCATCCATCCATCCATCCATCCATCCATCCATCCATCCACCACTCATCCATCCATCCACCCACCCACCACTCATCCATCCATCCATCCATCCATTCATCCATCCACCACTCATCCATCCATCCACCACTCATCCATCCACCCATCCATTCATCCATCCATCCATCCATCCATCCATCCATCCACCACTCATCCATCCATCCATCCATCGTAATGGGCCGCAGAGATTTTCAAATGCTTGGAAAGGAGGGTGAGCCAAGCATTATTCAGCTGGCTGTGACGCCCCACCTCACCACTAGATGTCACTAAATCCTACACACTGCTTCTTTGAATGTATTGAAGTAAAAATTAGACTGGTTCCTTCTGAAATGCAGCAGAAGTATAAAGTAACATGCATTGGATATACTTAAGTACAACTACCACAAAAATGTACTTAGGTACAGTGCAGTACTGTCCACCACAGTGATTGGAAGTCGTCTAATCGTCTCCAGGACAGATAATCAATAGCAGATGAGCATGAAGAATAGATCAATCTTAAAAGTCTGAATCCTCCCAGAACCAAAAAAGTAAAGAACCTGAAGAGCGAGTGAACTTTGGAAAAGTGCTGCAGAGGGTGTTCACAGAGAAACGGACGCTTTAAATGAACCGACGAGGCTTTCGTTAGGACGACACTTAATGAATCAGTATTGATAAGATCTGATGGATCCCTGATTGGATGAATTTTATCCTCAGCGATCAATGAAAGATTCAGTTAGTCTCCATAACATTAATCAAAGTTTTGTTAAAGGAGACTTTGAAGAAGGTGCTCTAACTTTTACCTGCAGGCTAATTAATAACACACACACACAGACACACACACACACACACACACACATACACAGTGCTGCTGCTAGTTTATAGTGACGAGTCTGCAGGCAGCAGCTTCCTGTTATTGATCGCGTGTTTGATTGTGTGTTTTTTATGAAGCTACACGCTGAGACTTCGCCGTAACCTTGAACATAAATACGTTTCTCCTCCGACCTCTTTCATCCAAATTTAAGGGCCATGAAAACCTGTTTTCTGCCGTCGCTTCTTACTGTAAATGAGATTTTTTTGGTCATTTCAGTTGAGAGATTTCTGTGCTCAGTGAACCAATCAGGAGCGAGCAATGTTTGAAGTTCTGCAAGTGTCAGCGAGTTTTGAAGTCCATCAGTCTGTGATGGTTTAATGTCATCGCCGCCTCGTTGTTTGGAGTCTCAGTGTGATGTTCGTTATGTGTTCCAGAGTTTGCATTTATTTCGCACTGCTGACCAGGTGCACACGGACACACCTGGCGGAGGAGCCAACAGCTGAAATCCTGTTAACTCAGGCACTGAAAAAAAGTTCACAGATGCCTTTGGTTCATCCAGTCAGGTGGTCTGGAATTATAACGACGGTGACGTCAATAAAACTGCAGTTCTACTGTTTACCTCAGGTTTGTTGTGAGGGAATATAAAAAATGTAAACTTTCCAGGCCTTCTGATCTGCTTCCTCAAACTGGAACCCCCGGCGTGGCCTTTACACAGCCGGCTCGTCCTCGTCTGACAGACGGAGCCGTGCAGAGATCACCTGGTCAGGGACCTTCTTGGTCTTCAGTTTTAAGACAAATCGCTGCTGTTTTCACCTCTGCAGCTGCTCTTTCTTCAAGCCACAAAGCCTCGACTTCCTTTGTTACCACATCCTCTCAGGGTTTTTTTTTTTTTGATGCTCTGTTTGCTTCATTAATTTTACCTTTTTTCCCTGGTTGATGTCAGCAGCACACCTGTGCCACTATAGGGGCTTTAAAGGGGAATTTGTTTAGGGAGTTTCTTCATGTAAATGCATGAGTGCAGCCACACAGACACGGTGAGATTCATCATGGCTAATGGTGGACAGCTGCGTGGACGCTGTGCATACATACATGCATACATACGTGTGAGAAATAACAATTTTCTTGCATTTACTGGCCGTTCTTACTCACAGTTTGATGAACGAGCCACATGAAAATATTAAGGCTTGATTAGAAACCAGAGGCTCTGTGCGTCCTCACACTGTCCATGCTAATGTTTAAATGGATCAGCTGATCAGTCATATGTAAACTAGGTGCCTTCTTAAAGCAGCTATGTGACCAAACCTGGCCAGGCAGAGGGACGATGCTCTGCTAAGATGCTGCAGTGGAGCCGTTGACGTCTGAGGACACAGTTTCTAACAACAGGCATTTCTTTCACACCCGCTGCTGCTTTCAATGCCGCGAGCCAGCGTGGAAAAAATGAGCGCTGAAATGAGAGTCTGTGAGGGAATCTGAATCTGTTTATTTAAATTTGTTCTACCTTGTTTTGTGGCTTGATGTTGTTTCTTAAAAACAAAAATACAAACCATTTCGTCCTCAGGATATTAAAAAGGGTGTCGTCTGCGTTAAAAGATCATCAAACCGCCACATGTTGTGTTCGACGAAGTGTTAAAGCCAAAACTCAAAAATAAATAAATAAACAAAATGAAAAAAAGCAGCAGAGAAAAAGTGAGAGATGCTCTGATTCAGTCTACCTGACCTCTTGTCTCCCAGGGTTGCCACGGTAACAAGAACACCTGGTCATGAAAATTACAGGCTAAACATAGAAGGCTAACACACACACACACACACACACACACACACACACACACACTTGTCTCCCACTCAGCTCATGTGAACAAAAGCTCAGAGTGAAGCTGCTGAGATGAAGCTTTCATGATTCCTGCGGGGGAATAAATAGTCTTTTTGTACACGATACCCAAAACTACACAAACACAACTAACTCACACACACACACACAACACATCTAATAGACAGAAACACACACACACGCACACACACACAGATCAGGTATTCATTTATTAGTGGAGTCTGAAGGCTGAAGGGTGTGTGTGTGCAGATGCATACAGATCAGTCGGATGCAGTTCAACGTTATGTCCACATGCGGTGGTTAAATGTGGTGAAGTTGCCTGGACTGGACGTCTCCCAGGTGTCTCCATTAACCGCCACATGGACAGAACATCCACACACACACACATGAGAGGAGCTCTACCTCCATGATGGCAGTTTTCACATCATGTCGGATAAAAACTGCTGATTCTAAGCCTGAATAAAAGTCTAAATGTGTTCTTTTCCTGAGAGGAAGCCTGACGTTCCCGCTGTTACACTCACCTGAGACTCAGCCAAGCCGTCATTGGTTGATTGACAATCCTCATTTATCTCTGCAATTGAATTTTTCCCCTGCCATTTAAAAAAATCACCTCACCCTCAGTGTGTGTGTGTGTGTGTGTGTGTGTGTGTGTGTGTGTGCGCGTGTGGAATGTTACTCACATTGTGGGGACATAAATATGTCTACATAGTGACACTGTGGGACTCGTCCTCCTTATTGGGACAAAATGCTCAGTCCCCACAACGTAAATCAACCAGCGTTACAGTGAAGACATGAAATGAATGTAAGTCTATGTAATGTCCCCAAAAGTGAGGGAAACACTGCAGTGTGTGTGTGTGTGTGTGTGTGGCCATGTATTCCTCACATTGCGGGGACATAAATCTGTTTACACAGTCACATTGTGGGGACTCGGCTTACTTGTGGGGACAGAATGCAGGTCCCCATGACCTGGTCTCCAATCACTAAATAAGGGTGAAGACTGAGGTTGAGGTTAGCCAATTAGTGGTAGTGGTTATGGTTTAAGTGTCCTCGTAGTGAATATGAGTCAATGTAATGTCCCCAAAAGTGATGCAAACACAACTGTGTGTATGTGTGAGAGAGTGTGTGTTTTTGTGTGCATGTGTGTTGCATCAGAAAGCAAACCTCACAAACCTCGCCTTCAGGTATTAACCTAGTCAGGCCTCATTACACACACACACGCACACACAAACACACACACACACACACACACACACACACACACACACACACACCTTTCTCCCCTCTCTCCTTTCTTTCACCTCTCATTCCCTCTTTCATTCCTTCTTTCATTTCTTCTTTCTCTCAACCATAAAATCCATTCAGTCGTTTTAGTCTGTAGATTTTCAGGCTGTACAGTAAGAGCAAGCACACACACACACACACACACACACACACACACACACACACTCAGAATACAGTCCATTCACATGGAAAACGAGGCGCACTCGAATTCTTAAGCACACTTATCATTCTAACAAGAACACATATTAAATTCATATATATGTATTTATGTAAATGTGACTATAAAAACAAGTGTAAACACAGCAGGACAACAGAAAGAGCCTAAAAACCTCAGACCACCTTTGCATCACCTCCTGCTGCAGTGTGTGTGTGTGTGTGTGTGTGTGTGTGTGTGTGTTCAGTTCATGCAGAAATCAAAACTAAGGGCTTCAGAGTGACAGTAAAGGATTTGTTCCACACTGAGGAATCAAACAGCTGCAAAACAAAGTGAAAAGTGAAATAATTACGTGCTGAACACAGAAGGGAAGAAAGTCCTGTCGTGTCTCGCCGATGCTGAAAATATTATCAGTTAACTTTGTTCCTCTGCTGTTCGCCGGGTTTTTATTAATGCCGAGACTGTCAGACCAGAAAAACCCGACAGCATCGCTTGTTTCAGCGAGCGCCCAAAACGACATATATTTATGTGATTATTAACAGGAGCAAAGAAGGAGGTCAGGTGAGGTTTTCCAGGAGGTCCGGGAGGATGAACGAGTGGAGGAAACATCAGACTTTAACACTTTAGTTTCCTGTTTGCTAACGACCATCAGCATCTTTTGACCATGACGGCAATCATCCTCAACCTCCACAAAGTCTTATTTTCACCTAAAACCACCATGTTTCTCTAAACCACGTCGTGTCGGATCATGAAACTCTTCAAGGTGTTCGGACAAACAACATTTATGGCAGTTATAATAATTAATATCATGTACATCTGCTTCTTGTCTGAGCCTCAGACTGGTGGTAGCGGGCTCACCAGGTGCCCTTCTCCCTCGGTACTTCCCTAAGTCCTCCTCCCTGAGGCGCTCCCAGGCCAGATGGGATATAAAATCCCTCTAGTGTGTTCAGGGTCTGCCCCGGGGTCTCCCCCCAGTTGGATGTGCTTGCAATACCTCCGCAGAGAGGCACCTAGAAGGTTTTCCTAATCACAGGCCCAAACCACTGTAAGTGGCTCCTTTTGGTGCAAAGGAGCAGCTTCATGTCATAATAATGTTTCAACAGTTATTCTTATTATTTGACAGTGATGATGCTGAAGACTCTGGAGCTAATGGTCAGGGAGCTGTGTGTGTGTTTCCTGCATTATACTGACTTCAGACTTCTGAATTCGTAGCACTACATTATATTTTTGTACCATGAACAGTTCAGATTTGACTGGTTGCTCTTTCGGTTTAACCAACCTTACTGGCTCCATTTGGAGCTCCGTCTGAACGTCTTTGCTTCTCGCTCTGTCCCTGATCGTGAGACCCGACGGTCTGTGAGGAAAACTGATTTGGTTGCTTACAATATGTCGTCATTCTCATTGCTGATGCACCGTACAAAGTTCGTGCTGACTGGAATGAGCTGGAATGTAGATCGACTCGTAGATCGAGATCTCCGTCTTCACGATTAACTCCGTCTTCACCCTGAGAGTTTGGTGTGACACCCAGTCCGCCTGCCATCTTGTCTCGCCTCCAGGTCTCTCAACTGCTGCAGACATCTCTAGTTAGTTCAATTATTGAAAGATGTGGCGTTGTGCTTATTTATGTTTGTCAACCAATCAGAGATTTGTAGGTGGGATTAAGAGAAAGGATGTAGTTTTCCTGCATAGATTGCTAGCTCCCTGGCTACATCTATGAAGTGTGAAGACAAGCGTGGACGAGGTCATCGCAGCTGTACAAGTTTTTAAAAAGCCAACTTACAGAAACAACAACTCTCAAATTCCTTAGAACTTCTTGAATTTAGTGCCGGTAATCTTTAGCTGCTCCTAATAACCTGCTGGACAATTTCTTGGCTCTCCAACACATTAACTAACAAGGCAAATTGTTGTTTTGTACACTTTGGTTTTTTGTACTGATGAAATGAGATAAAAAAATCATGTTAATTAAGGAGCTTTATCGGTGCTAGCAGGTGGCTTTTGTATTGTCTGACAGAGCCAGGTTAGCTGTTTTCCCTGCAGTCTTTGGGCTAAGCTAACTGGCTGCGAGTTGTCGTCTTACATTTAACAAACAGATATGAGAGTGTTATCGATATTAGCAAATACACATATATTCTGTCTGTGGCCTTAACTTACTTCAGCAGTATTAGTCTTCTTATAGACAGAGAAAGATAACAGTGTTTGAAATCTATAACCTCTGAAGCAGAGGGCCAACAAACCCAAACAGTCGCAAATGATTAATATTGTGATTTTTCCCTCTTTCTCTCACCTTCTCTCATTTGTGTTGATGTGTGTCAGCTGGCATAGCGGCTCGATAGCCAGTAGCCTATGGTACAAGTGCAATCTGAAGGAGCTCATCCATTTAAAACCTATTACTCACACACAAAATACATTTCAAAGGTCATTAAGAATATATTAGAGGTGTCGATGTCGTTATAAATTCACAACATATTAGAGAAGCTATTAAGAAATGTGGGTCAACACCCACACGCACATAGGGAGGTTATTAATGTCATTCATAAATGAGACCGACAATCCAAAATGACTACAGCGAGGTCTGTGTGTGTGTGTGTGTGTGATGGATGGACTCAGGTGTGTGTGAAGCCCTGCCCGCTCACTCGCTGATACTAATAGTTTTTTGTGTTGAAGAAATCATTCCACTGGCTTTTAGTGCGCGTGTGATCTCAACACTACTGTTACCCCATTTCATACGAATACTGAGCAAAGTGTGTTGTTTTGTGACTGTGTGTTCACGTACACTTTGAACACACTAACATCACCCTTTTAAATCCTCTGATTTGATATGACCAACAGAGGTCTGCGCAAGTTTAAACAAGAAAAAGAAGCTACAACAATATTAGCGCCTCAGTGAGGCTGTACTCAGAATAGCTTTGAGCTAAATAAGCATGCTAACATTATCACAGTGACGAACATGCAAATGTTTGACAGGCGTAATCTTGCCATGGTGAACAAGGTGGTCAGAAATCAAAGTATTGGACAAATTTAAATATTGATCACATGATGGTGCGAGATGAAAAGTGAAGGGATCACCAAAGTTATTACAATTCATCCTGAGTGTGACATGAATTTGTGTTGTAATGGTGACGGTAAAGACATGTGACTCCAAACAACAAGGGTCAACCATCTTAGTGGCACAAGAGGAAAAGACACAGGATCATCAAAGTCACTGGGTTTCATCCTCTGGGGACCATGAATGTCTGAGATATTTCAGTCTGGACCAAAGCAGTTGATCAACTGACCGAGTGACACTCCCGTCCTTACAGCCAAGCCCTGCTAGCATGGCTAAAATTGTCTCCTGTGATGATGATGATGATGATGATGATGCACCATGTGATCAGAGTTGATAGAGAGTCTTCTTGGACATACCGACACACAGATTCTCAGCAATATAAATGGACCCTACCCAGACCAGATTAGACTAAAAATGATTTGGACTCAGCCTGACTCTGGTTCTGAGTCTCAGTTACAAAGAGGACATCTGAAGACCTCTTTGAGAATCAGATCCTGACATAGACACAGAAACAAAGATCAAAACCCAAGCACATTCGACTGAACTTAACTAGACCTGATACAGAAGACAAGAGGAATGATAATAATGAAAACTGTACATGTCAACTGCTTCCTTCCAGTAACACCCAAACTGGTTTACCGACCAGAAAGAGGCGTAGCAACACTGACAACAAAATTCCTTGTGTGGGAGTCAAAGAACCAAAGAACAGCAACAGAGCTGCAGTCCTGCACAAGAAAAGACATTTTTCAAGACAGTCCTGCACAAGAAAGAAAGACAAACTTCCCAGAAAGATTTCACTCTGTTCATCCAACCTTTGAGGAAGTCCACACCCTTCATCAACTCTTCATCGGTGAGCGCAGCCACTGATTTACTGTGTTTCAACAGTAGCACATACGGTACAGGCTGCAGTCTGGACACTTTTCCTGTTTTTCTTCCTGCTCTTCCTGTTAATCCTGCTAATAATCCGTCTTTGAAGTTTGCAGTGGGTAAATCAGATTGTGTACTGACAGTGGTGCTTTAATTTTTGGTTTTAGAGTGTCAACATGTCGACTGCCAGCTGTCTGTTGACTGAAGAGCAGCTTCTGTGCGGAATCTGTCTGGATGTGTTCACCAATCCAGTCACATTACCATGTGGACACAACTTCTGCAAAACCTGCATCATGCAGCACTGGGACAGCAGCATCCTGTGTCAGTGCCCCTCATGCAAAGAGCCTTTCTATAAAAGGCTTGATCTGCGAGTCAATACTTTCATATCAGAGATGGCTGCTCAGTTCAGACATTCAGCTGGAAGGAGAAGCTCGCGGGTTGCCAAACCAGGAGAAGTTCCCTGTGACATTTGCACTGAAACCAAAATGAAAGCTCTGAGGTCCTGCCTGGTGTGTCTGGCCTCCTACTGTGAGACTCACCTGAAGCCACATCTGACGGCGTCCTGCCTGAAAAGACATCAGCTAACCGATCCCGTGGAGAATCTGGAGGGCAGGATGTGTAAGAAACATGATAAACCTCTGGAGCTCTTCTGCAAGAATGACCAGACCTGTGTGTGCATGCTATGCCCTGTTTTAGACCACAAGTCGCATGAAGTCATTCCTCTTAAAGAAGAGTTTGAGAGGAAGAAGGCAGATCTTGGGAAGCGAGAGATTGAAATCCATCGGATGATCCAGGAGAGACGGATGAAGAGTCAGGATATCAAACACTCTCTGCAGTTCAGTAAGGATGCTGCAGACAGAGAGATGGCAGGTGGTGTTCAGGTCTTCAGCACTTTGATACAGTCTTTGGAAACAGCCCAGGCGGAGTTCATTGGGATGATTGAAGAGAAGCAGAAAACAACAGAAGAGCAGGCCAAAGCTTTCATTCAAGAGCTGGAGCAGGAAATCTCTGAGCTGATAAGGAGACGGGCTGAAGTGGAGCAGCTCTCACGCTCAAAGGACCACCTCCACTTCCTCCAGAGCTTAGGGTCCCTGAATGCTTCTGCACTCACCAAAGACTGGACAGACATCAGCTTGAATGTGCCGTCATATGAGGGGATTGTGAGGACAGCAGTGGATCAACTGGAGGAGATGCTTGGCAAACAGATGGAGATGCTCATCCATAAGATTGAGCTACACAGGATCAAACAGTTTGCGGTGGATGTGACTCTGGATCCAAATACAGCACATTCTGCTCTCATCCTGTCTGATGATGGCAAACAAATACACCATGGTGACGTGAAGAAGAATCTCTCAGACAATCCTGAGAGATTCAATCCTAGTTGTTGTGTCTTATCAAAACAGTGTTTCTCTTATGGAAGATTTTACTTCGAGGTTCAAGTTAAAGACAAGACTAGATGGACTTTAGGAGTGGCCAAAGAGTCGATCAAGAGGAAGGGAATAACCCCGCTGTGCCCAGAAAATGGTCACTGGACTATGTGGTTGAAAAATGGTGATGAATACGCAGTGCTTGTTGGCTCTCCTCTACCTCTTTCTCCAAATCCAAAGCCACAGAAGGTGGGGGTGTTTGTGGATTATGAGGAGGGTCTGGTCTCCTTTTATGATGTGGATACTGCAGCTCCTCTCTACTCCTTCACTGGCTGCTCCTTCACTGACAAACTGTACCCGTTCTTCAACCCTGGTCTTAATAACGATGGTAAAAACTCTGCCCCTCTGGTCATTTCTATCATCAATCCCACAGACTGTTTTTAAAAGGTGCTTTTGTGTGATGCATTGATCGTGAATGGTTTTGTCATATCACTGGCTTTAGCTTTGTCTTGTAAAATAGTGTTTTTCTACATATGTTTTCAGTCAGGCATTGTTTAGTCTGGTTGAATTAGACTCAGTTCATGTGGGTACATCCAAACACAGCAATCATAAGCTGATGCGGACCAAAATAATCACAATGGGACCTGTCAGGGGAAATGGTCTTGGTCCAGTCACAAAGGCATTCTGGAACAATTTGTTTGTGGTGGGAACATAATCTGACCACGATCTGACCAAGGCACAAGGCGTACTCTGCAAGTTTGAGCTAAATGGCTCCCGTGGCCACAAATGAATTGAGGTCTGACCCAGGCTAATGATGTATGGTCTTGCTCCCGCCTCAAACATATTTAACAAATAAGCAGAGGGAACGATTTGACATTTTGAGATGCTTTTTGGTTCACTTGAATCTTTGAAAATGAAAAAAGTTCACCAACACGTCCACCGACTCAGACCAGAGCAGAGGAAGTACAGGTTTGAAACGCCTTCAGATACATCATGACAGAGATTTTCAGCAGTTTGACTTCTCCCACAAGTAAAAGCACATGTGGAACCAATAACTTCAATGATGCCCTGGGCCACAACAGAGAGGCTCACAAACTGAATGATTTTAATGGAAGACAGCCTTTATTAATTACACCTGTGGTTTTCATGGCATTTGTACATCCTGCACGCTGATTAGGCCTCTTTCACAGCAGACATTTGACTTATGATAGCAGTCAACCTATTACAAACACACCAAGCCACAAGAGAGCTACAGTGAGCCAGCATGCACAATACCAGGACCTGAAAATGAGGAAGGGTTAGGGTTAGGTTTAGGGTTAACTGTACTTTAAATCTTGGGACATTCTGAAACGTCTTCCACGAAAAAAGCCACGTGTGACGTTCACTGATGCACATGCAGCCTGTTTAAGCTGCCAGCTGACTGCTCACTCTTTTGTTCTGCCTAAGCTGGTACTGCTTCAGTGCTTGCTGCACCATCATTGCTGCATATTAGCTTGCATACCTGCTGGTCTTCTTGAAGGAATTTGAAGCATGCATCCCACTGCAGCTGCCAGCATTCCTGAACTCCACAGTTTGGCTGTCATATTATTATGTATTCTAGATCATACAGTGTGAGGTCCCTGCTGCTGCAATTGTACCAATTTCTCCAGTGAAAAACGGCTCCATGCAAGCACATTTTTGTATTCTCGTCCTAAATTTCTTATACTTCTTTCTGTGAGATTTCTGCGGTCGAAGTGGGAGTCACCAAACCCTCTTAACTGCACTGACTTGTGGTTACTTCCCTTTTCAACTTGACGTATGACACCTGTTAATGAGGAGACGCTTCGAAGTCCTCCTGGTGGAAATCAGGGGACCAAAAGATAACAAAGTTAGTGGCAGAAATCGTTTTAGGGCCCAAAAAAAAACAAGCTGTCGCCGTGTCATCGGAGCAGCCATTGCACCCTGACAGAAATAATGAGGTGGTTTGACATGAAGTCAATGCTAAAAAAAAACATCTCTAAAAAGTGAAGTAAAATAAAAGTAAAAATGACTCTGGTGGAAGGTAGTCAAGGGGCAGCAACACTCATGGAAAAGGACAAAAGAATATAATACCCTGATGTTACACTGTCAGTTACAGGCTGGATAAAAACCCTCAGGCGGCTGATGGAGTGAGATCATTTTTCTTGCAACTGCTGAACCGTGGCCTTTAAGCTGCTCTGCCAAAATATGCCAATAAAATATTTTAAAAATCCTCACAGTAAAGAGGTGAGCCAGGATGATGATGATGTGGTGAACAGAATGCTAATTTTGCATTAACTTTAGTTTTGTTCAATATAACCTTCGTTACATATTATGTTACAACGGTACATATTTAAAGGTCCCTTCCTGTTTTGAATGCAATTTGTGTTTTGCAAAAATAAACTACAGACAATGAACCAACTGGGTCTTTATTGTTCAGCTCCTGTAGCAGCAGTCGATGCTTCTGTCTGTGAAACCGCGTCCTTCATGTCCACTGACCTCTGGACAAAGGCCTGAAGTGAAAGTGTCGACGGACACAATCTCAAAGATGAGGAAGACATATTCAAATTTCTGCGTTTTGATTGGGTAAAGGGTCAGTTTTTTAGCTTGCAGTGTGTGTTTTACTAATTTCAACAGTCAATGCCTGGATGCTGAGCGGCTGAGTCCAAGAGCAGTTCGACTGGTGATGATATCCAAGCTAAAACTTGACTGAACCGAGTGCTCTCTCATAGTAAAACCTCACAGCGCTCGCTGAGGATTTTTTTTTGAAGTGCCTTTCAAATGAGCATACTTGAGGATTGCATTTGAAAAGATGCTTCTAATTTAATTTCATTCAAGATCGCAGTAAAAGCATATTATGTTTGTGAACTGAAAAGGCTGAGATGGTAGGAAGCACTCCAAAAAGGTCAGAATGTAATCACTGTCACCTGCACAGCTTGTGTTTCCCTCTTTGTGCTTTTCCTTCAGATTTTAAAAAGCCGGCTGTCACTAACTGACAGCATTTCTCCTTTCCTTTGCCATGAATAAACCAGCAGTGATTGAACAGAGGTGAGTTCAGTTCACCTGAAAAAGATAAGAAAACTGCTAACAGCTAACACGATTCCTGAGATCTTCCATCAAAATGTTATACTTCCATGTTTATCACAACAGAGTGTGCGATCAGCCTCACTGAAACACTGAATATCAGTTTTTAGAAGTGAAACGGTGTGTGCAGCTCTTCCTCTGCAGTTCATTCACATCAGTTGTTGCTGTGGAGAAAAACATGTCCTGCATCTGAAAGATAAAATGCTCCTCAGCACATGAAGCCCTGGTCATGGTCACTTTGGTTGTTCTCTGGTGTTTCCTGCCATCTAGTGGCTGCTGGGTGAAGCAAAATATATGGACAAAAGTATGTGGACACCTGAGCAACACACCCATGTGCTGCAACTTAAATAGACAAAACACAAGAAAATTAAGGAAACATCACTGTGTAAATGTCACAATGCCTGTACAGCACCACCTCTTCAAGAAGGTGGTTGAACAAATGAAACGGACGCTGTGTTGTTAATCGGAGTACACACAGCTGCACAAATATTAGGGAATATTCATTTTCATGAGTCATCTGAACAAGTTGGAGTATTGTCTTTTTTGGAATATGGTCAGAAACTGTCAGTTGGGGGATCAGGTCTGATCCAGTTCATCCCAAACGTGATGAGTGGGGTCGAGGTTATGAATCTGTGCAGGCTGGTCAAGTTCTTCCACACCAAACTGAGAAAAACCATTTCTTTATGGAGGCACAGACTGTTGATGCAAAGATGGAAGAACACTGTTGTCGTAAGTATTCCTGCCCTGAATGCATCAGCATTTCCTGCCTTCATTCCTCACCTGGCATCTACTTGCACTCCTGCTTCCAATCAGCTCCATAACACACATACCAGCCACTTCCTCCTTCCTTCCTCCTCATGCCTCATGTCTCATCCCTTTGGCTTTTCTGTCTGTTTGGACTGGCCGCGTGCTAATAAACCCTGTTCTGAATCACAGACACAGTAATCTTTATTGTAATTTAATCTCCTGGTGCCGGCGCTGTTACCCCTCAGTCCTCACTCCATAACTGGAAATCAGGAAACCAAAGCTTAAAAACAGCTCTACACCTCAGTTTGTGGGGAGCATTCAATCACATACTTTCACTTAAAGTTTATTCAACATGAAAATTAACCCTTGAGGCGAACTCGATTACCTTCCTCCACCACTCTTACAATACCCCCTCCTCAGCCCACCATACAACTCTATTCACTCATTTACAGTCCACCTATCCTGCTATCATACACTCAAGTGTGCCATCATTTCCTCAAAACCATCCCTTCTCACTCTGTATCCCTCCACCAACCCTTCAAACCCACTGATGTTCCCACTTTACCTCCCATTAGCCCTTTAAAGCCTCATCTTCCCTTTCAACCTCCCTACTGGCCTCCATCAGCCCATTATGTGAAGAGCACATCAAAGGCTGAAGGTGAGGGAACACAGATCACATGGGGACACAGGACAGCGAGACATGGTGGATATTCAGTCTCTGGAGTTTAATCTGAAAGGACGTGAGGGCAGATTTTACAATAAAACACTTCCAGTCACAGTTTGTGTCTTCAGTTTCAATCATTGTCCCTTTTTGATGGGGGTGGTGTGTTCATGGTCTGTGGGAGATCTGAAAACTTAACCCTGAGCTGCTGTTGTTTGGTTCATCACATGGCTTCATCCTCAGTGAATCTGTGTGACTGATGTCGTCTTATGTTTTAATGGCTTCTACGTGAGTAATTGTACTGACACACAAAGTTGGAAGAAGTTGATTTGGAAGATGTCTCATCAGGACAATCATCAATCTAACCCTGACGTCCAGTGGAGAGTTCTGTTTACAAGACTGAAGTGTTTACATAGATTTACACATAGCTTGGGGAAAATAAGCAAGTTTGTTATCACATTTCTCACGGACACACTGACGAATGACAGCTGAAGTGTTCCTCTGACTTGATCATTTTAGCCCGAGGAGGGTCTGAAAACTTTCTTGCTTTTCCGAACTTTATGTCAGTAGTTCCCTCAGAAACGATGCTGACCACACTCGAGGCAAAAAGAATTAGTCTTCATCTTATATCTGTACGTGGAATCAAATCTGAGGGCTTTATTTCCCAATCCATGTTAAGAAATACTGTCATTAATAATTGCAAATTGTGATTGGATTAAAGCACTAGAAACATTGGCAATTAAAGCCTGGAGCCCGTCTGCGATACAACGTCTTTTGAATAAATCGTGAATTTATTTGCGGTTCGTGAAGGAGTTAACTAGCTTGCTGACAGGCAGAGCAACTTAAAGCTAAATGACAGTTGGCAAGCCAGATATTCAGCAGGAAGAACAATGGCGGCAGATGCACGAGCAAGTTCCTGGCTGGTGTTAGCGATTAGCTCGCCAGCTGCAACAGTTTGCCAGGAAGACCAATTTCACAGAGATCCATATTTGAACTTCAATGTGTTGTTTTCTGGGGCGACAGAGGATTTTCAAAATGTTTTAAAATCCCTTGTAATAACTCCGGCTGTCACCTCCTCGGGTTAATAGAGCTGTAGTCAGATGTGCTAAGCATAGAAAACGCCTCTTTTCTACAATATGTCTCTGTTACATCAGTCTACTATAATACCGCATACATCACAAAACACACAAGAGATACACGGATTCACAAAAAAATAAATGTTTGCAATATTTTCTACAATAGTAAGCTGGAAGAAAAGAATGCTGTGAGGCAGCACCTTAGCTCCCAAATGAAGTCTTCCTGCAGCAAGCCACACCATCCCTCTGTCTCCTGCTTCCCCAGTCGCTCTCTTCAAAAGGCAGCAATGTTGCGAAAAGAAAAGAAGAGGTCATGTATGGACCACTGAGTCCTCCTGTTATAGTGCAGAGGTTTAAAGGTCAGGGGTCAGGGGTGGAGGGTTCCCTTCAGTAGCCCTTCATAGCGATGGACGCTCCTCCCGCGCTGTCATGGCGTTTGACCTGGTGGATCATCAGGAGGGAGACCAGCAGGCCCAGCAGCTAGAGAGACAGGAAGTCAGTTAGAAAGACAGGTACAGGTACAGTCCACACCAGGAGTGAAAGACGCCACGCAAGCAACCATCTGTCCAATCCACGCTGCTGTGAATTTCAATGCTGGCTGGAGGGTAACAGCTGTTACAAAGATGTTTTTTATTTCAGTTTATTGCCTCCACGTTGTTAGTTTAATAGCTGAATGAGTTGTTGAGCTTTCTGAGTAGAGCTGAAAGGATAAAGTGTGTTCACCCGAAACACATCTGCAGAACAGGCCTGCTGGTTCTGGAAGTGTTTTTCCCCATTTCAGATTTAAATTTGAGTGCTTTTATTGAGATGTTTCACAGAGTAAGGACGCCTCCTGGATACATAGATCATAAATTAAATTTTGTGTCTGATAAATCAGGATTTTTCCAGCAGTGCGGTTTAGAGGATTACAGTTATCCTCGGGTCTAAAGGTGAGGCCTGAACCCAGCCTGGACTCGTGTCTGCGGGACCTGACCCGAGTGAACCCAAGGCTGTACTTTTTACTTCAGCTAATACTAATAAATAAAGAATAACAGCAGAGCTTACTGCGGTGACAGCAAATCCAAAGAATAAGCCCATGGCGATCTGGAAGAAGAGGTTGAACCACAGGTAGATGAACTCACTGCAGGTCTGCAGTGGAGAAGATGGAGAAAAGGTCGTTATGGTGAAACATCGCTCACTGCTAAACTTGATGGTGTTTTAAAGGACTGGTTGGTTGATTGATTGAATACCTGTTTATAGATTTTTTCTGGGCCTCTGACTCCCTGCAAGACAACGAGAAAATATGGTCATTATAATTAGAAAGTCCGCCACGGCTTCTGTCAAAAACCACAAACTATTATTAATATTCAATCAAGGACACTTGCACATAGCGCTGAGGATGGAACCACCAGCCCTGTAATGAACAGACAATCCCTCTCTACCACCACAGCCGCCATATACAACCGACTACTTGAAGTCCACAGTTTTTGGTTTGTTTAGTGATGAAAAGGTAGCGTTTACTTCTGTCCACGTGCACCATCTTTCCCATTAGATCAGACTCACTGAAATAATACAGCATATTGCAGTTTAATTTTACAAAAGACAACCTGTGGTTTGGATTTGCATCCAGATTGTCCAAATCCTCCAAACGATCCATATCCACTTCCACTGCACTCACAGGACCGAGGGATTTCATCGCCCCAGTCCGAGGCGCTGACCACTCCACAGCACTGGGCCTGCAACCACATGCAAATGTGAGTTTTAACAGCCGGACATGGTCTTCAATGGGAAACTACATTGCTGCTATAAAAACGAAGTGGCAGAAAGAAGTGACACTAACGCCAGAGGAAAATAGTGGAACAGTGGTTGGATTTTACAGCATGTCCTCATAAACACAGTACGGATGGTTGAACGCCCTTCAGGGTTTTTCAAAGCTTTTTTTTTTAACAACACAGGGCCTATTGTTGTGACTGTAATGTAATCATCAGTGCAAAACTCTCATGTGTGAAATGTGGATTATATAAAGTTTTTCTGGAAGCGTTCATCCTAGAAGAGCCCACAAGAGGCGGCGCTTAGCCGAGCTGGACGACACTCCTAAGAGTAAAGAGTGCACAGGGAACATTACGCTTTGTTGGAGGCTATCAAGCATCGCTCTCAGTCCCTCGTCTTCCATGAAAGGCTTTGCCACCTCAGAGGAGGCGCTGTCAAAGCTGTCTCTCAGCTGCAAGGAGAGAAAGAACAACATTAGCATCGAGATGGATGGAGAGACATAAAAAGATTTAAGGACTGGCATGGATGAGAAAACAGATTTAAGACAGTGAGAGAACCAAATTAGCATGGTGGTAGCTAACAATAGACAGAATTCCTTAGCATCAAGACAGAGAATGAGAGGAGAGTAAAGAAGAACTAGCACTGAGAGACAGAAACAACGGTAATATCAAGAGAGACAGACGGTTAGCATCAAAACAGATTCTGTGTCCGAAATTACCCCTCGTTCACTCGTTCACTCATTCACCAAATAATAAATGACTCTTTACTGAGTAAATGGAGGTTTCTGGCACTTATGAATATATTTGGATATATTTTGCATGCAGTTAATCTGGACAGGACTGGAGAGAGAAGAAGAAAGAGCATTAGCATTAAGATAGAAAGATGAGGGAGAGTAAACAGTGGTAGCATCTGAACACAGTAGATTAAAATTAGTCTTAAATATGATGATACTGATATGAAAGTGTTAGCATCAAGATGACGAGAGTTAATCAAGATAAAGGAACAGAAAAACAGTTAGACAAAATAGAGATATTGTCAAGGCAGACTGAGAAAGAACATTAGTAATAAAGTTTATATGGGAAAGAATAGCATCAAAATAAACGTAAAGAGACCTTTAGTATACTGATAGATACAGAAAACTGTGTTAGCATCAAGATAAACTGGAAGAAGGAAAAAAATGAGAAAACATCAGGGTAGACGCAGTAGGATTAGCATGTAGCCTCAAGAGTATGTACACAGAGACGATGTAGGCACACTGATCGATACTGATACTCACATGAAGATAGATTAAAAAATACCATTAGTGTCAAGGCAACAGAAGGAGACAGTAATAAATAGTACGTAAGTAGTACGATACCATTACTCACTCCTGTTATATTGACACTAATGAGAAAGAGAGTAACGCCAACTTAGAGACAAGACAGGTATACAGAGAGAACACGAGCAAGCTGATAAACACAGAGTCAAGACAGATGGATAGGTAGCTGGATAGATAGATGACCTTGTTCCTTGTGACAACGACAATGATGCCAAAGATCAGCATGATGATCATTCCAACCCCCATGAAGCCTGCAAACTGCAAATGAAACAACATCAAAGACGTCATCTCGTTTTGTGGATTGAGCGGCTCGAACAGGATTATCAAGGACAAAAACCAGACAGCTGATTCTCGTGAGGTGCTCCTCTGTGCGAAACGGGTTGTGGTACGTACTATTTTCAGGGCGAGGTCCTTCTCAGAGTAGCCTGCATAGATGCCCAAGCAGGAGATGCCGAGGACGCCGATGGCAAACACCCACGACCAACCCAGGCTTGGGCTCCCAACCGCCGACAGCTGCTCCGCCATGACAGGTCGACACAACACAACACAGAATTACTGCAAAGCTCTAATCTTAAAGCGCAACAGTTTATAGAGATTAACTCTGATCTGTGAGTGTGACAGCTGAAAACTTCAAAAGTGCACCGATTGACCGATTCATCTGGGATCATTCCTGAACGTATCAGGTTTTAATCTGCAGATGCAAGATGAGACCAAACTTTCAGCTCCTCTGAATTGCACTGGATGTTCCTCATTGGTCGATAATGAGACGTGGATCTTTCTGCTCATTGTTGGTATTGGTCTTTTCACGAGACGTGTTGGCAACAAGACGACTGTAGTATCCTTCAATAATCATCCGCTTTCAGGTGTTACTCAACCATCAATAAGCAGCATATAAAGACATTAACTTGATGGGAACGAAGAGACAGAGAGTCATTTCCAGACAAAGACACTGTCTTTCCTGAAGGACCATATGGGCTTCAAGTCTGTGCATATTAACAAGTTTAAACGCTGCATCCCACAAAATGGACGTTGGTATTCAGGAAATCTAAAACCTGATGATCTGTTGGAAAACGCTCCTCAGAAATGGAAAGTACATCTGATTAGCTGAAAACAATGAGCTACAAGTCTGTATTGCATGTTTTTTTTCAGCCCTGTCACGCAGCCTGCAGGATTTCTCATCTGATAACTTTGTCAGAAACCTTCCTGTTTTTCCGTCGACTGTGAGAATGGAAAAACTCCCCCGAGCTGCATCTGCTCTGCATTAAGAAATCAAAGCCTCCGCTGCATCACGGCGACTTGGCTGCGTCCGTATAAACACTCACAGCCCTTCACCTCGGCTTGTTTCAAACATTTCTAAACAGGTACGCTGTGTCTTCAGATGTGCGCGGCACGGGATTGGACGGACGCTGTCCTGACTAACGCGGGCAGCCGTGAGCTTCACAAACTCAATCCAGCTGCTTTTGTTTTAATTCAAAGCTCTGAGAATATTAACTTTCATAACTGAGTATGAACCTACGAGGTATTTATACTGCTGGCTATAAGTGGTTGCGCAAGGTTCTTTAAATGTTGCCATAAAATATAAATCCCCGATGATTCAAACATTTTTAGAGTGATTTATTTTTTGGAGTAATCCACACAAACCCTGTAAACCCGCTCTGCTTCTCCTGAACTAACACTTGATTGATTTAATTGTTCACATATGACTCTAAATATCCTCGTGTTACCCCGTGAGTCACGTTACAGTAAATCTGTAGCTCATCCTGCCAACTGACATCCCGTAATGGGAAGCTGTAGATGCATGTTTGGCAGCGACCACTGACCCAACAAAGATAATGAACAAGGAGGGAATTCATCTGGCACAGGCTCACTAGCATGGCTTCATACCCTGGCAGAAGAAAAACTCCATTTTTGGTTTAGCTTCTGTTGACAGCAGTTCTGATCTGTTCCAATGCTTAACATGGCCGGTGTTTATGTTTTCCTGGCAAGCGTGGAGGAGTGCGTGTAGCGTGATCCTGATACACCGAGTTAAAGTTTGGGGGGAGAGAAATTGGGGCTTCCACGCTCTATATTGAGCTAAGCTAACTGGCTGCGAGCTCCAGCTGCACATTTACTGCACAGACATGAGACACGGAGACGGGACTGAACTGTGGTCTCCTGTTAAAGGGTAATTCAGCTCTATTACAGCTTTGGGTTTTGACAGTTATGACATTCAGATTATTTAAACCACTTTGTTTGGAGGTGAAACTGGACCTGATCACCCCAGAAACGTCGGTAATGATCCCTCAGTGTGTCGGTCAAGGTGAAACTAAACTGAGACATTTGGTTGTAATTTTACTGTTATCCTTCATTCCCCATGTTGTTTACAACCTGTCTGATCGACTGGCTGCTAGTTTCTGCTGTCTGTTTGTGCTTTTAGCAACGTCTCTGTGTCCCAGCATCGAGGAAATTGACTTTATGAGTTCAATATTATTCTAACTGTTAGAAATGATGTCCAGACTTCGAATGAATTTCATTAAAATCCACATTGGAAAAGAAAAAATTATTCTTTAACTCTGGCGTCTGTTAACTACGACAGTGATCGTGGTTAAATGTTCAGCTGCTGAGGTGTAAAAGTGAAAGCACGAGCGTGTCAGAGTACGTAGATGAGAGCATCATTTTACTGCGATTAAAGTTCAAAACTGCACATATTCCTGTCAGGAAGAAGCAGCCACGCTCTTGTTCTTCACGAGTCAGTTATCGTGACATGAGATGAAAACACTGACAGATTTCATGCTTTCTGCATTTTGATGTGTCGAACATGAAGCGCATTCACGACAGGCGCTGCTGGTGTTGTTGTTGTTGTTTACCTGATGGCTGTAGGCAGTGGACTTCACGGCCCCGTAGATCAGCAGACATCCCAGAATCTGAAGACACATCACATTAGTTAGTTTTATATGGAGGCTGAAGAGTGCCACCAAAATACTGATTCTTATAAAAGAACAATCTAAATGAAAGAGTGGACAAAGTCAAACAATGAGGAAATGACATTCATAAACTCTATCTAAATAATAATAATAATAATACACTCTGGTCCACCCTCTAATGTCTCCATTTGCACAAACTCAGATTTGTCAAACCCACATAATATATTTTAAAAGGGTCCTAAAGTTTCCAACAATCTCACATGAATCAGATTCAATTTGTGGAAAATTTGTATAAAAAGACTTGAAACGTTTCCATTAGTTGATGTTGACGTTCAGAAGCATCTTAGGCTGTGATTGTTTCTCTAAACAGACAGTAATTTGTTCCTGGACTGAGGGGGTGGGGTCCCCTCAGAGGAGTCATAATGAGCATAATGAGCTCATAACTCTTATCATTTCACTTTCAGTTTCACATGCAATCACAAATTTAAAACTACTTTTTTTTAAGTTTAAAGGAGGAAATCTGGACTTAAATGAGGAATTTTCCATCTTTTAAAAAAGTTACACATGTTTTCATTAATGAGTTCATTAATCACACATTTGATGATCATCACTTCAAAGAGAGTTTTCCAGAGCGTCAGTCACAGTGGATCATCCTGTTAAAAAGGACTTTTTTCCAGCTGGAATCCAAACATTCACCTTCTCCTGATTCTGATCTGTTATTCATGCAGTGCGGAGCAGCTGTATGTGATATTTATGACCTTCAACAGCAAACAGACTCAAAATCAGAGCTGGGAATGTTTTTTCATGTCTGCTAAAGCTTGCAGTGTCAGAGGAGTTCAGCAAAGCTGCGATTATGTGACATGTCACGACATGAGAAGTATGTTCATTGTTTCCAGAACCCCTTCTGATCCGTGCTGTGATGTCTGCACAGAGACGCCAGAGGGAGACACAGCTCTACAAACCGAACGCACCTGAACTCTGACAGCAGCTGCAAACACTCACGTCAACAACGCTTCGAGCTCCAGAGTGTCTGATGCTGCGCTGATCTGCTCAAGAAGCTGAAGTCGATCAAAATGTTTAATCTGCGCGATCGAATTCAGTTTCATCAAATGCACAAAGAATACATCAGTGAAAACGGAAGGAATAAGAAAAGCAAGCCAGAAAGTCAAACTCTTTCGTGTCCCTGAGTTTTGGATCATTTCATCTGAAGCTCTTCCACACACTCACAGCTCGTCCTGTTTCTGAGCCTTCAGCCTGTGTTTCTTATTGTCTCTGCATGAAAAGTGCACAATGTCCCAGACAGAGGGAGCGGCCTGCAGACTCCTCCCTCTGTAAATTGCCTCCTTCCCTCCTCTGCAGCAGAGAGAAATGAAATCTCATTATGAGGAGGGAAAGGGGTCGGGCGGTGGACTGAAACGTGAAACCGATCTCTGATGCACAGATCATCTCTGTCTTCTGTCTTGGTGTTTTTTCTCACTCGCTGTTTTCGGGAAGTGACTGTTTGCTGAACACGATTCCGTGCGCACTCCCCGCCGCTGTTTGGGGGTGATGCCTCCTCTCGGGCTCGACCACACATGGCCGCCGGGCTGCACCCTTATCAAGGCCAAACAGTCGTGATAAAGGCTGGCAGTATTATTCTGAAATTTCTCCATTTTAGGACTAAGAAGTGTATATCTAATGAACACACACAAAAAAAAGAAAGAAAAAAAACGGCCTGTTGCTGTAAAAAACGCGCGTGCGGCATCATCTCACGCCTTTCTTTGGTGTTTAATCACTTTACTTTTAGTTTAAGCAAACACTGATGTTTTGTTCTGTTTTTCTTATTTTTAACACATGCACTTGTTTTTTTCAGACTTTGTTGGTGTAAAGTTAGTATCAAGGCTTCTAAATGATCTGCTTCCTCTCTTTCTTCTGAGTAAATCCACATCTTTTTTTGTTCTTTTGAGCAAACTGCACTTTTTTTCCGCACGTTTTTCAGTTTCCTGAAAGCTGAAAGTCAAACAATTAGTTTTATTTCATTTTTTTCACCTCAGTAATAACTCACTGTAATTCCTTTTTTTTTTTTTAATTATTCCTTTCCACTTTTCATCTGTTTTGTCTTTTTCTCCAAACACAAACTCTGAACTAACGAAAACAGACGCAGAAGAGCAAACGAAGCTCAATTTGAAAATAAAATAAATGGTCAGAAAAGTGTTTGTACTTACTGCAAACAGCACGTTGAAGAAGATAAAGAGGCATTTGAGGCATCCGTTAATTTTTCCCATCTTCAGTTTTTGGTCAGTGGCTCTCAGAGGTGAAGAAGAGGAGTGTGCGCGTGGAGCAGAGCGTGTTTGATGCTGTGCAGCAGTGTTTGCTGAGATAAAGAGCCTGCAGAGTGAGCTCTGAGCACAGAGCTGCGACACACAGAGCTGCTCTGCAGCCAGATCCGGGATCAGCCCCAGACCTCCCACGACATACGCAACCAAGCTTTCACGAGCTTTCAGCTTGAAGGAGCCACGAAATGAAACCTTTGCGTGGAAGTCATTTTCTTTTCTGTCCGTCAAAGCGTTTTCAGAGGAAGAGCTCAGCAGCACTGACCTGTTGCACCAGAAGAGCTCCTAAAGTTTCACACTTAAAGCATCCTGAAATGTCTGATATGAAGCCAGAGGTTTCCAAAAAAGAAAAGAAAAGAAAAGAAAAGATTATTTTTTTTATTGATCACACACTGGGGAAATTAAGTCGTTACATTCAGCAAGTATTAAAAAAGCTAAATTAGTGGCACAGAAGGGTCCAGATAAAAATATACAGGATACAAAATAGAAAAAAAAACTATTTGTATGAACAGATGAAAATACTAAAAGTCATCAAAATACTATTGCCAATATTCCCATGAGAAATACTACTAATGTCACAATGTGTACAGTTTATAAAAATACTGTAATACTGAGAAAATACTGTCGCCAATATGGATAATAAATCATGTTATTGCACCGCTGAGAGAAATGTGCGTAAATGAAGTTTATCTCTGAATTTTTCAACATCCAGGGCGTGTTCACGAAGCTCAGAGCCAAGTGGAGATTATCAGTGAGACGATCGCTGCTGGAAACAGGATGTTTAGGAGCGACGGTAACAGAGAGGGCTGCAGGTTCATTTAGACATTTAGGTATTTCTATGTGCTTTTATGTTTCTGTTTTTGTTAGCAAATCCCATGAAGGACAAATAACGTCTGAGTCCGTGGTCGTGGTCGACAGTGTGGTTCACTCACTGACCTGTTTTTAATACTTTTGGACAATAGGGGCAGGGAGGAAGAAGATGGAGCAGGTTGTGGGTGTGTTTGGGTCATTTTAGGGAACTACAACCAGTTTTATTATCGTGGTCGTGGTTGACAGAAACCAGATGGGCTGTGAACCACAGCCTCAGGTGTGAACGTGTCTCATTTTCTTGCGTCACTCTGCCTCATTATTCCCGCCGTCACAGACAGGAAAATGTAAGCAAAGGTTGCTTTTAAGAGGTCAGAGAAGGTTAAAAACGGCTGGTGCGCGCTGTCAGTCGCAGACGGGCTGAAACTCTCCAGGTTACAAGAAACAAAATCAAAAGAGAAAAAAGATTGAACTCTCTGACCCCCTCGTCCACCCAAACACCATCTCTCAGAGGATTTTAATCTACCAGCGTTATGCAACCGGAGAAAAGCTTGGCCGAGCGACAGCGCTCGTTATTCACCACAAGAAGTTCTTGATGTAAACAAAGTTTGCTTTTCAGAAAACACGACGGAGGCCGAGTCTTTCAAACCTGAAAAC
This sequence comes from Chaetodon trifasciatus, assembly GCA_037975065.1. NCBI lineage: Eukaryota > Metazoa > Chordata > Actinopteri > Chaetodontiformes > Chaetodontidae > Chaetodon > Chaetodon trifasciatus. The sequence goes on along the minus strand of JBBMOE010000062.1, from coordinate 971,975 downwards.
AAGGAGGAACAACAACAGCTGAGCGGGAGTTTCTTCATCATCAGGCAGTTTGTGCCGTTGTCACTGTGTAAAGCTTTGCAAAAGGCCCGTGAGTGGACCTCGAGTCCAGAGCTGTTCAGTGTGATGCTGTCAGTACTGGTACCATGTTAGTTTACACTGTTTGTCCCACAGCTGATGTGCACCCTGCAAACATCAGAGACGTCTGTGATGAACATCCTAAAGACTCTGGTTGGTGAAACAGGGACGAGAAGCTGGACTTTCGACTCGCTTTGGGTTCAAAAAAAGAGATTTTGCAACCGTGATGAGACATGGGATTTCTCAACAGTTGGAGCTGAGCTCATCAAACTTTCTCAGCAGTTCCTCTTAAAGCCCCCGGCCCCCGGCCCAGGCATCAGACTCCGGGGGGGGGAGTTCACTGATAACAAGAAGATCCCAAAGGATGACGGGTTCATGATTTAGAGTCATCTGTTCAAGAAAATATCCTGAGAATAAACTTTATCTTTCTTTAAAAATCTTTTTTTTCCTTTCGTTTAAGACTGGAGCAGGCGGGGCTGGGGTCATCCAATCCGTGTGAAGGAAATGGGACAATTTTAAAGAAGGAGTTGAAGGAATAATCCCTGAAAACACAACCCAAAACAAGTCAAGTCAAAGACGGCGAAGAAAGACGTCGATTTAAAAAACCGGACGAAGAAACGGAGGCGTCAAAGCCCTGTTGATCCCTCTGTACGAGGGTCTTTCATCCTCTCTAACTGCTCTAGATCTATGAAGTGTTTACCATGGACCTGATGGAGGAGACCACACCCCTCACATCCACCCCCTGTGTGTGTGTGTGTGTGTGTAAGATACACTGGCTCCATCCTGCCTCCTGACCTCTCAGAGAAAAGATGTGGAAGTCAAAGAAAAAAAAGAGAAAGAAAAACAACATGCCGCCTGTGCCTCTGCGGCGGCTCTCAGGGCCGATGGAGGACAAAATGTACGCTTTAGGTGCTTCAAGTGTTAAAGCCACAGAGCGCTGAGGGCTGATTTCACTGACCAACCAGCGGGCGAATGAGGAGTTTGAGCATGAGCGTCTGGCTCAGAGTCGTGACTAAAAACAGAGGAAATTAAAAAAAAGAAGCTGTGGGCAGAACAGAGGAAGCGTCATGCCCCCGAACATTCAAGGTGTCACTGAACAAATACAGATGTTGATGAAGGAGGCAGCCAATCAAAGCTCTGCTACCAACCACTGCCTGAGCAGCCAAAAACAAAAGCCAAGAGGAGAAGTGGCTCCATGTATGAGATGCCAGAAAGGAACAGATCTGCTAATCTGAGGATCAAATTACTGCAAGACAGAAACGATAAGCTGCCCGAAAAGAGGAAGTTTGTCCAGCTTACATTTAAGAAACGTTCAAGCACCAAAGCAAAGATCTTTGTTTGGCTTTCACTGTTTATCACCATGTTTAAAGCTCAAACCTGACTGGTGGCTCATGTTACCAGTGAAAAATGGAAGGAAGGAGGAAAACATCTTATCGTGCACTGAGATCAGAATCTCTTTTCACTTCCTGTAAAGTGCAAACATATTTCTGCCCATTCCAAACAGTGTTCCAGGGCGACAACATGCTGACTCCAAAGATCGAACTGTGAACTTTGCACCACGTTCGTCCTCTGAGCGCTCACGCTGGTCAGCTTGTGGGTGACAAGCAGAGCAGCACTATAGGAGATGGGGTAGAGACAGAGATAGAGAGATTTCTATGGAGATCCGTCCACACGGCGCTCGATGGGTCCAGAGAGTTGATGGACCAGTTTGCATCTTAATTTGCATAATCACCTTCTTGTTGATCCAGGTCACGTTACCTCTAACCAAACTGGACTGGGACGGCCCGCCAGTCGGTCAGAACTGAAGAAGCCTCTTGGATGAGAAGCCAAACGTCTTCTAGAACCAAACGTCTTCTCGAACCTCCACCAAGTCTTGACCTCAAGCCTTTGGAAAGCACTCAGAAGAGTCCAGATCTGTTGCTGCATTGTCCAGTTGTCACCTTAAAATGTCCGCTTCTTGTGACTAAGCCTCGTCCACGTGTTGTTTCGCTCAGAAAGACACGCTGAAGCTGAAGAGACACCATGTCCAGCCATGGACATACTAGAGGTTTGACTGGTGCTCTTTTAGTGATGTCTCCTCATGACCCTTCTTCTTCTGCAGTGGTTTAATGGTACCTGACTGGAGATTTAGCGCCACCAACGGTTTATCTCAGTGAGCTAATCTTTGCACAGCAGTCGTGGATGGACATTAGTTCCATTTTCTTTTGCCAATTTTCTGGAATTTCTTGTAAAATTTGCACAAAATTTGGATGGAAACGTGACTGTGATGGGAGACATGTTGTTTTGTCCAAATGTCCACATACTTTCAGCATGTATACAGAAAATGTGTATGAATGGACAGAGGACAGTTTCAGTCTCCAGGCTCAGTCGCATCTCCGTGTTTCTTTACTGAATTCCTGAAACAATTTCAAACCTGTTGATCACAGAAACCTCAGCTCACTCTTGTTTTATTCTTTTTGTTATTTCTAATCATGTTTGAAGTTAAGGTCCCATTTGTTCCGCCTTAACAGCTGCCAGCGACCGGGGAGTGAGGGAGAAGTCAATTAAACACTGTTTATAGACGCCCACACAGGCCTGAGAAGAGCTCTCATCAGCCAAAATAAGACCTGCATGTGTTCAGTGTGAAGTGCACAATCCCCGACTCCCTGCTAAGTAAACCAATACAAAGTGCTAAAATGAAGTGATAGCTGTCGCTGGCATCCTGTTCCTCCTCTGCACATAAACAGAGAGCACAGACAGGCTGTTTGGCAGTGAGCGGGGTCTATTGGCTGCCTCACAGCTGGCCTGCTGTCCTCATGAAGCTGATAAGCATCAACATGAGTCGATTTCCTGCAGAGAGGTTTGTGGTCTTCAGCTCAATTACTTTTTTTCTGGAATCTGACGCCACTGATAACATTTCTGTGAATGTTCTGAATTTGGTGCGATTTTCAGAGATGTCACTCAAACTGCCCCCCCCGTTAACCTGCCACCCCCCCCCCCC
>JBBMOE010000062.1:950374-968544 GCA_037975065.1 Chaetodon trifasciatus | reverse complement strand
TCTCTCTCTGTCTCTCTCTCTGTCTCTCTCTCTCTCTGCCTCTCTCTCTCTCTGTCTCTCTCTCTCTCTGTCTGGCCTATCAAAGTCGTCGTTCAACTCTTCTGGTTGTGGTCGTGCTACGTTTGTTGCACAGCAGGAAAAGAACACACCTGCATTGCAGCTTACAGGTGGGAGCAGGGCCCTCCTCCTCTCAGCTCTGGTATGTATGTCAGAATTCAGCCCTGCAGTCATGCACACTTCACACATGTGGGCCAATTATGCTTGAACTGTTTGTACAGAGGATAATGAGCAGCGCACAGTAGTAATGCTCCAGTTTAGTTATGACTTGTTCAGTCACCTGTATGGGTCTCTGATTGTTGGGATGTGACATGAGGCCCTTTCAGACACATCGTGCCAACGGCAGCACCCCCTTATGAAACCAGTGTTTTCAGTGGTTTGTGCTCTGCCATGCTGGTGTTTCACCACGCTGATCAAAGCTTGGCTCGGTGATGAACCGCTGAAGCTCAAACCAGGGCCTGCGGGCCTCGGCGACTGTGAGCCGATGGCGCGGCTTCCCGACCTGGAAGCATGAGAATGGAGATCCATCGGTCTGTGGCGTCGCGGTGCAGAACTCCTCCATCACACCAAACTCTGCTGGTGGCAGCACGTTTCCTGCCGAGCTGCACTGATGCACGTCTGTCGCTCTGGATTTGACGTCATTGTTGTTCGTTGGGTTGCGAGTGACTCAAAAGACATTTCATTACATTTCAAACTCCAAATCACAAAAATCACATCTTGTGTTTTTTTTTTTTTTTTGCTGTCCAGACTTTCTAAACCCAGCCTGGATAAACCAGAGGACTGATCTAAACTGGCAGCCTGAAGCATCAGTGTCATCGCTGTGGTTACCGGCAGTTTAAAAACCCTTCAGCTCTGATTTAGAGCCGCAGTTAAACTGCTGACTGGAACGAATGTCGGAGGTGTACAGTTTTGTCAGACACCTACCAACCAATCAGGACGCAGGGTTGTCCTGAGCTCTGGTGCAGATGAAGCTGTCTGCCTGGAGTCGGTCTCTGTGTTCAGGAATGTGCAGGTCTGAGCGCAGAGCTGTTAGGATTTACGAGACTTTTTGTTAAAGTGTTTACGAGGGAAAAGCTACATTCCGGCCTCAGCGCTACTCAGCGAGTCGACGGTTTAACAGGATGGAGCAGACAACGGTGAGGACGGGGGGTTGAAGAAGGTTAAAGTTAATACACGTCTGGAAAAAGTTGCTCATATGAAATACAGATTGCTCATAATTGCTCATTTTTCTCCTTCCAGCTCTGGATGAGAGTGAAGTAGTTCAACAGGTCAGATTTCCTGGCTGAGATTAATCATCGTTTCCAGAGAATGATGATGCAATGATTGACTGTTTGCAGAACTGGTCTCAGATTTCGTCGTTGGCGGAGTCGTCCTAACTCTGCGTTCACCTAACCAAACTCACTACAGGATGGACTGCTAATTAGCTTGCTAGCTAAAATATAAAACATGTAAACAGACAGCTTTGGACTTCTTGGAGTTACATAAACAAAGACGTAATTCTCCCAAAAACTTGAATCGCTGCTTGAACTTAAAGGAAAGTTCTGCGGAGTTTTTTCTGTTAAACAACATGAGTTTAAGAGCAGAGCCGAAGCATTTGAAATTCATTTCTTTTGAAGCATAAATTCATGTTTTCAGTACAAGTTTCAGGACGCACAGATTGCTGAAGGGTTGGTTTGTTTGTGTGTTGGGTTTTTTTGTGTCTCACGGTGAAAGTGAAAGTAAAGGCTTCTGGGAAAATGTTTCGTGCTTTGAGCTGCAGCTCCTGGAGAGGTTGACTGGTAGTCGTTCTTACACATGTCTTTGGGTTTTCTGACTTGAACTCTTCGTGGTCGTGCAGGTTTTCTTAAACGTCACCTCGGACCCTCTCCTGGTCCCAGGTCTCACTTTGGACTGCTCTGGTCATGAAGGCTTCCGGACTCATGAAGGTTTCTGGACACTGAATGTTAATTTTGTCGTGCTAACAAAGTACTGACTTATTTACCTTTGTTTAGATTATACAGTGTTCAGATATAAATACCCGTTATCTTAGAATATGAGCAGAAAGGTCCAGTGATGGTATGTCAGGGGCCGAGTACCGAGCAGTGGGCTGGGCCTCCACAGGCTGTATTTTGGGCATGGTTTCATGACGGTGCTCCGGTGGAGATAAGAGTTGAGGAATGTGTTGTGTGAAATGTTCTGGCTGCTCTGCTGACAGACAGAAGGAGCTTCTCCATCCAGGGTTCAATCATCAGACTGTGCCCGGATCATCGTGGAGACAACAGCAACACTGATAACGAGGCCACTTTCCATCTATTCTCCACCTTTATCACCCCGTAAATAGAACTGGACTCAGCGCCGCCGACGCTGCGTCTCCAGAAACTCTGAACTCCTCGTTCTGTCTGAAAACACAAAAAACCACAGAAAAGCAAAATGACATGAAGTGAAGTTCAGGAGTAGAAAGGCAGTTTTCCATGTTAGACGACGAATCAAAGGCCAGTGGTAATTCAGAGGGGAGTGTCCTAAAGGTTGCTGGGTTGAATCCCTTCATACGCCAACAGTGGCTGCTTTAAATGTCCAACCAACAGGAACATGTTTGATTCACCCTGAAAAGCAAAGGACCGCTGAAACAGGAGTGAAAGAGATGACGAGAATTAAGAAAGTCCGATCTGCATCACTCTCCAGGATGTGGTCTGCGGCACAGCAGGGAGGATCCCCCACATTCTCTCTGCACACCCTATTGTGCAACCCATCATTAGTGCACAGTGTGGCTTTGCATCCACTGCAGGCGAGGAGAGGGTGAAGCAGTTCACAGGTAGGTCGATGCACCTGTTGACAGCTGTGTAGAAAAGACTTGGTGCACGGAGGAAAAGATAGAGAGAGATGCTGTCCTAGTGGACGTATCCGTACCAGCGCGTACAGCAGCTTTGTTTAGTCATGAAAAGTCTGTTCACCTGCCGCTCAGTGTCGCACCTCAGCCCTCCTTTTATAAAACTGGAAACGGTGTCCTGATGTTTCCACCTGAACACTTAGCGTGTGCAGACTGTTAACGTAGCGGCTGCTGCAGACGCTGAGCTGCCTCTTTAATCACTGAGACTACACCAGGCGTCAGTGTGTCAGAGGTGAGCACTGAGGAGTCCAAATCTTCTCCAGGGCCAGGCGAGTTCAGAGTCCCAGAGACATGATTTGTAGAATCACTAAGCACCAAAGGTCTTCAGAGCTCGATGTAAAATAGGTTTTATCGCCTGGAAGCAGGTACAACACAACCAAGCTGGTCCAGGAAGCTCATTGATCTCAATTTATTACGTCTGTCCTCCCCAGCAGTGTGACGTCCTCATGGAAGCAGATATCAAACTCCTGAGCTCGAGGTTCAAGACAGCGTCGTGTTCAAGGATCACTCACATCAAACTGTTCACTTCAGGGTACAAAACATAAAATGCAAAGGAACAAGAACATATAAAAACTGTGCACTGCAGGTGAGTTCAGTAAGTAAGTTTTTCAGAATGAACGTCCTCTGGTCCAAACTGTTGACGCTGTCTTTGAGGCCTAAATGAAGTGCGACAAACAAAGCTCATCAGCAGGGGTTTAACATGACGATTCATCCTCTGGGGACACAAATACTCACTGTAAATTTCATGGCCTGTTGCCAACCGTGTGATGATTTCTTAACTTGGATGATGCTGAAGAAAAGCTCTTTGTGTTTAAATCAAAGTGCAGCTCAGAAACCGTGTGGACCGCTCACATCAGCAGTGGTCTGCAGGGTTTTTAATGAGTGTGGGACATAATGGAGTCCACGGGGAGGCCGAGAAGAACCGCGGGCTAATGGAGGGCACCACCCCCCCTCTGACCTCCCTCCACACTGATTGGCTCTGCACGCAGAGAGGAACACACCTCAGTGTGACATGTTGAAGGTGTGATGACAGAAGATCGAAACCAAGAATTAAAACGAATCAGTGCTGATGCAGAAACTCTCCTGTCCCGTGCTCCCCTTCAGTTTCCCGCTCAGTACCTGACATTCAATCATTTTCCACAGCTCGTCACACTTTCTCAGTGTTTTCTGGCGCCTGCTCTGTTTAGTTTTTTGCGGAAATTCCCATGACCCCGGTGATTAGAGACATGTCAAGTTGCCGTGTTGTGTGAGTGTGGGGAACTTTAGCTCTCTGTTCTGAAGAGCTTTGACAGTGCAGAGCTAAAAACAGACTCTGCTCATGTTATATATAAGTTTGTCCTGCTAGCACGACTGAAGGATGGCGACCTTAGCTTGTCCAGAGCAAGATATGCAACAACCTCTAACTGTGCTGTGGCTATAGATGAGGTAAGAAGGACAATGAGGACTAGAGGACATTTCCTGATCTAGTTGTTTAAAAGTTAAGGCCAACAATATTTTATATTTTATCACTGTCAACAAATCCCACGAAAAGACCAAATCCAACAATGTTTTAGACCATCGCTCAACACTTCCTGGTGTCTCTGTCCTCCCTGTGTCTCATTGGTGTGTTTTTTTTGGAGCTCTACAACACAGAGGAAGAAGATGTATCAGGCTTCCAGGCTGCACACACAATCCTTATTGTAGACACATCGATTCTTGGTTTGTTCGCACAGTTTTCGTTGCTCTTCACTCGACATCTCCATCCAAAACACCACCGCTGAAAAGTTCCAGACTACAGTCGGTTCCCTCTGATCAAACAGGACTGCCAGACTTTGAGTGCTTTGTGTTTAAAGGAGATTAAAGAGGTTAATGTTGCCATGATGATCCCACAGGTGCGGCAGACAAGCCTGGTCATGAAATGACCAAACGTGGGTTTGACACACGTTTGGTTTGTAGGTTTAAGGCCTTTTCTTTTCAGTTCTGCAGTTCTGTCGGCAGCAGCTGAGCCTGCTGCAGGTTTGAAAATGTTCAGTCACAGGGATCATTTTGTTTGCTTGGTTTTATTTCAACTGAAGTCCTGCATGTTAATGTCAGCCGTCAGTCGGTGGAGAACCTCCGACCTTTGATCCACGAGGCGATTCATGAATACAAAAACATCTCTACACAGCAATTACCTCTTTCAGAGATAAAGAAAATAACATAAAATAGTAGACTGACACATCAGTCATTCAGGGACCACTCCTGACTGGTTTTGTCTGGCTTGTCTGGAATAATTCATAGAGATGAAGGAAAACCTGCCGTGAAACTCAGTGATAGAAAGTGTCTGTGTGACGTTTCTGCTGCTGGACTCCTTCAGGTGTTTGGTGGGAGGTGAAGAGTCGACAGAGGGAACTGAACAGGTTTGCTGTTTAATGTGGAATCAGCAACATGAAATCACTGAACTCAAAGACCCAAACCTGGAAAACCAGCTGCGGGTAGCATCATCGTCTTCATCACGAGCAGACGCCTATCAGACGCCTCGCCACAGAGAGCAGCTCCAGCCACCGCAGAGGTTAGTGTGATATATGCGTTCAATAATTCAGTACAGCCCCCGCCGGAGGTCGTAAAAATTGAAATGGCTCCTGAGCTACACTTTAATACATGCGTGCACATACAGAGCAGCCCCACCCTGCTGAAGCCTCCAGTCTGCATGAATTCATCCAACGGCTGCCAACATATTTCAGCCTGCAAATGTCTCTAAATGCTCTTTTCTTATTTCCCTGTTTTGGACATGTGCGGTACCTGATTTCCAGCTTTAAGTGAATCTCACAGAGCAGAGATTAATCACTGTGAGTACACAGTCTGACTCAGAGAGTATGGTTTGTTTTATTGTATTTGAGGGGAGTTGGTGGCAGGCTCTGTAATTGTGTTACATCCTCTCACAGGCTGACCTACAGATGACCGATAGCTGCAATCACATTAGCAGAGTCGAGTGCTGCTGCTGCTCGGCTGCTTTACATCTTCATCTGTATCCACTCACACAGAGCCGGGGCTTGATTCCATGATTAGCATGCTCAATCAGCAAAATGGGACAGTGTCATTAAGAAAAAAGCGTGTCACTGCCCTGTCACTCTTCATACGACATCAGATGTTCCCACAAACCTCCTCTCTCTGCAAACATGCAGGAATCTCAAAGCGGAGCTGGAGCGCTGACCTTTCGCTGTCTGCGCCGGCGACCTCTCGTTCGCTGCCACTGAAATGACCATTTATGAATCAGAGATGGCGACTTTTATGGCTATAGATGAAACCAAGTTATGACGTCACGAGCATGCGCTGCACAGTGTGATGAATGTCATGGGAGCTTTAGATTTTGGCGAGGTTCATTTTTTCAGAAAGACTGAAGCTGAAGGAGTTACAGCAGCTCGTGGAGCAGAGCTGACAGGAAGTGACCTCAGTTCTCTATATGAGGTGTGAATATTCTGGGTTAACCTGTGCAGCAGCGGCAGTGAGATCATGAGATCATGTGATGCAAGAATCCATCTTGGCAGGCTTCAGGTTACGCACCTGCGGCCGGACCACAGTCGTTTCAGACCAGTTGGCGTCCACTGGTGTCGTGTGGGAGGCTGCTCATATGAAAACAATGGCAGCTCCTGAAGAGGTTAGCACAGATGCTGCTGTAGCATCAGATCTATCAGAACTTCTTCACTGGCTTCAGCAAGAGATTCGCTCTCCTCCTCCTCGTCCGTTCATTGATCTGAAGTTCGCTTTAATTGACGGTGTAAAACACGCTCATTTTGTGGTTAAAGATAAAACTTTTGCACACGTTTGGAGAGTTTTGCACGTTGTGAATCTCTGAAGCCAAAGCAGTGGTGACGTGCTGTAACTGTCAGCTCTGAGGAGAATCTGTGGCTGAGGAAAAGACAGAGCCGCTCTGTCGGAACAATGAAGCTTCTGTATGTCTCATCCAGAAGTATGTGAATGTCCTGAAGACGGTGACGACATCCAGGAAGTCCTCAGTGACACTTCACAACACATCAGACTCATCTGTCTGTGGCTGCACTGAGTCAATGAGGCATCTTCAATCTCTGTGAGGAAAACAAGCATCAGTCTTCATCCAGACCGATTTAACACAAAACACAGCGTCTGAAGGTGTTGATGAAGTGCTCCATGCATGCTCCAAAAGACTTTAACGTCAAACATCATCACTGACAGACGTCAGTGCAACAGCTCATCAGCCAGTCCTCTGAAGAAAAGACATTTTGGCTGAAGGAGGACACAAATCAGGAGCTGCAGTGTGATTCTGAGGACACCTGCAGGCATCAACACGGTTCTGGTCTCCAGAGCTCACTCTCTGCCCAGCTTCAGTTTCCGTCTCATTGATCGAACCTGGCTGAGGTTTGAAACAAAGTGTTTCCATCAAACGGGGAAATTCTTGTGAGATGAGAGCTAGTTTTTGATTGGTGGTTTCTGGAGAGCATGGAGCAGATGCAGCATCACTTTGGCACTCAGTCTTGGGCGTGGTCCGGCCAGCTAATTGTACTTCACTCTTCCTCCCTCAGATCCGTGACTGAGGTAAGTCATCACCGAGGAAGTTTCAATCCTTTAAAGTGAGTGTCAGAGGAAATGAGGAGAGAGGGACCACAGGTCTGAAGCTCTCTTACTGCATGCCAATAACACTCTGGTTGTAATATGTTTATTGATTAGACAGAGCCGTTCGGACAGAGCCGTGGATTAGATAAATAACCTGGAATCTGCACTGAGGGCAGCTCTAACATCACTTTTTCCATGAAGCCAAGAGTTTTTGTGATTGTAAAGTCTGAATGATTGTAAAGAGAAGATAAAATGTTTCTATGAGCTTCTGAGATGCTTTCAGTTATTACCATGACGTCAAGAACACATTTAACAAGCAGCAGTAAGTGGTGCAGAGTGAATAATGGGGGTCAGGGCTCCGGGCGCCGCCTGTCAGGCTACATACGGTCCGCCCAGCCTTACTGATGGAGCCTGTGTGCAGCCTGAGAACACAGCACTTTCCTGACAGTACTTTCACCTTTCCTGCATTAAGGCAGTGAGGAGAAGAGAAGAAGAAGACATACTTTATTAATCACAACATGCACACGCCATGCTTCGTGAATTTGACCCATCCTGGTCGTCCTTCCTCCGCGGCAGACCAGGAGCGGTGAGCCGGCAGCCGACAGCGGCGCCCGGGGACCCACTTCCTTCCTGTCACCATCGGTCAGGTGGTGATCTTCTCACATGTTTTTAGTGGGGGTATATTTGTGGAGGATACTCCAGGTGAGCACAGGGAGAACATGCAAACCCCCTAAAGGGCAGCAGGCGCCGAAGGCACGGTGGGGGACACGCCCCCCAGCGCCCACAGCGCCCCAGGCGGGAATCGTACCCGAGACCTTCTAGCTCTAGCACCACCCGAAAGATGCAAACATTAATATATCATAATGCATCAGGTTTGTCCGTTGAAACGAAACATGAATTGAAATGCACTGCTCACTGCCGCTTGTTAAAAGTTTTATTTATTGAATTATTGATGGAGTTAAGTGAGCTCTCCTCATCTGTGAAACCAACCATCTTACACCTCACAACATGAGACAAAAGGCCGTTTCTAGTTCCTAAAGGGCATCTCGGCTCATTTAGGAAAATTAAATTAATCTTATAATACTGGGCTGAGTGTCTAAGCCTCCTATCCTGATGGGCAGTTTAATTTATTTATGATCCGTTGATGTATTGATGTTATTTCTATTCACAATCCACGAAGCTGGAAATTGATCTGCGCTCAGTTCTGGAGCAGCAGTCGTGAGGCGTCAGGTAATTTTCTTTAAAGCTGCACATGAATTATTACCTCACATTAAAGGAAGATTTCACCTTCCTCTGGACAGAAAAACACATCCGAGGGCTTGACAAGAACAGCGTGTGAACGGTTTGAACCCAGACCACAACACACACATCACACATCCTGCAGTGTGACGATGAACTGACGTGTGTTCGTTCTGTGAGTAAGAAGCTAACGTCACATTTTTCAACGTCAGCTGCTCCAACTTTAATTTCTATGGTGTGGAATGGACACTGATAGCTCACGTTTCCTCTCAGATAGTCGGCTTTTTCTGCTCTGCTTCTTGTCTTAAGTGGCGAATGCCCACAGACCTTCAGGGTCCTTTGTATCTGTGAGGGAACAGGTGGCAGAAAGAGGGCAGCGAGGAGGCGTGTTGGCCAAATGGAAAGCACCTGTCACACAGTGAGAGCAGAGCAAACACAGCTGCAGCCAATCATTTAGTGTGTGACAGCGGCGGCGGTTCTGCGTCAGCCTCCACTGTGCTGCTATCTGAATCAACATCATCAATGCTGAGGCCGCAGCTGAGCTTACTCTGCCGTCCAGCGTCACTCAGCAGGGAGAAATGTGTGGAACCCCAAAACAATGAGGAACACAGCATGACGCATAAATGACAGGAGTGAACGAGTGAGAGGATTAAAACTTAAGCTTTCATTATTTTCATTCATTCATCTTCTATACCCCCGACTATCCCTTTCGGGGTTGGGGGGGCTTTCATTATTTTCATTTTATCTAAAAATCTTCAGAAGTTTATTTTATAATGACACTTTCCATAATGACACTTTTCATAGTGCTGTTATTTAATGCCCGCTTCTCTTCAGCTAGCAAGCTCCAAAATGTAACCAGTTAGCTTAAGTTAGCTGGAACAACATTGTTCTGAATGGGCCGACTAGCGGCTGCTGCTAAACACAGTTCACAGGCGGTTTCGTCCCAGCCTGAGGTGGCCTTCACCACTCACCCAACTGAACCACAAAAAAGACTTTAAAGACCTTGAAAACCACCAAATCCTTGAGATTTATTGAGACAAACACCCACAACAGGAAGTCAAGGCTAAGGAAAACCACAAAGTCCAAACACACCATGAACTCCAGGCTGCCAGACCAGCCGTCCCACAGACCTCCACTCTGAGGCAGCTCAGGAGCCTTTAAGCCCTTCAGTCCAGCTCAGGTGCACCTCGTTCCGCAATCAGGTGAAGCACACCTGGGCAGAGCTGGAGAGGAAAAGGGACAGGAAAAGCCTGTTTGTCGTGTTCACCTTCATACTGAAAATAAATCTCACCGCAGTCACTCCAGCTCTATTAAAAGCTGCACAAAGATCCAGATCCAGATCCAGATCCTGATCCTGATCCAGATCCAGATCCAGATCCTGATCCTGATCCAGATCCAGATCCTGATCCTGATCCTGATCCAGATCCTGATCCTGATCCTGATCCAGATCCAGATCCAGATTCTGATTCAGATCCAGATCCTGATCCTGATCCTGATCCTGATCCTGATCCAGATCCTGATCCAGATCCTGATCCTACTGTCACACCAGGTGTAAATCAGGTGTGTTTGTACCATCAAATCTTTTGATGAATGCTTTGTTTCTTTGTGTTTCTACATCAGTTCATGCTGTGTCCTCTGTGTGTCCTCTGTGTGTCCTCTGTCTGTCCTCTGTGTGTCCTCTGTATGTCCTCTGTCTGTCCTCTCTATGTCCTCTCTATGTCCTCTGTGTGTCCTCTGTATGTCCTCTGTAGTCCTCTGTGTGTCCTCTGTGTGTCCTCTATAGTCCTCTGTCTGTCCTCTGTGTGTCCTCTGTAGTCCTCTGTCTGTCCTCTGTATGTCCTCTGTCTGTCCTCTCTGTGTCCTCTGTAGTCCTCTGTATGTCCTCTGTGTGTCCTCTGTCTGTCCTCTGTGTGTCCTCTGTATGACTTCCTGTGTTGCCATGGATACGTACTGGTTGGCTGCATGAACTCTGACTTTGTTCCGTTGTAATCTGACGTTGACGCTGAGCGGACTGATGAACGATCGGGAGAAAAACGGTGTTTAAAAAGATAAAAGTTGATGCTCATCTGAACTTGTGTGCCTCTCAAACGTGTGTTTTTGTGTTTCGTTGTGCGGTCTGTGTTTGTGGACGACGCCGGGCTGTCTCACACCCGAGCTCACGCACGCTAAACTCTCAGCTGATCGCTGAAGTGAACGCAGAGTGTTGTAGCAGGCGGCTGCGCAAGGATCAAAATCCCATCATTGTTCACGTTGATCCACCAAAACGGCTGTTAGGTTTCACTCTGTTTCTGTTTTCACTTCCATTTCACCAAAAAACCAAAGCAGGAACAGACGGTTGAATCTGGTTTGAAACAGGTTTGTTGGTGACGTTGAGATTTATATCGACTGATATCTGACCTGAAGGATGAAACACCGGACGAGTTCCAGCAGTTCAACAAAGAAATCCCCGAACCTCCTTCAGGGGCAGGAGGAGTTTCTTTTCTTATAGAAAGTCTTCTGCAGAGACGTGTCGGGGGGACGGCTGGAGGATCTTTGGTTTGTCTCCTGCAGCTCTGCAGAGCTTGGGGATGATGCCGTGCGGTCGGCCTGTGTGAAGCGGTGGTGGGAAACTGAATCTTCAGACTGCAGGATGTGGCATCACCAAAACATCAAAACAGCGTTTGTTTTTTTTTTTCTTCTCAGAACGAAAGTCGAAAGAACGGCAGGGACTGTAGGAGTTCAAATACGTGATTATCTTATTAGTCATTATTTTAATACAGTCCCTAAATGAGAAGAATCTTTTGTTTTTCTTTCACTTTGCTGATCTTGTTATTTGCTCAGCGTGTAGAGACGAGCATCACATTTCTCTGAATTCCTCTTAAAGGTCGAGCTGCAGAATCCACCCACATATAAGACGATAAAATGCCACACGTGTTGGGAAACATGTGATTCCCAGGCTTCACCTCACCGCCCTGAACACCACTTACTGAGAGCTGCTGGACGTCAGCCAGCTTCCAGCCTTTTGGCTTGATTATCTTTTCCTTAAGTTGATTTTCTCTTTCACTTCAGCTCACATTACAGATTGTGTGTCAGACCCTTTTCGTCCCACGTTCAGCCTGATGGTTCCACGCAGGCTGAGTGTGCTGGCCATGCTGGTGCTGCAGAGGACGGGACCTGTCGGATCGGACTGGCTGTGCTTCTAAAGCTCGACTGCTTCTTCTGTGGTTTTCAAGTTTAACCTGTTGTGGCGCAGCAAACTTCCTGTGCGAAGTTTGCATGTTCTTCCCGTGCATGCGTGGGTTCTCTCCGGGCACTCCGGCTTCCTCCCACAGACCAAAAACATGCTCACTAGGTTGATTGGTTGTCCTTAGGTGTGAGTGAGTGTGAGCGTGAATGGTTGTTGCCCTGGCGACCGACTCAGGGTGTACCCCGCCTCTTGCCCGCTGACAGCTGGGATAGGCTCCAGCCCCCCCAACCCTGAAAGGGATAGTCGGGGTATAGACAATGGATGGATGGAAGCTCTTATAGCTGCTCATAAGTGCCACTTATTTATGCTCCAATGTTCAAAAATCACTAAAATCTGCGACATGAATCTTGTTCTCCTGTTAAATATGAATCAGATTCAGGCCTCGTGTGTCTCTGCTGCTGCAGCTGAGGTTAAAATACTTCTTCCTGATTTTGATTGAGCCACAGTTTGATCTGAGCTGCAGCACTGTCAAACTGTTTTCTTAAGACGCTGCACAGACTGCACGTACATCTGCTGAGATCCAATCAGACCATGACCAGATGTGGTCTGATCCCGATGTGTTCTGCACGCATTCACACCTGCAGCTCCAGAGCAGCTCTGATCAGACTGTAAATGAAGACTGCATTCACACCTGTGGTTCACTGCCTTTGAGCAAAGCGGTGTTGTGTTTGAGTTCTGGTCTGATTCCTGGTCGCTCTCACGTTTTAGGAGAAAACATGAAGTTAAGCAGGCTGACAGGGAACTCGTTGATGAGGCGGTTTGGTCCAATTTCCCCACCATAGGATTTGCATGAATATATAATAGCTAAGGCTTAAAAAGGTCTTATATGAGGTCACTTCCTGGATTTCACGATCATTGGATGGATTTATTTGTAGTTTATTTTTTGTACTATAATCACTCATGTACATCACCAAATACTGCCGGTTGGTCCGTTTGCTGTCACACCACAAACACACCGGCCTGCGGTTCCACTGGAAGCCTGCGTTCGACCTCAACAAGCTGATCTTCAGGCGAAACGCTCCAAACAAGACGTGTGAATGGACCCTGAGATTACTCCAGCTGTGCATCAGGCGCTTTGTGAGGACCTGTCTCTGACTGAAGGCCTGTGTGCACTGTGTGATTGTGGGTTTCTGGTCTGAACCGGATCCCTGAGATCACACTGTGAGATACACGTTGAACAGCGCCACCTCCATTTTTTAATAAATCCTGCAGTTAATGACGTATATCAGCGTTTATCACTCAATCTGACGTTCTTCAAAACTCAATCAGTCTGCACAAATGACCACAAAGATGAAGAGCTTCCTGTCATCAGGTTCATTTGAGACGGAGACAGAAAATAGCCTGGACGCTTTGCAGAGTGACTTCAGGGGAGCAGACGATGACTTCTGCCTGGAAGGAAACCTGAAGATCCCGACAAACACACTGCAGCGAGCTCTCCAGCAGCTTTACACTTCACGTTTCCTTCACAATCAGAACACGTAGCAGCCTGAAACCCCGGCCTCTCTCCCATGAAGAGCTGCATAAAGCTGCGGCTGTACAGCAGACACATGTTTTCCATTTCAGGGAAGGGAGTGATTACCCTAATGGGGTCCTTGGCATTGGAAGGAGGATGCTAGTTTCTCATAGTCAGGGGTGTAGCAGCTGGAGGCAAGTCTCAGGCAGACGGATAAGTGGTCGTCTGTCATGGTGGATCTTAAACCTGCCCGGAGACGGCAGATCCACATACGTGACTTGACTGAAATATGTCTGACAGGCACGTCTTCATCTGTTAGGATATGTGTCCTCTCAGAGCAGGTGCCACAATTCACCCTTCATATCGTGGACGGCGTCCGAAAGTCCTTCTGAAGGTTGAGAGTTTCCGTCTCCGCTGCAGGAGGAACATCAGCATCTGTGCCAAACAGGAAACACGTGTATGAGGCGACGGGCCGCTGATGCGAAGCCCGTGAAGCGTCTTTCAAACTCTGGTACGATGTCCTGACAAGCGACACATCATTTAAAGGGCTATTTTTCCAAAGAGAGTCTGGTGCAGTGAAAACTTCATGAAGAACAGCAAGGCCGAAACAGCACCACAGTCTGCTGTAGCTTCATATCCCCTGACTAAAAACACAAAAACACTGAATCTGTCGGCATGTTTGCGTGTCGTTCAACTCGTTTGTACCGAGTGTGTGATTGGAGGACGTTGGTGGTCGTGTCAAAGCAGCAGTGTGAAATGAATGTCGGGGAAACACTGGAGCGGCTCTTTCACCACGCTGAGAGTTCCCCGACACAGACTCGTGTTTCGACACAGTTCTTTTGACCTGGTGAGGTTTCCCAACCTGTTTGACGTGTTTGGGTTTGGCGTAAACAGGAAGTAATGACGGGTTTGTCTGCAGTGATCCAACCTTCATTTGTCCTCAGGCCAGATGAGGAGAATGGAGGGAGTGAGAGTGAGATGATGAAACTGGAACTTGACACCGGTGAGATAAAAATGAAGGCACACCGCAGCTGGCAGCTGGACTGAAGCACTGGAACCAGACCTGGATCACGTCACCCCGCCTGCCCTCGTGTGGGGAAAACTGTGTGTTGGTAAGTTTTGTACCAAAACTTCGTTTGGTCCATCCTGCTGCTGCAGAGCTTTAGCGCCTCCAGCAGGTGTTTCTGAATCCTTTTCAACCTGGGTCAAGTTTGTCGTGATGACCTCTGGATCTGTGCAGGTCAGACAGCCGCCGGCAGCGCTGAGCCCTGAATCAGCAGCAGGTCTCTGGGTTTGCTGGTTGCTCTTCGCTCTTGTTTTTCAGCTCGGAATCACTGGCTCACCTGTTTAGGCTCACCTTTGTCTAATTTTGTATTTTTATTCTCCTTTAATTCTAATTTTGTGTCGTTTTGTTCTTCCAAAGACTCTTAAGCCTTATTCGTTTTGTGAAGCACTTTGATAAACAGTTAAAGTTCTATTTACTGACTTTCTAAACCCGCCGTGAGTCAGTCAGCAGTAAACAAACACATATTATTTATTCACAGTCCTGAGAGCACGTCAGTGGATACTTTACATGAGCAGGAAACCAGACTGAAAATCATCTTAAATCTTACAGCAGGATCATGAAGCTGAACCTCAATCATCTCACTCACTCATACTTAAACCCATTACTGTTTTTAATAATTAATGAACACACACACGCACACCTCCACACTTTGTCTGTCCAACAGGCTTCCTCTGGCTGCAGGACTGAGGTGGACTGTTCCCAGAACAGCTCTGGCAGAGCTGCAGCGGGGCATGCACAGACAGGCTGTAAACATCCAGCGATGAGAAAGTAATCAGAGAGAGATTGTGGATGAGTCATTCCCATCCGGTGGGCAGATTATAGAAACCCAAGGTGGTGCCTGGGTGGCGCCCGAGGCAAAGTTTCCTGTCGGCTCACTTTACGGCACGCTTGGAGAAGCCCTGAATGAGAGGGGGGCATGTTTTGGAACAGGGTGTTAGCATCTGCTGCTGTTGCAAAGCCCAGAGCTGACCCAGAGCAGGAAATCCCTCCCAAAAAAACGTTGAAGCACGGCCTCGCCATCCTGGAAATATACTGTGAACATAACATGAAGGCCTGGATGGATGGCTCCACCCTGCCACAGTACACTGTGTACCATAAAAAAAAAGAAAAAGAAAAAGCATTTAAACAATGAGATGGATGCACACTGAGCTGCAGTCTTCATGCCCTCTACGTCTCCAGGATGACTGAATGATACTGCAGGGTTAAGCTTTCGATGTGTTTCTCTAAATACTACAATACCCATGAGCCTTTGCCAGCACTGTTGTAGAAGAAGGCGGAGAGCAGATTTTAAACTGCTGAACGTTTGTCACATTTCTACAAGCTGTAAGGACGAGCTCACCTGTAAGGAGGTACGCAACAGAATATCCACCTGTGGGTGGCTCCACCCTTTTCTGTTTGTCTGTCCTCAGCCAGGTGTGTTCACCTTTGGCACTGATGGTTTCACGTGAGTCCAAACGTGAACCTCCATCTTTCAGTCACCTGCAGAACCTGCACAGCTCGACCATAAAGAGACGGAAAACAAATTTTAAGAATGTTTTCCTGTCATTGTCTTTTCACTTGCTATCTTCGCCGGATTAGCATTTTTTTAAACAGTTAGCTTTATTGATCAGCAATGGTAGCTTGTGTTAGCGACTGTTTTAGCTTAGTCAGCATTTCAGTTTAATATTAGCTGTCTTTTATGAATTTACTTAATCAGCAATGTTAATACTTTTTGGCAACCTCCTCTGACCCAAATTAGCATTTATTAGCATGCTTTCATTAAAAGCATTATTGATTAGCAAAGTTAGCATTTGTTAGCAACTTACTTTCTCAGACAAATAAATATTTCTTAGCAACTTGCTGTCTTAAGAAAATTAGTACTTTTTTATTACCAACACTTTACTTTGGTGTATCTGTTTAGAAACATTTCACAGTTAGAAAAATTAGCTTTTGTTAGAATTTTATTAGCATCCTTTCATTAAAAGCATTATTGATTAGCAAAGTTAGCATTTGTTAGCGTTTGCTCTCCTGTGTTTTCTGTGTTTTCCTGAGCTCATGTGAATGTTCTGTGCAGGTTGAGGGTGAAAGTGGAAAAAGTTAAGAGTCGTCAGCCCCATCTCAGAGGAAATCCTGTGAAAACTGAGCGTGTCCTAAACAAAGAGACAAACAGAAACAGAAGGACGAAAACGTGTCCATCTGAGCTTCTTTTCTGTCCGTGTCACGGCACTGCTGTGACGACGGGACAACATGTGCAAATTAGCTTATTCTATAAACATATTGTGCTTTGTCCCTGTCAAGTAAAGATTAAAGATAAATAAATAATCTGCCGCCCTGTTGAGGTTTCCAGTTTCCTGAATAGCACAATGATTTTTGGCACAGTTACAGAAACGCTCTGTTAAAGTACTTCATACACAATAGACCAATATATAGCAAAAGTCAACTTAAGTGGATAAATCAGAATTATGTAGTCAGACTTCAAATACTTTTGTACCACATGATTGTTTTGCACATCTCAAATTATCTAAAATACAGTACATTTATTCAAATACTGTACTTTTTACAAAATAGAGGTGCTTGTACTTCAGTATTTCTATTGTCTCTTACTTTGTACTTGTGCTGCTCTTACAGGGCTGACTGGTGAACACACAGAGGCAGACAGGTGAGACATTTCAGGTGGTTTATTGCAGGTTAACTGGGGTGGGAACATGAAGCCAGCAGGTCCAGAGCAGAGTCTGGCGGCCTGAGAGGTGAAGAATGGAGGGGCGGAGCAGGACAGAGCAGGACGGAGCGGGACGGAGCAGGAAACTTCAGGTGGACGACCTTGGGCCTGAACGGAAGGCGGGGCAGGACTGAAGGGGACCAGACTCTAGAAGACATGGGCAAAACTGCTGGAGGCAGGCAGGACTTTCCAAGGACTGGACACGAGGCCGGCAGCGAGGACGGACCCCCTCTGGAGGAGCTGGGGGCAGGTTTGGCCAAGGCGTCGACTTTGGACAACAGTAACTGCCAGCAGAGTCTACGGAGGAGCAGAGTCTTTGTAGGAGGCTCGATTACTGGATGAGATGCACCTGGTGACGCTCTGCTCTGCCTTCAGCACACCTGTGTCCCCTCAGACAATCACACAGAGACAGAGACAGAGACAGAAGAGGAAAACTGACCAGCTAACTGTACATAAAACAGTTCAAACAAACACTGATGCTTCAGTCTGAACAGTCTAATAATGTCACATGAATCAGAGATCAGTCACAGGAGACATTTTACTGCAGGATGAGTACTTTTACTTTTGATACTTCGAGAGCATTTGTGGAAAATGTTTCTTCTTCAGTACTTTCACTTCAGTAAAAGCTCTTCTTCCTCCTCCACTGCTTCTTCTGAAAGCTGGCAGAATTACAGAAATATAGAAATATAGATTCTGATGTACAGCATCATCCAGTAGGAAAGTCATTCATGGGGACACCTGGCTGAGCCTGAAGAGACGCCTAATACCTGTAAAACCTGCTGGAACCATTTAAACAGATGATTGGATTATTGGACAGTGTGGCTAGGACCAGGATCTTATTTTGAAGGGACTAACAGAGGCCTCTGGTCCTCTAAAGGACTCCAGTCCGAGGAGCCGGACTGAGCTTGTTTATATGTTAATGAGATGTTTACCTGCAGCACCAGAGCACAACATTCTTTGTAGGTACGCTGAGGATTAAGACAGTTTAGTCATCACATTGTTGTGTGTGTGTGTGTG
>JBBMOE010000062.1:899594-949989 GCA_037975065.1 Chaetodon trifasciatus | reverse complement strand
GGCTGGTGTTTGTGGCTTCACTGTTTAACAAACGTGAACTTATCTTCATATAAATGACATTTGTTGCTTCATGTTCCAGTATCTGCTGCAGGAAGACCATTTATAGTCCAGACTTTATCAGGGAAGCTTTTACTGAGGACTGACCTGACTGAACCACAAACAACTCACTGACCTGCTGCAGGCTCGTCATTTCCAGCGTTACTGACATCTTGTGGCTGCAGGGGGAACTACAACTGAAGACCACACAAACATCACTGACAAAATAAACTTTATTTACAACACAGCTCATCACAGCCAGCAGCCTCCTGCTTCAGTCCTGAGCTGACGTCCATGTCAGGACTCTTCAGAAGCTGCTGGACTCGCTGAAAATCACAAAAACATCAGGACTGGATGAAGTTTCAAGCATGTGGTCAGAAGCAGAGACAGAAGCAGTCAAAGCTCGTCTTCGCGCCGACGTTCTGCCTGTTTTCGACTTCGTGTGAGGCAGATCCTTTGAAATGACACCAAGCTGAAAACCTCCCTAAAAGGGCCCCACATGGTTTCTGTCTAACCGTGAGACCGTCCTGATGAAAGACAGGCCGAACGTCTGGAGACGCTCTGTCTTCTTTAACATCACGCTGAAAGCATCTTTAGAAACAGAACAAAACCAGCCCGACTCCCTGCTTCTGTCAAATATAAATACGCTGTTTGGAACAAAGATTCCTCAAAGAGTGAACGATGAAGCGGCGTGAGGCGACGAGGTCAGGGGTCAGAGGTCAGGTGAGGGAGGGTTTGGGCTGATATTTCACTCTGTTGAAGTCATCGACTGTAGTTTCTACTGGAGGCGTCTTCCAGTATTTCTCCAGACCGAGCGCCAGACACAGAGCGATGGCCGCCATCTGCACACACACACACACACACACACACACACACACACACACACACACACACACATCATGACATGTACAGTATAGAGTTGCATTGCTCATTTCCGTGCAGCTCTGTTCTAATCAGATAATCAGTCTGTTTCCATGAGTTTCTTCCATTACTTTCATCCAATATTTTAGTCTTTAAATTAACCCAAAATCTGCATCCAGGACGCAAAATGACAAACAGAGAAAAAAACGCAAACTGGCCGAGCTGTGAGGGAGGACGGCGTTACCGTGATGGTGGCGAAGGCGGAAATGATTCCTATCCTCAGTTTGATGGGGAAGCTCAGGTAGCTCTTCAGGATGGGACCGCAGGGCTGCACGGGTCAAAGGTCAAAGGTCAACATTCGACATGTTTAGAACTTTCTTTTTCTGCTTCTGTTGTATAAAAACTTCCCTGCTAACCGTCCGTCAGTGAGGTCAGAGGTCAGTGATGTTTGTCCAGACAGACTCACAAACAGCTGAAGACAAAGTGTGTGAATGAGCAGCAGCGACTTAAACATGAGACTTTCATTAACACATACGTGAACTCGCGGTCTTTGTCTAAAGTGCTTTTATTGCCTGAATCACCACAGACAGGAGGCCGGACCTCCACCTCCTCCCTGTGACTCGTCTCTGCACATGATCCAGGCAGCGAGGACGTTTGTCACCACACCGCCATCACGAGTGCAGGTGACTTTGTACATAAGCATCATCTCTCTGAGGCAGGGTCATCTGAGCGTGTGGTTACCTTTGAGTGAACCCATAATCTACCCGTGACCTGAGGGGTCGGAGGGTAAGGGTCGCTGCCCACCATCACACAGGGTCCCTCTGAGCTGGAGTTACTGTAAGACAAAGAAGAAGAAAACTGAAGCGGCATTTCTGAACGCAAGCGAGGGCAGAGCCGCAAAAACAGAAAACAACAGAGATCAGCTGTTTTTACTGTTTGTCCTCTGCACAGGAGGAGGAGGAGGAGGAGGTCCTGAGGAGGTGCAGAGGAGGTCCTGAGGAGGTGCTGAGGAGGACACTCTCCAAGCTCAAAGCTCTTTGTGTTACGAAAAAAATCTCTGACGCTCTAAAGCTTCGAGAGAAACTCAAACTCTTCTAGAAATCAATGAATCTGTTACAAAAAACAATATGAACTGTAAAATCACTGAGAAAAATCCACATTTATAAAAAGAAATTAAACTAAAAATGAAACTCAAGCTCTTCTTGTCATCGTGTGTAGAAACTCTAAAGCTGTGTGAGCAACTTAAACCTCACAGAAATCCAGAAAGTCTTTCTCACGTCTGACCTCGGCTGCAGGTCGGAGGCCGGAGGAGGAGTGGGAGGCGTGCAGAAGCAGGAGGCAGGAAGCTGATTCTCCCAGTCCTCAAAACTCCTCAAACCACAGCAAGAGCCCTGAGAAACAGACAGACTTCATTCAGAGCGTTCAGAGATGTAAAACTCAGATATCAGAGTTCAGACTGAAACCTGCTTTTAGTTCATCAGCAGACAAATAATCTCCCACAGCGAAATAACGATTATGCAACTTCCTCGTTACGTAACTTTGTGCTACTTTCCAGTTTATTGTTGGTTAGTAGTGTGTGTGTGTGTGTGTGTGTGTGTGTAAAATATGTTTGGTTTATTGTTTTCAGGAGATAGCCTGTGTCAAGTGTTTCAGAACATGGTGAAAATGTGGAGAAACATTCTGTAAATGTCTGAGAGAGCTAACAGGCTAGGCTAACAGCAGGAGGCTAAACCGCGTTTCACTGCTTGTGACAAACAGACTGTTTGTGTTTGGCGTGCTTCTTTCAGGGCGACGTCTTATTTACTTTACTGTTTTACTTCCTGCATGTGTGCACGTCTCGTACCGAGGTCTGGAGTTTGTTCAGCTCGCTCTGGATGTAGCGCTCTGCTCTGTGGAGGGGGGTTACGTTCAGGAACACCTCATCCACGGCACCGTCCATCTGCAGAGCAGCACGCAAAACAACTGAGGAGCAGTGATGGAGAAGAGGAGCAGCGTGTGTGTAGCTGTGATGAACACCTCAGCCTGTAGGGGGCAGCAGTGTCGGCTCAGAGAGCACTAAACAGCATTAAAGGTGACGCGCAGACAGGAAGTTACCTGAGCCTGAACCTGAACCAGCGGTGAGGCAACAACCATCAGAGCCACGAACTCCACGAATATCAGAGCAGAAAACTGGAGGAGATAATCACAGGTTAGCCCCGCCCCCTCTGTGTGCGCATGTGAATACATGTTCTACTGACGTTGTGAGGACATACGTCTGTTTATACAGTCACATTGTGGGGACTCGCCTTCCGTATGAGGACAAAACAAAAGTCCCCGTAATGTAAATCAGGAAGTTTTTAAGACTTGGGTCAGTGTGTGTGTGTGTGTGTGTGTGTGTGTGTGTGTGTGTGTGTGTGTTTATCTCACCACCAGCAGCAGAGGTTTGAGGTCCAACGTCGCAGCACAGATGCCCAGAACAGACAAGATGACTGTGACCGGACCAAACACCTGCAGGACCAGTAAACCATCACTGGACAACTGGTCAAACAACTGGGAAAGAGACAGGGAGACGGAGACAGAGACAGAGACAGAGACAGAGACAGAGACCGACAGAAAGACAGAGGAGGAGACAGATGGCCGCTAAATTCATCTGAATCTGAATGAGCTGTTTACTTTACTTTACTACTGTTTTCTTCAACTTTACCACCTCCTGCTCTAATATTAGATGTTGTGAGGTTGAATACACACACACACACACACACACACACACACACACACACAGTCACCTCAGCAACCGGTGTGCTGCCTTCGATGGAGGAAAAGCCGACGCCGATCATCAACACACCAGACACCTGCAGAGAGATAATGAGTGGAAACGTCAAAGAGGAGCTGGATTAAACTGCTGCGACGGAGAGTTTGTTGTGTTTCACAGAAGGAGGAAGTCTTTAAGTGCAGGAACATTCCTCTCAAACTGTTGTGCTTCCCCAGAGAGACGCTGCTCAGGCTCCCATCAGCTGGGAACTCGGACGACGCTGAAGCGCAGACGTCATCTGCCTCAGTCTTAAAGTTTCCAGACTCTGTTTTACAACGTATTCTTACACTCAAGCATTTTCTTGCAATTAGTCTTTAATTGAATGTTGTAAAGTTGTTTTGCAGCTACTGATATGATTAGATTTTCAACCTATTTAACGCTGTCAGGAAAGTTTCACAATACAATATCTGCACAAACACAAAGAATAAAAAAGAAAGGAAAAATAAAAGCAAGAGAAAAAAAGGTCCATTATGGACAAAAGACAAGAATATATATACAGAAATACAATATGTATATATATATATAGAGAGAGAGAGAGACGTTTTTTACAGTGTACAGTGTTGCATCACTAAGATCTGAGTTCTTTTCTTGTGGAAGAAGGAAAGGAAACAAAGAGGAAACAGTGGGAGGAGAAGAAAAGCACGAAGGAGAAAACAAGAGGAAATGAACAAGAAACCTAAACAACAATTAACCACTAATTACACAAATAAACATGTTATAATGAATGTTATATCATTTTTTTACATAAACACTGAACACATACAAACCTTTTGCTGAAAAAAGTATGAATGCAAAATAAACGTGTGTCAGAAACGACCTTAAACGTTTCTTTGACATGTTGTTGCTGCTCATTGGACGAAGTGTCGACGCTCAGTTGATTAAACTTGTAGCAGCTTTTCATGCAGGTTAGTGTTTTAGAGGTGAATCACAAGCTGATAATCGTTAAAGTTAAAATTAAAATACATAAAAGACAATTAAAAAAAGACAGAATACAGGCAAAAAAATACATTAAATATAATAATAAAGTATTGAAAAGACAAATTAAGAAGGTAAGTTTAAAGTTTATGTTTAAAGATTTCACCACTAACATGTAAATTAATGTAAAGAGCACCACAGACAGCAGTGTGTCGTCAGCGTAGAGCAACATGTTTTCATAAACAACACAAAGAACCGTCGACAGACAAACCAGTTAAACACAGCTCAGACTGGAGATCTCATTACTGCACCACGATGTGCCCGAAAGACGGAGTATTATATATGTGTGTTGAAGAAAATGATCTTTTTGCATTAAAAGCATTTTATATGAAATTTTACTAAAAAACAGATGATCAGGTTCGACCTGGAAAACAGCTAAATCTGCTGTTCAACAATGATTCGAGCTGCTCATCATCACATTCACCCTAACCAAGGTCAAACATGCTGATAACAGTTAGCTGTTAGCAGTTAGCGGTTAGCTTACCAGTAGCAGCACAGTGACGCAGATGGCGAGCCCTCGCAAGTAACTCCTGCAGCGAGCCATGACCGCTGTCTGTGAGCGTCGAGCTAAAATAGAAACAGAGTAAAGACCAGAGCGGACCTTGTGTGTGTGTGTGTGTGTGTGTGTGTGTGTGTGTGTGTGTGTGTGTGTGTGTGTGTGTGTGAGATGGATGTTGTTTAAACCTCAAGAGTGTTTGGCTGCAGAACGAAGAACATGACCAAGTTTGGAAGATCAGCTGGAGAGGAGAGGAGAGGAGAGAGGAGAGGAAACAAGAGGACAGGCAACAAGGAGAGGAAATGAGAGGAGTGGAGGAAACAAGGAGAGGAGACGAGAGGAGAGGAAACTAGGAGAGATAACAAGAAAGGAGACGAGAGACGAGGAAACAAGAAGAGGAGGGGAAACAAGAGAGGAGAGATAACAAGGAGAGGAAATGAGAGGAGTGGAGGAAACGAGGAGAGGAAACAAGTAGAGAAAACGAGAGTAGAGGAAACAAGAAAAGGACAGGAAACAAGGGAGGAATGTAACAAGGAGAGGAGACAAAAACAGATAACAAGGAAACAAGGGGAAACAAGGGCAGTAAACAAGAGGAGAGAAGAGGAGAGGAAAGGAGGAGAGAAGAAGAAAGGAGGAAAGAAAGGAGAGGAAATATAAAGGAGTGGAGGAAACAAGATGAGGAAATGAGTGGAGATGAGAGGAGAGGAAACAAGAAGAGGTTTAAGAAGAGAGGAGAGGAGGAAATGAGAAGAGAGGAGGAAACAAGGAGAGGAAACAAGAGAGGAGATAGGGAGAAAAAAGGAGAGGAGAAATTAACAGTTATATTTAATTAAGTGGGCAGGAAGTGGGGGGAGAAGGATGGAGGAGTAGATATGAATGAAAAAAGAAAAAAAGCAAAGGAGGAAAAGAGAAAGAGGGGCGAGAAAGACGAGAAAGGAAGCTCGATGAGGCTGAAAGACGGACGAAAGACAAGGAACAAGGAAGGTTTGGACATCTTTGACAAAACAATCTGTTTATTTCTATGACGCCAGCAGATCTGAAGCAGCAGCAGACCTCCTGATCGTCCAATCAGGAGATCTCCTCTCAGTGAGGGAGCACACTCCAGACCCTGTCCCCGACCCAGACCCTGTCCCCGACCCAGACCCTGTCCCTGTGAGGCCAGCTCATTTTGGCCACTTGTACCAAAACCTTACGACTGAAGATGAGGATCAGAATGTTCTTCCTCACATCAGAGGACGTGACGGAGACATTGTGTGATCCCGTCAAGCAGCCAAATTCAGCAAATCCAACATGGAGGAGCCAAAAACTGCCATTCCTCAAATGGAATCAATCCCCATAGACCTCCATATTAACATTTACAGCCTGGTCCAAACACAGCTTTGGTCTCTATGGCTAATGTCTCTGTCCATGACTACTGTAACTATTACTGAAACTTATTCTTCAAGTTATGCATAATCATGGGCGCGGTTATTTTGAGTGACAGCTAGCCGCTAGGTTTCTGCAACCAGGCTTCATTCGGCCGACTCAGCTCAGCCTATTTGATCTTTGGATTCAATAGGAGTTTTGGTGGAGTCAGACTGCCAAGATGGAGACAGCCGCTGAGTCGCTGAGCTTCACAATGGCTCTTCAGAAACCCGAGGAGGACGTCATGAACACCACGTCCTTGTTTATACAGTCTGTGGATCCTGCTGATAAGGGTGTCAAATCAGAGAAATATCGTCTGCTGGGAAACAATGTATTGTTTAATTTGGACGACTTCCATGTGACCGTCGCTGCGAACTGCGGCTTCAGGGGGGAACTGACTTCAGTAAGTCACAAAGCACAGATGTTTAAACAGCAAAGACAGTGGAATCCAAAACTGTTTAAGGGAACATAAGAGCATAAACAAGAGGTGGAAGGAGTCAAGAAGACGACATTTCACTCATGATGTGTGCGAGCAGCTTTTGTCTTATGATAGCGAAGATTTGATCCAACAGAACTGAAATAGAAACATAGAGCAAACCACAAAGTCCAGTAAACTACCGGCAGTCTGAAACGGACCAGCTGATGCGTGATTGCTCAAACATGGAGGACGTCGCAGATCAATGAAGAATCACATCATCTGCAAAGAACAGCATACTGTCAGCAGGAAGTCTGACGTTCAAACATCACGAACGAAATGACTGATATCAAAGATACTTAACATTAATAGACGAAATGACACCTCGTTTCTACGGCTTTGAAACATTAAAAAGAAAAGATGTTAGCTCTCTTCAAAGTGAAGACGGGTAGAAGACGGAGACAGAACAATAAACAGAGTAAAATAAAGCATTTTTTCAAAATAAGAGAAAATGTTGAGAAAACAGTGAGACTTTACCTCAATGTTCACTTACAAGCTTTTTCTGGGCCTTTCAAACACGTATCACTGCCCTCTGCAGGTCCTCTTTTCCTCAGGTTCACTGTGAAATTGGGTCACGTAACAGCAAACTCCATCAGCTGAGGAAGACCATGAGATGAAGCTGAAAGCCCCTGATGAAGCTCGTAAGTGGACTTTGAGTTTAGAATTTTTTTTTTTTTTTTCAAATCAGAAAAATATACTAAAAATGTTTGTTTTTATTTGTACCAATGACAGTTCAAACTTTATTTTATTACCTACTTTAGTTTTGGCAATCTGTTATTACTGTGTGAAACATTCACTTAATTATCTGTTAAACTGTCTTTACTTATTATTTTCATGGTTGAACCAGGATTAAAATATTTTGAAATCAAAAGATAAAAAGGAATAAAACATTAAAATGATCCAAACATTTTATCCTAAATGTTTCTGTCTTTTCGGTGTGAAGCGTGAAGCCGGTGGAGTTTGTCGATGTGATGAAACAAAATAGAGCAGGAAGGAATTCAGTGGAGTCATTAAGCAAAGCTCCATGTTGACTTTAGACTAAAAATAACTGAAGGGGACGGACTGTCTGTGTGTGTGTGTGTGTGTGCGTGTGTGTGCATGTGTGTATGCATGTGTGTGTTGCTGCTCTCTGCTGGTTTCTCAGCAGACAGGTATAAATATCCCGGCCATCGGCTGCATTAGCCGCCGCAGCGCTAACGATGATAAACACTGACAGACCCTTCAGCTGCTCGTGGCAACACGTGATGAAGTGGAACATTTTCATCCATCAGCGTCCACTGAACGTCCTCACTCCCACCCGTCACAAACGGACGCCTGGTCTGGACCGCTGGCTCCTCCTTTGGCGTCATTTTTCCAACGTGCTGTTCTTCAAAATGCGTGGATGCAGCTCAGGGACGGAGTCTGAGTCTCTGTTGTCCCGCTGGAGCTTTTAGGGATCAGGTTTCCGTTTGTCTCATAACAGGTGGCTGCATCTGTTCAGCGGCGGGCTTTGGCATCAGTGTGAGAGTCCACTGACTCCTTAACGATGACCTTTGACCCCTTCCACCTGGATGCTAGTCTCTGCTGGTTTCTTGTTCGGCGTCGTTCCTCTGAAAACTCGTATGTGAACCTTTCGATTACGTGACGACAAAGTGGACGGTCAGCTTGATTTTGAGTCCCGCAGTTTAACCACTTGACACGGACAGAGAGGCGGACGGCAGCAGGCTGAGCTTCCCATCATCATTTATTGTATTTACACAGCCGGAACGGTGACATAACCACTTTCAACAACAGCCTGCAGACGCTCACACAGGAACACGTCAGGTTCAATGCGAAGGTCAAGAAAGGAAACGACCCACATCCTGTTCTGTTTGATGACAGCGTGCGGATCAGTCGGGTCGGTGGAGTCGAGGCGCTCCACAGAAAACCTTCAATTCTTTCAATATTTACCTTTTTCATGTGTTATCTGAGAATACTGACAAGTACAGAAGCCCCTTCTTATAAGAAAATACACTCTCCATCATGACTAAAACCAAAACTGATAGCATAGCATCTCAGAGTTTAATGTACTGAATCATAATTATGGGATACACATGATAATTACTTTATTCTAGTTTTTATTTCTTTGGTGGGACTAACTACAAAAGAGCAATTCTGAAGAGCTTCTTAAGACACGAGAATAAAAACATTCTTACAGTTTTCAACCAGTGCTCCCATAAAAAAAAAAAAAAATCATATCCAAATGTAACGGCAACAAGATTCAGACAGCAAAGAAATGAAATCAAGTTTTGTTCCACAAGATTAAACCACCAGAAGTCAGTGAGTAACATAAAAATGTGCTGTGCGACATTAAATCTATGCAGCAGTGTATGGTTAGCAATTAGATCTTTGTTTCCTTATTTTGTCTTTCTCCAAAAAAAGCAGCAGAAAGTGACAAACTGTGTGCTTGGACAAACTATGGAAGCCCATTCCTGCCAAAAACAAATTAAACATAAAAAAATAAGGCAACACAACTCTCACAGGTATCTACAAACTGTGATTCACTACCTCGTTAGAATAATAAATTTGATCTATTCCACGTAACACCGGAACAGTTTACTTACAGAAAACAGCAAAAAAATGAAAAGTTAAAAAGTCGACTGAGAAATTTGAGAAACTCTTTTTTATAAACTGTCGTAATCATGTCAAGCGCCTTTGAATGTCCTGAGAAGCACTTTATCAGTGTAATGTACTATTATTAGTAGCATTATTGATAAAATATTGTCTTATGTTTAAATCACTGATGTAAGTTATTACTTGAATGAGAATTTTATATTTTTTCACATCATGTTTATTGATTTTTCTTTTTTTTTGACATTAATGGTCTTCCATACAATAAGCCCCAGATTTTCATTTTGCTTAAGTTTGTTCCTTGAGGCCACATTGTGAACGGAAACATCGACCAGTGTTGTTGTTTAATAGCGTGTTTTGACGTGAGTGTTAGCTAACACGTTTTCTGTAAGGTTAAAGGAACACTCTGATATTCTGAGATATCCATTTGTTCCACTTATTCCTTCTGTGCAGCGTGTTTCTTCACAATGTAAGCTGGGGTTAAGTTGCAGAAGCACTGAGGATACACGGTTCATGTTACATGGGTCATTTGGGCACTGCTGATTGGCTGCTGCCAGGCAGCAAGGGGAAGTTTAGGCAGTGGTGGCGGTGTCCTTTCTGCCGATCTGACAGTAGAGAATCATGGCGAAGACCATGCCAAAAATCTGCAGAGGAAGAGGAAACACATCAGATAAGGACACACTGAAGAAAGACCAGACACTAAAAAGCATTACGCTGTTGATACAAACTCCACACTCTTTGCATCCATTGCAAATTAAAAGCCCTCTAGTGTTTCACTGGGTAGGTTTTTACTGTGACACATTCACAGGAACAGGTGACCGTGACCTCAGATGTAGCTCCTCCCATCCCGTGTCACTTGGACGTTTCCACAAAATACAAAAAGAGTTGAAAACAACACAATTCCATATTTTTGATTTCATTAAATAAAATGGAATCAGGAGCTATTCAATGACAGGCAGCAGGAGTTTATCCAGCCTTTTTATCAGGAACCAGTTGACCAGCTCAGTAACTGGAAAGCTG
This sequence comes from Chaetodon trifasciatus, assembly GCA_037975065.1. Taxonomy (NCBI): domain Eukaryota; kingdom Metazoa; phylum Chordata; class Actinopteri; order Chaetodontiformes; family Chaetodontidae; genus Chaetodon; species Chaetodon trifasciatus. The sequence goes on along the minus strand of JBBMOE010000062.1, from coordinate 939,342 downwards.
TTCTGGGACCAGGACTTAAGCCTGTAGATCTGACAACGTGCACCTCGCTTACAGCGTTTAAAAGAAAGCTTGAACATGTCTTTTCAAACTGCTTTCCAAGCTGTACATAGTTTTTTTTGATTTTATCTCACCCATAGTTTTAGTTAAGGACTATATTTTTTTGGACGTCTCTTGAAAATCCGCTCTGCTTTGCTTTTAATGTTCTTTATTTTTACATCTTTACTGAAGCACATTATACTGCATCTTTTCACATGTTACTTAAATGTGCAGTATGCTGCATGTATGGTATTTATAACTGTACAGAAATATAGATATAACGCATGCTTTTTTATTTTAACAGGTGTTATTTCAGTGTTTCTTTGAAGTGTTGAAGGGTCTGACTGAAGGTCAGGGTTGTATTTTTCATTTTGCCCAAAAGGAAAATATTTTGGGTAGAACTAATCTTAACGATCTTCACTGGAAATAACTCTCTGGTAGATTTTCGGTGGCGGTAAAGAGCTTCGGGTGTGGCTTCAGGACATATTTGTACAAATATTTTTGGCATGGTTGCTTCTCATGGGAAATGAAACTGTGTGTGTGTGTGTGTGTGTGTGTGTGTGTGTACTGACCAGCAGGATGGCGATGGCAAAGGCGATTCCCAGCACCACCTCCATGTTTTTCTCCATCAGACTGATGATTTGGGTGGAGCAGGGCTACAGGGCGAGACCATGACATCAACAAACACAATCATACAGCTTTATATTTTGATTGATATCCAACGACTGTTGAAACGGTCACTGGCTGGTGTGCTGATACCAAAACCACATTTTAAATTCAGTGTAATTACAGAGATTCGATGTGATTTGATCTCTCTGCAGAGCGTTTCAGGTCTCTGCAGGCTGATTCTCACAGAAAACAGCTGAGACCATCAGCACACACTCACCGTGGAGTAGACGGAGGCCTTGCAGTCTGGCTCGGTGGCGTTGCAGCGGCAGGAGTCGGGAACCTTGTCCCAGTCTGACGGTCCGTTCACGAGACCACAACACTTCAGCTGCAGAGAAAAACCACAACGTGACGACGCTGCTCAGTGACTGATCCACATCCTGATACACGCTGAGCCGATTCCTCTGACAGCCGAGGCAGCGAGTCGGTCAATCAATGACAGAAAACTAAGCTTCAACTGTTTTCATAATCGACGGTTTCAGACATTTTTTAATCAAAAACGTGAAATGTTCTCTGCTTCCAGCTTTTCATTTGTAAGGATTTTCTGCTTTGTTGCTTTTCTGAGAAACTAGTTCCACTTCTCTCTTTTGATTGGCGGCAGACTTCATCAATATGTATTTATATTGATACAGAGTGTGCGCGTGTGTGTGTGTGCGTGTGTGAGAGAGAGAGAGAAACTCAGGTACAGTCTGATGCATGTGTGCCCTCTACTGGGCCTCCATGGTAACTACAGGCTGGCTGATGGGACCAGTGGATCAATATTTCAGCTGATACAAGCTGATCACAGATACAGCATCATCAATGCTGACAGTGTACAGACTACGAAGAATTTATAGGCTGTGCTTTTATGGATGTTTAACACCTGTGATCTTGTCTGTCCACAGGTGTGTGCGTGTGTACCTGACAGGTAAAGGTGGCGTCAGACTTCTCACTGACTGTAATGTTTCTAATATAAACTGAAGAATCATTCATGGCCCACTGGGACAAAGCTCAGTTATCATGTACATTCAGCACCTTGTGGCTCCTCTTCTACCAAATCCTGCTGTCTAACCAAACCAGCATCAGACACCTGACAGGCGGAAAGGCGAGTCTTTGCTGCCCTCTGGTGGTCTGGAGTGTTAATAAGGCCTGTCATGATGGGCACAGTGTTAAAATAAAACAGCTGCGTGTGCTTAAGAGAATTAAAGCAGACATTTAAAAGTAACACAGCAGCTACTTTCACAAGTAACTAATTACTTTTATGAGCAGTAGTTGGTAAAGTAATTAAATTACTTTTGAGAGAAATAACTGGTAAGTACAAGTAATTAATCAGCAACACTGAAAGTAAGTGTGCTGAACTACAGACTACGATTTTTAATTGTTTATGAAAGTGTGTGTGTGTGTGTGTGCGCGTGTGTGCGTGTGTGTGTGTGCGTGTGTGTGTGTGTGTGTCACCTCCTTCTGCAGTTTCTCCAGGTCTGCCTTCACGTCCTCTGGTTGTTTGGACAGCGGCGTTAACTTCTCCAGACGCTCCTTGATCCACTCCTGCACCTGCACACACACAAACAACAACAACCGCATTAACTGCGACCCTCCAGCGAACCGAGGACACTGCAGGACACCTGAGGACGGCGTCACTTCCTGTTTACCTTATTCTCACTCACGGCTCCCAGGATGCCCGCTGCCACCAGGAGGATGAAGATGAGGAGGAGGCTGATGAAGAACTGAGGGAGGAGAGAAGGAGAAGCAGGGTTGATTCTCTAATCGAGTTTTCAAACCTCCAGCAGTTGAAGCTGAAATTGTGCCAAAATTACGACCATAATTCTGAAAAAGTGGCCGTCATTGACCTCACTCAGTGTTCAGTTTAAAAACGTACTGATACTGGCTGCTTTACAGAGCCTCTTTCTCCAAACAATAAAGCAAAATAATCAGTTTTCCTCTATGAACTGAAAAAGGTTGAGGTCAGGAGAGGCAGAATAAGGTGCTTCCCACCAGCAGCAGCATGCAGCGGTTCTCCCTGATGGCTCCACAGCAGCCCAGGAAGCCGAGCACCATGATGATGACCCCGATGGCGATCATCAGGTCGATGCCGGGCAGAGATTCATTGGTGATCTGCAGACAGGAGGCGGCACACAGTAGATCAGTACTTTACACTGGAGACAACAGAAAAGACGGCGATAATAACATCTGGACTGTGTGATCGGCTCTAATGAGACATGAAATAAGAGGACAGAAAGCTGGGTCCTTAACACTGATGCTAATGCTAATGCTAATGCTAATGCTAAGGACAGTGACACTTGAGTTACTGCAAACAGAAATTTGGAAAAGTTCAAGTTTAGGTGGTGAAAAGCTCGACTGTTTAAACGAGGGAAGATGAAACAGTGAGTTTTCACGTTGATGAGGACGTGACGTCAGTCTCACCAGGTTTCCGTCCTTGCTGACTTTCAGGTAGATGGAGACACCGAGGATGATGCAACCACTAATCTGCAGAAGACAGAGAGGAGAGAGTTCAGCAGCGAGCAGCACTGGAGTCTATGGGCGACATCTGGTGGAGAAAAACAGCAACAACTCAAACTGCACAACTGCACACAAGCTCTATGTTAAAAGGCACCTTTCCTCTGGCGCCACCCTCTGGACAAACAGACACCTTCTACTGCTTGACATCACGGAGACCACGTCCATGTTTGCACAGTCTAGTGTAAATAATTTAAACCGTGCTGATCATGTGTGTTGACTCGTGTGTTAACGACTCCACTACACACGATGTCCTCTGACTGGTCCTCTGGCGCCACCATGAGGTCGATACTTCTGGCTTTGAGTGAAACTGTTGGACAGATTCAGACATTCGTGTTTCCCTCAGAATGAACTTATGACCAAATACCTGCAACACTAAACATAATCTCATCAGCCTCAGCGGCCGGGTGGACGTCACAGTGGACGAAAGCCAGAACAAGCAGCCGATCCTCAGTCAGGATCAGGACTCTGTAGGACCTCAGAGTCCAGCTGCTGCGTGGGTGGAGCTCAGGACGGACGAGCGGCAGATGCATTATTGAGCACTTGTGCAATTAGCCGACACAAACAAACTACAGCGAGTAATTATCTGCCATCAATATTTCATCCTCGGACCCGTTGGCACACGAGACGAACGCAGGTCAGCTGACGAAGTGGACGCACATGGAGAAACGGAAATACGCCGCCCGGCCTGAGACGACGGGAACTTTGTCTTTATTCACATCGAACTAAAAGCTGTGTTTTCACTTCATTTTAGATGTGTTTTAATTGAAATATCTGTGATTTATTCTAGACTCTAAACAAAGACTGAAGGCTCCAGAGAAGAAGGCTGATGGATCATTGACTCGACTGAATGAACGGAAACAACATGACAAACGGGAGGACGTGACCTCTGTGCTTACAGTGGCAGCACACACACACACACACACACACACACACACACACACACACACACACACACACACACACACACACACACACACACACACACAAAGCCACCGCACCCTCTGCCTATTTGCACTCTCATTCAGGAAGGCTGAATAAATAAATCTGAGTCACACCTACAGAAGCACACGCCTGACCAGTGAAACCAGTGCCCCCGCACTCTGAAGCTGAGGCTGATGCCGATTGGTTAAAAGCATCGTCAGAGTGCTGAAGTTAATTCTTCAGTGGCATTATGCTGCACGAACCATTTTTACTGACTTAGAGCAGCTTTACCTGTGTTCACAGTTTGTTTCTGCTGTCCAGAAACATCCGTTACTGCAGGTTTAAATCTTCTGTAAAAGCAGTTCGGAGCATGTTAGCATGCTAATGTTTAGCAGGAATAATGTTCATCGTGTTCAACACCTTTGTTCACCCCATTAGCATGGTAACGTTTGCTAATTGGCACTAAAGTCAAAGTGCTAAAAACACAAGTAAATCCAAAGTACAACAAAGAGAAGCAAAAGATTTGGGGCTACAGGAGAGGACAGAGACCTCCAGAGTCTGTGGGACTCATGAATGTCTGTCCAACATTTCATGTGAATACATCCAATTTGTGCTGAGATGTTTTAGTCTGGTGACGTTAATTATTTGGTAAAATTCAGCTCAAAAAGGAGCCAAACTGAAGAGCCTGACAGGTTAGCCCTGCGCTAACCGTAGCCGTGGGCTAAGAGCTGACCCTGCTCACATTCGCTCTGTTTGCTTCAGTCCAGTTTTAGCATCTTTTAGCCCGTCTTCACTCGCTTTCAGGGGATGACTGCGAAGTCTGGGCCTGCCCTGCCCCGGAGCGCGGCTGCAGTCAGGGTTAGCACACTTTTAAGAGTTACGACACTGAAGTTCAGACTGTTTGCCAAACAAACACAAAGACAGGCGGCCCGTTGGTGCTGACACCGCCCGAGGATAAAGCCCCCATCAGTGTGCTCACGCTGTGTGTGTGGTTGACACAAACACCCTGACACAACGAGGAGTTCAAAGTAACCTGAAACTGACACCCAGCAGATTTCAAAGAGCTCTTACTCTGCTGTTCTTCTTCTTCTATGTCTTTGGTTGCTTTGTCTACGCACTCCTTTGCACCTTTTCCCTGATTCTTCTCGCTGCCGTTGAGCTGTCACTCATCCATCAGCACGCGGCGCCCCGTAACAAAGTGGTGGAAAAGCGATGGGGACAGATGAGGGACCTTTGAATTCCTGGATATGTGGATTGTAAAGTGGAGGAGAGATTTCCTGATTTTCCACCGTTTCACCTGCTTTATCACTGGAAAATCAGCCAACCTGTTTATCTGTGAAGGTGTTTGCCAACAGTAACAAGTGAGTCAGGCTGGAGTGAAAAGAGCCACGAACGGTGAATGAAAAGCCTCCGAGCAGAGTCAGTGGATCTCTGTTATCACCGACAGCAGATGGAAAGCAGAATGTGGGGCACAAGTTAACAACACAACCACAACAACTGGGATCAGCCTGCAGCACACAGGCGGAAAAACCAGTCACCTCACGCCGTGCAAAGAGTGTCAACACGTCTTCAAAAGACATCGAAAGACCAAACAAAGACAGCAGAACATAAACGTGATCTATGGAACTGAGAGGGACGACGGTCAAACAGGGAGGGGAAGAGAGGTTTGTTTTCCAGTTTCTGGTTAAAAGAGGAATGAGACTTTTCTGTGGAGTCCACTGGATTATTTGTCCACTGGATTATTTGTCCACTGGATTATTTGTCCACTGGATTATTTGTCCTCCATCAGATGGACTTCTCTCAGCGTTGTTCTGTAAATTAGAGCTGAGAGATTCAAACCTGCGTCAGCCAATCAGCTCTGTAACATCAACACAGCGCAAACCTGCAGAGCGACATACTGGAGCCTCCAGGTGTGAAAAACAAACACACCCTCTGACAGACAGAGCAAACCATCACAAACCACGATGACAGTTCATCAGGTTTAGATCTGATTAGCATTGAAGATCATTAGGATTACAGCTATTTGGGATAAAACTGACCAGGATTACAGTTGATCACGACGACAGTTAGTAAGGATTACGTCAGGATTACGGTCCATAAGGATTAAAGGACATCTGGATTATTATAACACGATTACAGTTAATCACAGCTGATAATCAGATTACACTTTTCTTCTTCCTTTCTTTTTAATTTACATCTGTTGTTGGTTTTCTTGAACTGCCTTCAATACAAATGACATTGTATAAATAATAATAGTAATAATTCCTTCAATCCTTGACTATAATGCACTTTTTGTCCCTGCTGGGCTCCTGTAGATGTGTCAGGCTGAGCCATGCAGAGCTGTTAACTGCACACCACCACAAGGATCTGTCCCTGCTGGGAAACAGCTAATAAACCTTGTGAGAAGAATAATCAGGAGGTCAACCGGCTGCCATGTTGGTTAAAGCGGAGACGGCGCGGCTCATTCCTCAGCGCTGACTCACAGGCTGCGAGTACCGGGGCAGCAATGAGTCACTGAGTAACTGAGGTACAACCTGAGCCGCAGGTTTCACTGTAAATCCATCGGACCGGCGAGCCGCCGAGGCAGCGCCGTTACGCAACAACCACACACACACAAAATGACAGCTGTGACACAACCAACAGGAAGGCGTGTTCAGTCACGAGCCCGCCGAGGACACCTGCAGGGTCTGCGCCCGCTCCGAGGTCTACCTGGCCCCACAGGTGTTAAATTCAGACAGACAGTGTTTCTAGAAGGCTGCAGAACAGATGACTGAGAGTTGTCTCCTTTACGCAGATATCATGAGAACCTGGTTAGAACACAGACTGGTCAGACTGGTTCCCAAACTGGAAAAACACGGCAGCTTTGAGGCTGACACCGATAAAAGAAAACATCTGACAATGACAGACGGGCCAACGGTGAAGAGTAAACTGGACGACCGTGGTGACATTTAAAAGAAGATCTTTTAATCTGAACGTGACTGTATCCACAGGAGGAAGAGGAGTTCAAGTAACAGTACAACGTGTTAACAGGAAAACACAGAAAAAAATAAAATATAAAACATTATAATACTGATTTCAGCTTGTTCAAAGCAGAGGAGTTTGGTGTAAAGTCTGAATCTTCACAGGAAATGGCAGCTACACGGGTCAGATACACGCGGTGACGTTAAACATGCAGTACTCTGAAATATTGTGGAGTACAAGTACAACATGTCAAACAATGGAAACGCTCAAGTAGTCAGCCACTGACGCACTGAACATAAATGCACACGTTCAGTCTGCTCACGTATTTTTACTTTTCTTGACACTGAAAAGCTTCTGACGGCGGTCGTGCGACTTAAACTAGCACATTTAGCTTGTTAGCATGCGTTCAGTCACTGTCCACTCGTGCTCTGCTGCAGTTCTGAATGTGTTTTCTGTCCGCACGGATCGGCTCTTCCTCTGCAGGAATCCTTCCTGAATGCAGCCTCTATTATTCATGTGGTGAACGAGCACTCTGCACTCGGCTAAGAGGCGTTAATGCACACAGGCCGAGCTCACAGGATCGCTTCTGAGAGCGCAGCTGTTTGACGAGATGTCGTGGTGGAGCGTTGGGCCTCAGACACACTGCAGAGGGTCGTCACAGCACGGCTCGACTTTACAGAGACCTGCTGACAAACGCGTTTTAAACAGCGAAATAATGTCCTCCACATGCGGCCGAGTGGTTGGGCCTCACTCGGAGACTGAGCCGAGCGCAGCCACAAGCTAGAACAAACGACAGAAAACAGGCTTTACAGTAAACAGGAGGCCTCCCCACCCTCACCGCCACCATCACTATGTAAACACATCATGTCCACGTCGTCCACTGAGTGGTCCGAATCAAGTTAACATCGATTTATCATTGTTTCTGGGAAGATGAGGGAAGCCTGAAATAACCTGAGCAGGAGGTTTATTTTAAACAGCGAGCGACGCCTCTTGATTTGTTTAGATTGTTTCTGACGAGCCTGGAGAGCAGGACGGATGTGATGCAGGACATCTGAGCGTTTGGAGAACGTTTGGACGCCTGGAAGCCTCAATTTCACTAAGTACATTTACTCAAGCACAAATATGAGGCGCGTGACTTTCTGCTTCTCCTCCTCAGAGGGAAATATGTCCTGTTTACATTTAGCTCCTTCACAAATCAACGAGTTCGCAGACAAAACATATAAAGATGATGTTTTATTAGAAACGTAACTATGATTAATCAATTAGGCGACTGACTGAAAATGAATTCTGATGATGGTTTCATTGATCTCTGCTGTGGAGTCATGTGATGTTTGATCTTCTCTGACGTTTGATTGGCTGCTTCTCCTCTCAATGATCTCAATGATCTGAATGTGTCTGTCATAATATGGAGCTTTGGACCAAACAAACACGGTGAAGGCGTCACTTTGGGCTCATCGTGACCACATTTCTCACTGTTTTCACAACGTTTCCAAAGCAAACGATCGATCGATCGATGGAGGAAATGATCAGCTGATTGATCCAGAATGAAAAGAATCATCAGTTTCAGTCCAACACAAAACTTCTGCAGAAGAGCTGGAACTGTGTCCATTTCAGGATGATGACATAAGACTTAAGAACCAGGACAACGGCTGGTCTTGTCTTCTTGTACTGTAATACTGGGAACCAGTGAGGAAGCACTGCAGCCGAGAAATTACAAAGCACAGTTCAGAGAAAAAGACAGAAACCGCTGTGACTGGCGAGCGCTAGCTGGGCTGACGAGTGTCTTAGCAGTTAGCTCATGTCATTCACTACGTCGTTAAGCTTCTACGAGCAAATATTTTGTGCCGTTTAATTTTGCAGTGATGCTTTCTGGTGTGACAGGCAGGCACTCCTTTTGGGCATGCTTAGCGTAGCTTAGCACACAAACTTAAAGTAATTGGAAACTGCTCTGTCTGATGGCAAATCTTGAGCTTGTTGGTAAAGTGATAGCTCCATTGTGAACGGCTGATAAGACCACCACGCCTCCTCTGACAAGCATTTCACAACTTCACCTTCTAGAATAATAACGTGTGCATTACGATTACAGCAAACCCTCAACAACAGGTGTGTGTTGAGCAAGAACTACAACGCCCGAGTGGAGCTGCAGGTTATTATTAAAATGAGTGAATAAAGCAAACGCTGAGCATGATTTAGGAAACAGCCCAAACTCTGCGACTAAGCAGTGTTTGTTGATTTTAACCAGCTCATTTAGACGCAACATTAATTCACTGATTTAAATTCTGACATGAGGCTCCAGATGTCGGTCATGGTGATGCGGGGTCGATGGTGTTGCCACACCCTGAAACTGAGCAAGCATTTGTTTGTGGAAGGAGAGGCCGAGAGATGAAAAAGAGCCGACACAACCTGTTCTACACTACAGACTGGATGACTGAGGCAACAGAAGGAGGCACAAGACTGAAAAACACAGCGAGCTACAACACAAATCAAAAATCCAATGAAGAAACACCTCATCGACACGTGAAGTCAAACATAAAAGACTGAAACAAAAATGTCAGCTCAAAACTTCAACACAACCCCAGAACAGAAAACAGGCTGAACATAGTTGAAGAAAGGAAGAAAAAAAGAGTAAATAATAATAATAATCTGACTTTTTCAATGAAAAGCTGCATCACAGCTTGTGAGACCAGTATAAGACAGTGTAAGTAACAGTGAAACACATGAGTCCTGCATCAAGACTGGGACAAAATTCAAAGTGAGACACCAAATAAAGCTGCCGCTTAACATTAATATGAATTAAACACAGTAGATCATCTCTAAAGAAGGATCAGACACCTCTTTGTGGTATTAACGTTGGTCCAAACATCACCTGTGAAGTCAAAGTGTTAAGAAGTTTGACGTGATGTCCAGAGATCTTAAATGTCTTGCTTTTGTTTTCCAGACTCACCCAGAAAAGAAGGTTGAAGATGAACAGAAGGTATTTGACGCATTTATTCACAGCCATGGCTTTCCTTTAGTCGTTCCTCCTCGGCGGCTTCTCAGTCTGGTACTCGCTGCCCTCGACGGACTGGAGCTTCCTGCAGGCAGATGCAGACACTCCCTCAGGCTGGTAAACAGAGCAGCTGGCTCTACCTGTTTCCTCCCACTGAGGGTGCGTCCCTGTTGGCTGTCCTCCTCTGCATCCTCCTCCCCTTTCCTACACCTGCTCCTCATCAGCTGAGTGGATTGGAGCAAAAACAAAAACAGACATTGATGGTACCTAGACGATGTAGGACTTTCCCTCAAGTAAGTAACTGTGCAAAGTACATCGCTGTGCACGCACTTGAAAGCTCACACACACTAAACACAATATGGTCCACTCAGCATATTAGCAGGGTGTGGTCATGTAGCTCTACACTGACTTCAGCCTTTGAAGGAGGTCAGTCAGCCGCCACAGTTAGACTTTAACCGTGATCCAATTACATTCCCTCAAGAGAAAGATGGATCATTTTATCTTGTATACAAACACATTCACAGAATAAAATAACGACAACTAGACATGATCACAAAATCACAGGTTGGTGTTTCTTCAGCAAGTTTATCTGAAATGAGTCAAACGCTGCACTTTCCCTTAAATCTGTGGGTGGAGGCTAGATCACTGACTGCTGATCATTACACTACGATCAGTTCAACCTCATCACAGAGGAGGAAGTTACTGCTGTGAGTATTATCTTTTCATTCGTTGCATTGAAAAATGCAGTAAAGTTCAAGCAGTGAAACATGTCAACACAACGCTCATCAAAGGTAGTCAGTGAAATGTACCTCTATCGCCATCTAGTGGCAGCTGTGCAGAACTACAACACAATCGGCAAACACTGAGAGGAGATGGTACAGGCTTGAAACGGAAGTTTGTACCGGAAGCAACCTTAAACGCACAGAATGTGATTTCTGCCACCAGAAGATGTAAATGGATGACCTTTGTGAAGCAGCATGTGAGCACAGGCGCTGACAATCTATCAGACAGATGAGGTGAGGTATTAAAGTTTTATCTGTGTTAACTTCCTGACTTCCTTCCTCACTCTCTAAAGTACGATCTGGTGTTTCCTGTGTTGCCACTGACAGGCCACCAAGTGAAACATCATATTACCTTGAATGTATTTACAGACTTCTCTGAGTTTTACAATATTATTGGAAATATTTGGGATAATGTAAGCACACAACTCAACACAATATATTACGTGGGTGTAGTTAACAGCAGAAATCTGCATATTGTGTGTTTAAGTGTGATCTGACAGACAAAATTGGCTTGTTTAAACACAAAAGGACTTGACTTGACTGGCCCACACAAGAATGCAAACAGTACAGACACAAGTACAGACACAAAAATACAAGCAACATGCAAAACACTGTGTTGTAGATCAACACATCCTTTAGGGTGGGGGGGGGGGCGTGTAAGGGGATACAGGGGCTGGAGGAGGCGTGGAGTGCCTGCATGTACGTGGCAAATGGGCCAAGCAGAGCAGAGGAGGCGGGGAAAGGCTTGATTTTGTGAGTCTTTGCAGCTGACGGGGAGACAGTGTGGGTCCAGAAGAGCCGCGGGGTTTGCATTTTTGTAGGATTTCCCCTGGATGCTGGCTGACATCTGTTCCTTTCACTGGTCACTGGTCGGATGTGGTCGGTTCTTGGGGTTCTTCAGTCCCGGATGGTGTACGCTGCAGAACGTCATATTCACCTCAATCCTGTTTGGGAATGCTGGTAAAGATGGAGATCCAGACCACTCTGTCATGGCTTTGAGCTCTGTGATAACAGTGTTGTAGAGATTTGTTTCCATCGTGAGTCTGTTTGGTCCTGACTGAATTCCAGCCTTTGGCGTTCTGTCTGGAATTCCCTTTGAAGTCACTCCAATGAGGTTTCAGTAGAAACCATCATGTCGCTTTGCTCTGAGCAGAAGTCTTCTGAGATGTGGGTGGTGGACAGTCATCTAGGGTTTGAAGCAGAGCTGGTTTTGCTCTTCTCTGTGTCATTGTTTTGTCTTTGTTCATGATGAAAAGCCTGTTGAAGCCCTCGTCTATCTGTCCTTCCAGATCACTTGATGCTATAGTCCTTCATTATAGTAAAACAACGCTTTGAGAGCAATGAGTTGTGTCTGGACAGATAAATAATGAGCGGAAACACCTCCATAAAGCCAACAGGAGCTGCAGACTCAACTGATAATTCTCTATTTTTAGCCCCTGATTGGCACACTGTAGACAAGAGGTCCAAAGGTAACCTCAGAAGATCCTCACTTGATTCCTCTGATAGTACAAACATGAGAAACTGCCACAGCAAGAAAAAACTGTTGCAACGGAAGAGTGTGATTAATTCTTCTAAGCTCTGGCACTCATGCCAGCTCATCAGTGTGATGATATCAGTGTGGGCAAACCAGTTTACATCACAATCAAGTCATCAAACTGCAAGCTCGACTTGGCCATAATTTATACTGAAGTCTTTTTGTTTCAACCTGCTCTGCTTACATCTGCGCTGTTGGTCCACTACCCTGCTGTTTTCTGTCCCGGAACTGTGACGAGGTATATTCAAATTATCCAGGATATTATTATCTGCTGATGTGCTCAACCGTCAGCTCTGCACCTGTATTTCCATCCATGCTGTATCCATGTTCTATTATTTCATTTCTTTTACTAGCATGTAGCACGCAAGCAACCTGGCCTGATGTCACCCTGTTTCTTTTTTAGGTTGGGAAGGTGAAGATTTGAGGATAGACAGCAGGAAGAGGCTAACAGCGAAGACGCAGGAAAGTCTGAGACCTCACCTCTGCATGTGTAACAGGTAAGACTAGAGTCAGGACCCGCCTGATGAACTATTGTGTCATAATTCAAAGACGTGATCTGAAGTGTTTCCAGTGTGTTGTGATTTTTCTTCTTTCATCACAACTACGTGAATGGGTGAGATCTGGCATGTCAGAACTAGCCTCAATCCTTTTAATGCCGTCAGAGCAGAGAGGTTTTTCCTTTTATTCAGTCAGGATACAAAACTGCTGAATAACTCATTCATGTCCCTCCGACTGAACGTGCTGATTGTTGTTAGCAGGCAGCCATAATGGCGAAACTGGCAGAGGAGCTCTGGAACACTCTGCAGGACTTAAGAGAAGACGAGTTTCAGAATTTCAAGTGGTTCTTGAAGCTGGATGACATCCTGGAAGGTTTTTCAGGCATCGCAGTGGCTCAGCTGGAGAAGGCAGAAAGGCGGGACACAGTGGATCTGATGGTCCAGAAATATCAGGGTCCTGGAGCTCTGCAGGTAGCCTTGAAGGTTTTGGAAAAGATCAGCCGGAATGATCTGGTGCAGTGTTTGGAAAGCTCAGGACCAAAAGGTAAGTTGGGTGAAGGTGAAAAGAAGAAATACCTGAAAGAGGTACCTGCCAAACGTCGCAGTTGACAGGTTATAAGCATAATTGTTTTGAACCTGGACCTTCAGGAACCTGGAACCTGGATTAAGTAGCTCATGAAAAATATGGTGGCCCAAATTTAGTGGGATACAGCTGTTATTACATATTTAATCAACACCTCGGTAAATATAGGTATCTGATTGGACTTCGTGTCAGCCTATACCCAATATTTAATACCTTACTCACCTGATTAGAAGAGCAATTAACGCAACAATTGACACAGTAAACATCACAGACAGATGCTCTCTAAGACTGACCACATGTTTCTGTGTTCTCACTTGTAGACCTGAAGAACCACGACGCTGTTCCTCTCAAAAGCGATTATGAAAGACAGAAGGCCGAGCTGGGGGCAAAAATCAAGCTGATGATCCAGGAGAGACGGATGAAGATCAGGGAGGTCAAACGCTCATCAGAGCTCAGCAGCAGATCTGCAGACAGACACATCGCCAACAGTGAGCGGGTCTTTACGGCTTTGCTGCAGTCTGTCGAGAGAATTCTGACCAATCTCATCGAAGATATTAACGAAAAGCGGAAGACAACACAGAAAAAGGCAGATGAATTCATCCGAGAGCTGGAGCAGGAAATCTGTGAACTGGAAGAGAGAAGCAATGAGCTCACACGCACTGACGACCGCCTCAACTTCCTCAAGAGCTCCTCCTCCCTGAATGCTATGCTAACCACCAAGAACTGGACAGAAGTCCCTGATCCATCTTATGGTGGAAGTCTGGGGACCGCTGTGAAACAGCTGGAGGAAAAACTCAGCGCAGAGAAGAAGACGCTGATCGATAAAGCCAAGCTGATCAGGGTCCAGGAGTTTGCAAAGGATGTGACTCTGGATCCGGATACAGCAAATCCCTTCCTCATTTTGTCTGACGACGGGAAACAAGTTCACTGTGGTGACGTAAAACAAAACCTCCCGGACAACCCAAAAAGATTTAATACCGCTAGCAATGTCTTGGGAAAGCAGAGTTTTTCTTCAGGAAGATTTTACTACGAGGTTCAGGTTAGAGGGAAGACGTCCTGGGACTTAGGTGTCGTCAAAGAGTCGATTGATAGAAAAGGACGGATCGAACCAAGCCCTGAGAACGGATACTGGACTATATGTTTAAGGACGGGAAATAGGTACCATGCATCCGCTGGGAATCTGAGTGTAAAACATCAGCCGCAGAAGGTGGGCGTGTTTGTGGATTATGAGAAGGGTTCGGTCTCCTTCTATGACGCAGACTCTGCAGATCTGATCCACTGCTTGTCTGACTGTTCCTTCACTGAGAAACTTTACCCATTCTTCAGTCCCGGCCGTCATCGTGATGCTACAAACTCCACCCCTCTGATCATCTCTCCTTCAGTTACAACGATTAGATTACAAAGGTGACTCACAACAACATGACAAGAAATTAAAGCCCTCTGCAACTGTGTTACTATGTTAGCAATTACAAATTCTGTTAAGCGACTGCAGAGGAGATGATCTGAAAATGGACTGGTGTTTAGTTGTAGTACCAAGTAGTACCACAAGATGGCGGCCACACACAGATGAGAATATTTATGAGACGACGGCCAAATTTTGGTGAAAAAAAGAACTTACCATCTTCTGAATATTGTAAATAAAAGACATGCTCTGACTTTTACAGAAACTTTAAAGAGTTCATCACGTTTGTGGCTGAAACTAAAGATGAACTCAGTAAAAACTGAATTTCAAATTAAACTGTTTCGTGTTATTGCTGTTTTTTTTTAACCTTTATTCTTCAAGTTTAACTGAAACAAAACAGCAGTGACACCCTGCCTGTATCATGAACAAAATACAAAACTTTGTGTTTGGATTTTCCGACTGAAAACCTCAAACTAAGATCATGCTTAACAGCATGAGCTTCAAATACATTCTCTTTTTCATCCTTACAGAACGAGACTTGCTTTTGTGTGATAAATGCATTAACAACATCTACAAAGCATGAAATGCTGTAAAAAAAAAACTCAAAGTCACTGCATCAGAATTGACAGAAACTGTAACTCAAATCTTTGAGCGATCCAGTTCAGCTCCAGTACTCTCTGCTGAAATGCTTGTTGACTTTGAAAACAGGAACATAGACGCTGAGACTGATGAGGAGGAACTGCTTCTGCTCCTTCAACCAGACCAGGTTCATCTGCACCTTCCCCTCCGGGTTCTGGTACTCCATCAGAAAGCACTCGCCACTGTAGTCGAAGGACAGCGTGTTCTCCTTCTTTTGGGTGTAAGCAGGTGAGCTGAGACACCAGACGGGCTTCTGGAACTCGTCCAGCAGAGTCAGCGTTATGATGCAGCAGTTCTACGCAGCGCAAGAAAGAAACCGTCAGAGCTGAAAAAAAAAAAGGGACGTGGCCCTTTTTCCTCAAAAGTTGAGCCCAAACACATTTCTTAATCTGCTGAGCCGTCAGTCAAAGCAGAAGTCTACGACCACGCTGTGTGCAGATTGGCTGCCTGTGTTGTCACAGCGTCAGTACACCGTGGCATTCAACTCGTCAGCAATGGTATGTGATTGGTTGAAGTGCTCATACTATATTTCTTATTATTTCCATAGTGTTCAACTCGCTTCAACGTTTTCTAATAATACACTTTAGTACTGCCAGGTGTGTGTGAGCAGTGGGAATATTCAGTAATTGCCATAGTCATAGGGGGATTTTATTTGAGACAGGCTATTATTTGAATATTTTCCCTTTTTTCAAAATTTGTGAAGGGAGACTGCCACAGTTAAAACCGTGTTTTAAAGGAATAGTCCAACATTTTTGGAAGCACTTATCGTAAAGACTGGAAACCTGGGGTCTCAGGACCAGAGGAAGTGAGTGTGTGTTCTTGGACAGAGTCTTATTGCTCTGGACAGATGTACCTCCACTGAGCCCTCCAGTGTCTCGCTCTGCCAGGGCAGCGTGATGTTTCCGGACAGCGATCTGTGCTGGGATAGGTTGGTCCTGTTGATGGCTCGCAGCTCCATCTGTCCACACTGGATGTGAACTGATCACAGCAACATAAAAACCTTCAGGCGTTTACACTGGACCCAGCACAGTTCTGTTATTAACTCAGAATTAAGAGAATTCTTCCAAAAACCTGTAAAAATAACACTGAGTCAGAAAACTTTACTTTTGGCTTTCTCTTGTTCAATTCATGTCAGATGTAAAATGACTTTGATTAAACATTGTCCTGGATTTAATGTAAAATCCAGCCCTCAATGAAAACTGAGTGTGAGTTTAAAGTAATATGGTGAATTAATATTCATTAATAGTGTGAGAGCAGTCAGATTACCAGGTACTCAGACTTCACTTATGTAAGGTTATATAGAAGAGCAGAAGTCATTAGTTTGACTGTTTATTAGATTAAGTAATAAAATCACATCGGATAAATTTACCTGTGTTGTGTTAATCAGATTAGTGACCAGATTACCATTTAGTCTGATTAGACAAAGATTTCTTTTGATCAGATTAGATAGTGACAGAACTACATGTTAGTAAGATCACATAAGTAATGATACAACCTCACACACTGATCAGATGAAGCTGTCAAACTGCCTGTTAAGTATACAAAGTAATCAAACTGCCTGCTGATCAGATCAGATAAAGTGTTCAGATTACCTGTTAATCAGACTGCATTATGCATTCAGATTACCTTTGTGACAGGAGAGCCGGCGGAAGTGTCCTGACATGATCTTGGTGCTGGTGTTGTGCAGGACTAAGTGCAGAGTGTAGCCTTGCAGACAGAACTGAGGATCCGAGTTATCCCCAGGTGGAAGGTCCACGGGCTCAGAGTACGGGCTGCAGGAGGGGCCAAACAGGGTGAATCACTGATAAGAAAAATGTGTTAACAGACTGAACTGATACATTTGTTTTCACAATGTAAGAAGCTGCTACAAAGTTTTGCCTTCAATGAAAAAATGCTTTAAAAATTTAATTTGTCATCAGGTGATGGCAGATGGGATCTGAGATGTATTTCGGTCAATGTGTTCTGCCTCACTTGGCCTCCATGTGGTCTGTTTACCTGCATGTGATCAAAGCCTGCTCAGACGTGATTGGTCAATACTACTTGAACTACAAACAGAAACCAGAACACTTCAGATGTTGTCCCTTACCTACAGACTCAACATTCATGAGCAGATATCTGTTCAGACGTGTTCATGGCGCTGCAGTGACACCTTGTGACCAGCAGAGGGAGCGCTTAACTTACCACTCTGATCATGACCCAACTGAACAAGTGACTGCGCCCTTCAGAGCGTGTTGGATGAAATCAGTGATGTGACTCAGCTCACGTTTGAACACAGTGTCGCTTTGGTGCCGTTCTGAACAGATAACAGACATCTGACAGTCTGACAGCTTAAGCAGCAGAGTCTCTGACAGGTGAACTCACCTGACGGGAGATCCCAGAAGACACTTCTCCACCAACTTGTGAAAGTGCAGGCTGACCATGATGAAGGCAACATTTTGCTGACCCTACACACACACACACACACACACACACACACACACACACACACACACAAAACAAACCATGAAACATGGAAACATGTCTGAGTTGAGCTATAATGTATATTTACATCCCAGACACCCGAATCTGAATTAAATGAGCCAACAATGTTACATACTGCACATATTGTACGTCAATCCAGGGAATTATGGGAGACAAAACAACAAACCTGTCACCTAGGACCTCCTGGAGGAGCTGGACCTCCTGATACCAGACGTCACAGCATCACTTGGTTTCTCTGTCGAACGCTTACCCTCCACATGCCGACGATGAAGCCGGGCCCCAGATGCATCAGTTTGATCAGTCTGTCTTTGCCGATGAACCGACCAGGATGAGTCTTCACGTCTAGCTTTAAAATCAGAGAGCGCCAGCCAGGCCTGATGGAGAGGAAGAGGAAGGAGCGGTGAAGGTGTGGTTGAGGAGGAGATGAGGCGCTGTAAAGAAGTGCATCTTACTTCCAGACTCCGTGCAGCTGGATGGCGCTGATTTGATGGTATTTGGGGAACCTGCCCACACTCCAGCGGACGATCATGGAGGACTCGAAGTAGAAGACTCGGCTCTGCTCCAGCGTGTTCTCCTCTCCCCAGCAGTTACACAGCGTCAGCTCCCAGCTCACGTTCATGTTCCTGGGAAAAAAAACACACGACACAAGCCTGAAATAACCAGATGTGACTGATGTGTAGGTTTTTCCAGGGATTCAACTTTTTCAAGCACAAACATCTTTGACTGACAGCCATGAAAAGCCACTTTGAGACTTGTTTCTTTTCTCGGACACATTTAATTTACACATTTAAACTGATACCTGAGGACCCGCTCTGTCTGTCTGGGTAGTCCAGTGTACGGGCTGATGTCTCTCAGCTCTCTTATCCACTTGCTCATGTGTCGTCCAGCCATAGTCCTGAGGTACAGCTTCTTCCAGCGGCCCGTCCACCGATCCTCCACCGCCACCTGGTTAACGCTCAGCGCCGCGTCATCCGCCGACTTCGGCTTCCACTTCTGGCTCCCAAACTCCGACATGTAAATCTGATGCCATATGACACTGCGTCGAAAGAAGGTCACAAGGTGGCTGCAGAGAAGTACTGTTTAATGAAATCCTACTGTCCATTTTCAAACTTTAACACAGGATTACTTTAATCGTAGTATTCTGTACATCCAATATTCAATAATCTGGTCTGCTGATAAGTATACTAAATGCACAGTAGTCATACAATTAGCGTCCAAGCTAGTTTACATGTGCATGTCATGAAAAAAATGTGGATCAGTGTTACCAGAACATACATGAATACATAACCCATCTGTCCAGCGTCCATTCATGTGCTCCAAATGTTCCAAGCAACTGCTGGACTATAAAACATTTACTTACATAATAGAAATATAGCTCTTTGCATTCAGATGTCAAATATGGTCTGAAAACTCTACCCAAATCTGGAAAAGTGTCAAATTTTGAAATGGAAAAGTGTCGGCAGCGTGGAAAAAGTATTCATCCATAAGTAACAGTGAAAACCCTCCAACAGCTTCACAGCAAAGTCATTACTGGACAGCAGAAACTCGGGTTTTATGGCTCTTGTCCGTCATGCAATGGCTGTTTCTACATCAATATCTGCATTTAACGGTACAAAAAGGTAACACCATGTGATCTGTCCTACCTACAGAAATGCCAGCATTGCTAGCACGCGTCCATCGGCAAGATTCAGCGTCGGACGTGTGCAGCGCAGGTTTTATTAGAATATCCTCGTACTAAATGGGGAACTGCGTCGTCTCCGTCAGACTTACTCATCGTTGGCAAGCTTGTGGAAGAGCTTGCTGACGTGGTTGACGCAGAACAGCGAGGAGGCGTCCAGAAACGACAAAATCTTGATCAGGATCTCAGGCGGCAGCCTGAAGTGAAAGTAACCCGACATTACAACTAAGACCTGACGTTACATTTTTTACTCATTTATCCTATCTATCAGTCAGTCTGTTACCTTATTGATTGACAGATCAAGCATTAAGTCTGGAAACTGTCAGAAAATGGTGAAAAATTCCCATAACAATTACCCACATCCTGAGCTGACATACTCAATGTCTTGTTTGGGAGGATTCCAGTTTATTATCAAAGAAAACCAAGAAAACCAGCAAATATTCACATGTGAGCCGGAACCTGCAACTTCTTTCACAAAAATCCTTAAATTGTTTTTAAAGTAGTTACTGTTTTTTTTACGTTGGTTTACCAGTCAGTTACCAAACTACCTGAAAGAATATGTATGAATTATAAATACACATAAAGTCTGCAGATTGCTATCAATTTACTGAAAAGAAAGGTACTAATTAACGTTAGCTTGATTTTCATTGGTAACATCATCAATATGAGAGAAATAATTGGTCACTTAAGCAACCATCCTGTTAGCTAAACCGGCTAATTTGAAGTAAATAACATCATCTGCAGTGTCATTTAAACTAACCTGTAAAAGGAGTAATACACCTGAAACAGACAGAGGTAACTGAAAATGTGAAATAGCGCAGTTAGCTAACTCACCTCTCCAGAAAGGTTTGCTGAGATGGAGAATTTTTTATATGGACAAAATCTTCCCTTCTCTGAGTTCTTGGCTCTGGGCAGCTGAAAAAAAGTAACATGTGAAGATAAAATTAAATGCTTCAAATAAATCTCAATAACGCTTTAGCACAAACGTAGCATGTAGCTAACGCTAGGCTAAAACTTCCCTGAATTTAGCGACATGGTGCTATCCGCCCCTTCACCTGTGGTCATTCCCGCTAACCGCGCTCGGAGCTGCCCTTGTTTGTATTTTACCAGGCGAAACTCTACTACGACCCAGCTGTCGTTCTCTCAAAGCCGGCTGACCGGGTTTCTTTTCCAGTCCCTCCAAGAAACTCCGAAAAAATTCCCCTCGCCCGGCCGCCATCACGAAATTTGTTAAATAAATTCGCCAGTCACGGCGACGATATGACTTCCGGTCAGGTTAATTTTTCATAATAAAACCTCATTGCTCAACAGCGCCGCTGGATGGCGGTCAGGTTTTCTCTGAATGACATTCGGTTATTTTATTCTGAAATGTCCTTAATTTACCCATTAACTTAACATTAAACGCTTTAGTGTCGTTATTAAGTCGCCATTTTTCTTGATTTGTTATCAGGTTCAGTCATGAACGCTCTGGTGATTAAGGAATTGCTTAAGTCTTTACTTATGATTTATAGATTAGTTAATTCATTGATAAATAGAAAAAACTCCTTAAATGGTTCAAAAGTCCAGAGCAAGACCCCTGACTGATCAGTGAGAAGATTTTTGCACCCATTAAAGCAGAGGTTTTAGCTCCATAAAAGAGGCACTAACAGCCGTCATTTGGCCTGTTACCAGCTGTGCATGTGATGGGTCGGCCCCCTGTTTCATTTTCTGCTTTTCACCACCTCCTCTTGATGGTTTTAATTACAGGTAACAAAGACTACGCTGCCACTTGTGTTAATCTGTGTGCTTATTTAGTGTTGTTTTTGTTATATATGTATTTAATTCTCTTTCAGTAACAATATACCGTAAAAACTGCAGTGTTGTTGTTTTCATTGCTGCACTTTTTTTGTATTTATTATTCATCGACTACACTCTCAGTGCAGAATCACTCCTGCAGGACATTCAAGTACTCAAGCCATTCCAAGAAGTGGGTGTGCAGTTGCTGTTATCAGCATGAACAGATTATCTGGTAGCAGAGCCTGATACCAACCCTCATTCTTCTGAGCCGTGGAGCTCGCTGTTGTTTGGAGTCGTTTTCAGCGGCTTTTTGCAGATTACCAACGACTCCAGAGTGCTGCTAATGACTGAAACTGCACCTGAACTGGTTGTTTACGCTGGAGATGACACAGTTACTACACAACACATTACTGGAGACATCAAAAAAGTGTCTAATGTAAATTGTATTTTCTTAACAAAGACCCACTCAGTTGTTGTATCAGAATCAGAATCAGAAAAAGCTTTATTGTCAAGTACGATTTTACACATACAAGGAATTTGTTTTGGTGAACAAATTCCTTGTATGTGTAAAATCGTACTTGGCAATTTAGGTTTCTTAACTAATTTTAGGAGAAGACTTCAGGTCAGGACATCCCAGTTCACTTCAGACCAATTATTGGGTCTCTCTGCCTGGTTGGCTAATTTTAAGGATCCATCCATGGCGAGATGAGTAACCGAAGTAAAATCCAGACCCATCTCAAGTCCAGGACAAGGCCTGATGTTAAAGACCAGAAGAAAGTTATCCAGATAACTCAGTAAACCTTCTTCCTGTTTTACCTGAAAACAGTTTGAAAGATGGTGTGATGATGATTGGTGCTTACTTCTGCCGAGTTTGTTACCTCTACTGGTGTGTGTGTGTGTGTGTGTGTGTGTGTGTGTGTGTGTGTGTGTGTGTGTGTGTGTGTGTGTGTCTTACGTAGGTCGCTCTGTAATTCAACTAAAAGCTATGAAACCTGAGACTACACACACTCACACACACATTGACTGAACAAACTTTATTGTCAACACGACACTGCCCAGAAGCAAGACCGAGAAAGCCGTCTGTGTGTCTGATGTAAACAAGTTGTTGGTCTCCAAGCAGCCAAATAAACAGTCACACACTGTGTGAGTGATGATGTCCTCATAAGGAGAATCCTGGACGGTGCAGAGATGAAGAACGCCACCCTGCTCTGCGACACCTTCAGCATCACTTTCTGGTTTCTGAGACTCACTTCAACTTATTTTTCTTCCAAACAACAAAGGTCATCGTCCACGGGTTAAACTTCCTCCAGCAAAGGTGGTGAGTATCGTTGTTTGAGCCATTATTTAGTCTGACTGTAACAGAGTGAAGCATTAGTTTTGTTGTTATGGTTTCCTGTAGTTTGATTAAAAAAAGTTCTGCTCTGAAAATGCTTTTGGAAAGTCCCCTTTTAGTCAAACTGTCAACAATGAACTGTAAACGTGCTACAAACGCAGTCTTAGTGCACTTCTGTTGGTTTCATTCTGTATGTTAAACCTTCCTTTAAAGCTGCTCTGATCAATATTTTATAGTAACAATGGATCAAATGACAGTGTGTGATCTAAAAGGGGTCTCCCATTGTGACACACTCACAGAGATATATCACCAACTCTGCTCTGCAGAGCTTTTTAGCCTCTTCCAGCTCCTAGTTTTGGATGTGTGGCAGGTTTCCTGTCTGGTTCAAAGAGATATTTCCAGATATTTCTCTCAGGTGATGGTGGACACCAAAAACCGAGCTAAAAGAGAGACTATTGGACTGACAGTCATCAGGTGGACACAAACACACCTGTAATGAGATGATCCTATTTCTCTGTGTCTGCTGGTGTGTACGCAGACCGTTGTTTTCTAATAAGTTCACCAAAACTTTATTCTATGAAATATGAAATACACAGAAATTTCATACATAACATACATTCAGAATATACACAACATACAAAGTTGTTAGTACACAAAGGGAATGAAGTACAATGAATAATTTCTTTCAACATGGTTTTTATTCGTGGTTTAAATATATTTGAAGAATTTAAGGAACTTACATTCTAAAAATGTATTTTTGAAGATGAAACAGTGAGTGGATGTGAGGAGGAGGAAGAGGAGGAGCAATGAATTTAAGGACGAAGAAGAGTTCTTCAGAGTTTTGTTGAAGGAGTTAGTCAACGGAGAGATTAGAAGGAGGAGGAGAAAGAGGAGGAGTTGGGAGGAGGAAGAGGAGGAGCTGCAGATGGAGGAAGAGGAGGCGTCCTGTCCGTCTGTGTCCAGAGGAGAGGAGCGGCCGCCATGTTAACCAAGAAGCCCGGAACCTCGGTCCTGCCGACGGGTGAGCACAGCCTCTGTAGCCGGTCGCGGGGCGCCTGAGCCCGGCCAGTGTAGCGGGGAGACCCCGCCGGTCCCCCGCCCCTGATTACGTCTCTTTAATCCAGTGTAAATGAAAACGTAACGAGTCAGACACGGAAGAAAACAGTGAGGGAAGGGCTGGAAGCTCAGCTAGCTAACAGACAGGAATAGAACCAGAAAAGCTCGTCTTTCTCTCTCTGCTCATTTAACGATCTGATAAAGCGGATCCAGAGGAGCCGCAGCCTGAAGTCCGCCGATGAAAAGCCTCCAAAGTGGAAGCTGCTGCAGACATCTTCCTCCCTGTCTGCGGGTTTATTTTTAGCTAGCGTTAGCTGACCCGCAGTGAGAGGTGACACACACACAAACTGCTTTCCAGGTGTGTTTGTGTCTCATTTAGCTGTTTGGGAGTGTTTATGGCGGCTCATCGGGCTGTGAGAGACATGTCGGTGTCTTCTGGACTCGACTTGAGTCTTAGATTTGGCATTTGGTGGCGTTTAGTGAGTGTGTGTGTGAGAGTGTGTGTCTGTGTGTGTGTTTTGGGTTGCTGGGTAATTTTTGGCCTCCAGCTCGGCAGACAGAAATAAAGCTCCGGTTCAGTTCAGTCAGAGGTCAGCTCGTTTCTCGGTGGTCTTTAACGTCTGTTTAACGGATGTTTTCCGTCGCCCCTGAAATATAAAACTACAAAACGTCTTGTCTCGTTGAATTAGCTCGACGGATACATGCTAATGCTATTACGGACTGTTAGAGCCGTTATTACACGATAACATTCATGCTGCCACAGGCTAAGTGTTAGCTTAGAACTGTTGTCATTTTACAGCTCTCTAAACTTCGTTTAAAACATTACAAGACGTTTTCTTTGCTCTCCGTGGGTTTCTATCTTGGGTTTGGGGGTTTATATAATGTTACACTGATTTGTCAGGATTTAAATGTAAATATATAATCTTTATTTGGTTACAGGCAGTTGTCTTTTAGCATTAGTATGCTCATTATCATTTAGCTTTGTTAGCTCGACAGTATCAGCGTTTTCATTGGCTGGTGAGAAACAAGAAACTACAGAAAAACCAAAGACATGTTTGAGATCATTCAGGAAGTGTCACCATTGCATAGTTTGTCCTCCAGACGGCGCGGATCTGTTTATCTTCCTGCTGTGCATCAGGACAAACCAGGGTTCAGTTCTGTAATAACCAATTGTGGAGGTACGTTTATGAAAAATGTTCATTTATCTCGTGTTTGACAACAAATAACAGTTGTTATGTCATTGCAGAATTTCTAATTTGAAATATTGACATTAGCCTCATCAGTCAGAGCACAATGTGTACAAACAGGAAGTTCTTCACCACGAGCTCGTCTCATTGGTCACTAATGTAGCGCTGATCCAACATGCTTTATATCACGATTCTGGGCGGCCATCTTTAAGACGCTGGATTTCAGTTGCTGGGGTGTTATTAAACGTTACACAGGAAGAGTTTTGAACATGCAAAGTCACCCAGTAGAAAGGTTGTGTTCTTAAATATGTTTTGGGGACCTTTTTTTAAGGAACGATCGGGAATCAGACAGGAAACGTGAAGCCAACGACAGAAAGCGACGAAAACTAGTTATTGTAACGTAAAGACAGGCTACTATCACAGTTTTCAAGTAGCCATGTGACCACCACTAGCCCTCTGTTATCTGCTTCGTAACGTCAGTGCTATTGTAGTTTGGAAACAGATTATCGTATCGTAGCTTATTATCTGCGTACATAGAGACAAATGCAGTTACATAATGTAAGCACAGGCAGCTAGCTTGTTATTAATGTCAACATTAGCATAGCGTAGATGATTCATTATGATACCTGTGTGTACAGGCAGCTCTTACAGACTGCAGATAGCTTCATGGTCACTGTTAGCTCACTGTTAGCTCGCTGTAATGTTGCAGTGAAGTTTGTCTTGCAGCTGTTGTTTAACCAGGATTAGCTTCATCGTAATATATTCTTTATCAGTCTGATTTTTGCAGTTATTCATCAAACTGTTATTCAAGTCTATGCCAGTATCAAGGTAATGTCGGGGGTATTTTTGATCTAAGTGATAAAATTACACCTCCATGTTGGCTGTTAGCGTCATGTTAAAAGAAGGCAGCAAGCTGCCAACTGATGACAATTGACGAGTGTCAATCAATGTGGGACTATAGAAAATATTAAGAAAAGTTGTTTTTCCAAGGAGAATTCATCAGTGGACGTATTTGTCTCCAGAAGCGTCGCTTCACAGTCCAGCAGTTTTTGACTTTTGTTCAGCTGTGAGCAGCTCATCCACTTCTGTTGAGCGCTCACCATCAGCTCCAGCTACGCCGTCAGTGTTCCTCAGATACACTAGTTTGTACAACTTTTGGACAGTGTCTTCAAAGGCGTTGTGATGTTGCACTGGGTCCAAGTTTAGATCTTTTTACTGTCTCACCTCTGTGTGTCGGGACATTGGCTGCACGAATTGTTGGATTGTTTGTGTCGGAAAATTGCAAATGCTGTCAAGCTCGGCGCTCAGTTGAGTGTTTGTTAAACCCCTCCTCTGAACGGTGACTGTCCAATCATAGGTTAGCAGCAGCCTGTCAGGTTTTATATTTCTCAGCAGCTTAAAGCTCGTGCATGAGGCTGTATTAAGAGCTGTTAACTGTATACAAAGAGTTAAGAGGCCCGAGTCTTTATTTAGCGTTTCTAACAGCAAAAATGCAAGAGTGAAGTATGAAGAGATGAACAGTCTGTTTCTCAGCTCTAACATGAGATGTCACCCTTAGCATGTCCAGCTAACAAGCGTACTTACCCGTGACACCCATTTATTACACTATGGGGTCACAGTTTAGTGTTAGCCTACGTTAAAAATAGAAAAATTCACATGTAACACATGCACTGTGATGTGTTTTCCCACTGTGTGGAAGCCGGTCTGGATGCTGCTAACGTCTGAGTCAGGCTAACGTTAGCGGCTCTGTCCAGCTCTCTTTGGATTTGGGGAAGTTTACTCTCGAGAGACTCCAGATTTATGCTAGCAGCCTTTTCTCTTGTAAAGCTAAAGGTGAAACGTGCTGTTTGAAAACACAAACAGTAGAAATCTAACCTGTCTTGCTGGTATGTCGCGCTTCATTGACCATTTTGATGACTGACTAAAAATTTTGAGTGATGTTTGTAAACTGCGTGTATTATAATGGAAAGTTTGACAGGAGTAGCTGTAATGACTGAAGGCTGTTTATTGAACGATCAGCGCTGCTGGCGAGTCCTTTACACTGAACTAATATTGGCTTTCAGACTTCTAATTACACTTATTGTAGTTGTTTTTACAGAGGGAACACTACAAACTCAAAACGTCGTTCAAACCAGTAGATCAAAAACTCCAGGGCTTCGTCTACAGAGGCCCATGAGGGACAGAAATAGAAATATCAGCAGGTTGAAATGACAAAGGGCATTTTTCATTGTAATTTCCGTGTCTCTGTCTGAGCTTTGCAGTGCAGTTTTTTCCTCAGCACCTCTGAGTTTCTGAGCGTGGCAGCAGTGCTGCATGTGTGCGGTCACGTCGCTGCACATTTTCCCACTCGTCCTGTCGAGCAGCATGCCGAGCGTGTTCGCCGGCGCTCTGGCATCTCCAGCTCGGTGTCAGGTTCACACTCAGCACGTTGCTTTTCCACTCTGTTAGCGTGCATCTGTCAGACCCGCAGCAAGGAATACCTCTGCAGTAAAGATCCCTGTGATTATCAGTATGTGCTGTCCAGGCAGAGAACAGTGTCTGAAAATGGCAAAAATGCAAAAATATTCACTTCAACACAACATAAAACAGCAAATCTTCACATGAAAAAATCTTGACGTAGAAAATGTTCTGTGATAAATGACAGGGGCTGCTTATTGATTATTGTTGACAATCGACTTTCTGTCAATCAACTAATAGATTCATTGACCCCGAGGCAACATCCTCATTTTGTCTGTTCTGTCCAAAATTCAATAAACCCAAAGATAATCAATTTAAAACAATATTAAACTGAGAAAACCAGCAAATACTTTCATCTGAGTATTGTCTAATCAGTTAATCAATGAGCTGTTTGTGCAGGAATGTCAGAAAGCTCCTCTGAGTGGGAATCACAGCAGAGCAGATGTAAGTGCTTGTGTATCGATAACACTCTAATGTATTGATTGTTTGTCCCGGCCTCGGTCATTAGCAGGATTACAGTGAAGACACATTAGAGGCTGCATCGTTTTGCTGCAGGCAGCATGTTTGTGCTGCGGCTGCTCTTTATCATCGGAGTTTGTCGCTCGCTGCATCACGCTGATGCTCCGCGTTCGAAGCTGCATTGTGTGCATGTTCTTTGTCATGTGGTCGTTTCGCGGCGTGCTGGCGGTCTGCAGCGTGGATCTGTGGAGCTGCTGAATGTGATTTGTGTCTCTGGCTCGTCCTCATTAGCAGGATTACAGTGAGCGTTCAGATTAGAGGCAGAGAGCAGCAGCAGAGACCATCTGCCTGCTTCAACCTGCACGAACGCAGGAAGCTGCTGAGAGCTGGACGGTGGCCTGTGAGGGTCTGCGGCTCATTCATTCATGCTGGTGCTCTCATAACTTCCTTCCATGACTTTGAATAAAGTTGTAGACTCTGTCACATCACTGACATCCAGTCTAAATCAGCATGTAGGCATGCAAAACAGAGGTCATCTAATGTGTCTGGATTCGTTTGGTGGTCGGCGCTCCATGAAGACATGCCAACAAAAGACCGGCAGAAAGATGACGAGGAAGACGACAGTTTGGAAGCGTTTGCAGACCAAATCGTTCGCACCTTCAGACGTGCCAGATATCATTTGAAAACCTTAGCAGAAGCTTTGAATGAAAAAAATGACCTTCAGTGCAGCCCTAATGAAAGTAATCAGTCATTAGATTAAAGTTTATCTGCTGCAGACATTATGTGTTTGACATCTATTGAGAGATAACGTGGAGACACGGGGTCAGATCACTTTTTATTCCACTGGGTTTGAACATTTTGTTAACTGGAGTTTGTTTTCAGCTGGTTTTTGGGAACCGTGCATCCTCCTCTGGGTGTTCCGGTGTGTCTTGCTGATTCCTCCGGACAGACAGGAAGTGGTCCTAACTGGGTTAGTGACTGACCAGACGCTAACAGCTGCCGCTCTGAGGCAGATGTCTGGGACTCAGTCGCTTAGTCACGGTTGTAAAGCTGTCGCGGTGTTGAAAGGCTTTCCCGAAAATGCATGACCCGACGGAAGGAAAGTCGGCCAAAGTAGAGCGCTTATCAATCTTAACTCAACCTGCTGAGATAGTAGTTTGCTGTGACCTCTGACCTTCGACCCTGCTGGGTTGGTGCTGTAGTCATGTTGCTGTCAAAGTAGGTGAAGCTACAGAGAGAGGAAGGCAATGTATTGGGGATTATCAGGCTATATTAAAACCTTCATCCTCCTTAGACTGAGTCAGCCTGCAGGACCTGCAGCCTTCAGACCAGACTGGATCCCTTTGTCCTGGGCCAGTCCGGTCCAAGGCCGTCACAAGCTGGCCAATCTCCAAAGCATGCCGTACCAGCATACAGTTTTTAAATGGAGGCAGCCTCTGGTTTCATTCCAGTTGAGATGTACGCTGAGAGGCCGCTTTGTTAGGTACACCTGTACATTCTTTTTTAGAAGAAGATGCGAGCTAATGCGAGCTCTAAGCCAAGCAGACAAACTGCGTTAGCTCGCATCGTGTCGCAGAATCAGCCTTCATCTGTACTTTGTCACATTGTTTAAGAAAATCGTTATCACAGAAATATCGTGACCTCATTTGACGGCCACCTCCACCACCTCCACCTCCAGACACGTCTTATTTTAGCTGTTTGTGGCATAAATCATAAGTGAAGGCAGTTGGTGGCAGAAGCATGACGGAGGTTGTCTGAGTTCATGATGAGCTGCGATGGTGCATTTAGAGAACGAGGTGGAGCTTGGGTTCAGTTCATGCGCTCGCACATCTTTAAAAAAAAGCTGTTATATATGGACGGCAATAAAGAGCATGTCTCTGTCAGCCTCTGTATGTGTTTGTCTGTGAATGTATATGTCCATCCCCGTTCGGTCTAAACATAGCTGATCCAACCCCGACCGGATTCTCTTCCTGCCAAAGTCATCTACGCTCGTATAACCCGCCGGGTCGGAGGGATTCGGACCACTTTTGAATATTTCAGGAGGTTGACAAACATGTTCCTGATATGTGTGTTATGTAACGGGCTCTTTTTGTAGGGCCTGTGTCGTGTGATATTTGGTATGTTGGAGGGAG
The DNA here is from genome assembly GCA_037975065.1 of Chaetodon trifasciatus. Lineage (NCBI taxonomy): Eukaryota > Metazoa > Chordata > Actinopteri > Chaetodontiformes > Chaetodontidae > Chaetodon > Chaetodon trifasciatus. Next base: position 909,277 of record JBBMOE010000062.1, on the reverse strand, counting down.
GCTCATCTTGTACATTGAAAGGTTGATACTTTGGCATGGAGTCTGCTTCCAGAGTAACATCACTCGTTGGTCAGAGCTCAAACCTGGCAACCCCGCCGTGAGAACAAGGCCTCAGAGCTGCAGTCAACAGATAGCTGCCAAGCTAACTGCTGCTAAAACCAGTGTCTTCTTCTTACATTTCTCTTTCCACACCTTGTGACAATCTGGTCACCTTTGATTCAGTTAGGCAAGCGTTTTCCCCTTGCTTCCAGTCTTTGCGCTAAGCTACGCTAAACACTGGATTTTATCTCCACGGTGGATACATAGAAATGAAATTGACACCCATCTTCTCATCTGAAGGTACTAATCTCTTTCGTTCATTTTCAGGCAAAGTGGGCGAGCCGGTCTACTCTCCCGGTCACGCTGGCTCTCAGACGACGTCGCCTGTCGCTCTGCCGCGGCTTCGCAACAACAACCACAACCCCCTGACGGTACTGCACACTCTCAGCATCCTTTTATCTGTATTATGTTCAATTAACTGCACGTTGTTGCTGCCTTTATAACCCCCCAGTGCATCATATTTAACAGGAGGATGAAGTAGTCGAATGAAAGAAGTTGTTTTGAGTCCAGATTGAGTCAAACCTGCAGGCCTTGTCGCTTATTCTTTAATCAATTACTGATCCAAACCAGGAGCTGGTGATGCACTGGGCTTGGTGTATCACTACAACCTGTCTGCAGCACAGAATGCAAAGCTGAACACTGTCATGTTTTCAAGGGGCGAGCAGCAGCAGAGCTGAAAGCAGCTGAACGTTACAAAGCAAAGCTGCTTGACAATTAAAGATATTTTTCTTCAGTGTGATTCATCTGCACGTCTGGACTTATATGTCGGTCTTTGTTCAGTCTAAACACAGCTAATCTAACCTGACTGGGTTGAGTGTTGGTGGATAAACATCAGTGAAGTGATCATTGTTTGTAAGATACACCCAAATATGGTTACTTTGCAGCTGAGAGGACAGCTTCGTGTGCTATAAAGGAACGTCGTGCTTGTTATCTTACATTATACACATTTGGCGTTTTTCTCTCTTCATGCATACATCTGGAGCATTTAGCTTAAGGAAACTTGAGCACGTGGTCAAAGGGAGCCAGAGGTTGAACCATTGAATTTATCGACAACCACCTGAGTCACAGCCAAGCTGTTGTTTGTTGATCCCAACCTTTTCCAGAGCTGTTTCCACCTGTTGTTTTACCGTCTCATTCACTTTGACTACACGTCATTTTTTAAGCATCGTTTGGTGTGTATAACATGAAGCCCGGTCCTGACATCAGCCTGCTGCTCTCTCGGAGCCACGCTGGCTGCAGAAGGTTGTAGTTTGATTAGCGAGCTGCAGTTAGCAGCTAGCCGTTCTCCTAAACAGTCAGCTGCAGCCACCGGGCTAATAATAGCCCTCAGCTCCAAGATGCTTTAAACAGCTGATTGGTTTAAAGGCTGGTTTGAAGGATACACACACACACACACACACACACACACACACACACACAGGACTAATGGTAAGAAGGAGCTGATAGATCATGTTTTTTGTTGTATTACCTTCAGTCATGACCATTAGATTAGCAGGGTTTCCTGTAAGACATTAGAAAGGCCTCAGTGTGACTGAGTATAGTTGATGAGTTACGTAAGTGTTTATTGGCCTGATCAACTTTCGCAACCTCTGATAACTAATATATGTCTTATGACTAACGTCAGTAATAGCAGCTGTACTTTGTTCAGACAGCAGGTAAATCAGATTAGTTTATCAAATCATACCTGTCATTACGACAGACTCTTAATTAATAATTGTGTGATTTGCAAGCGACCAGATCAGATTTGTGCGTCCAGACATCACAGCCTGCAGCGGCTGCTGAGGTCAACGACACAGGTGTCGTACCTTCAGACGCTCTCCAGCGTGGAAACGTGAAAACTGAGAAACCATCATTTCGCCCTCCAGTCAACAGTGCTGTCAGTTAATTGCTTGCATCAAGTTTCACTAAAGGAAACTGTGATGGAAATTTTTGGACACGTTTTTGACAAATCTATCAACTGAGAAAGTAAATATTAGATTAATGAAAGTGAATCCTTGAAACACTAAATCCCGAGTTGCAGCCAGAGTTATTTGCATACAGCAATACAAAAACGTATTGGTGTGTGTGTGTGCGTGCATGTGTGGTGTGTGTGTGTGTGTGTGCGTGCATGCGTGAAGGTATTGTCAGGTGAGGGAGGAGTCAGCAGGGCCAAGCGCTCTCTTACATCCCTGTAACTACTGACGACACACCAACACAAGCTTGTTATTGTTTCGGTTTCCTCTCTTGATTCACTTCCTTGTTTTTATACCACAGTTCCCCTACTGGCCAGATGACAAGAACACACACACACACACACACACACACACACACACACACACACACACACACACACATTGTTATTTGTGTTAAACAGCATGTCTTTGAACTGAGCTACTGAGCTGGGCTCTGTGTTTGTGTGTGTGTGAGTGTGTGAATGTGTGCGTGAGAGAGAGAGCTCACCTCTGTCATCTGAAAGGACCCAGGTGTGCTGGTCTCCATGGCAACAGGGAGTGACTCACTGAGCGAGACAAAGAAACAGAATGAGGGACGGACAGAAACAGCTGTGTCTCTGTTCGTCCATCAGTCACAGTTGTGTAATGGGACTGTTTGAGTTCATTCGTGGAAACAGATTACTAATTTGTGGGCATTAATTATCCAGATTTCCACCCCGATACGCTGCAGGCTTCATACAGCGGAGAGCAAACACGCCCTGTGTGGCGTTCAAGAACTCAGAAATGAATCGTTCGTCTTCGGGGGCTTTGGTTTTCAGACACCACAGATTATCACTGCGGTATTTAATCACCAACCAGAGACTTTGTAACATGCCTGTTGAATGTGACGACATTACCACATATAAATAGCATCAGATAAAAAGACCAAGAACACACAGAGATGGCTCTCTTAGATAAGTGTTCAGGTTCAGTAACTGCAGCGATTTTTACTTCCTGCTAATGATGAAACCGTTTGTCAATGAATCAGTTATTCAAAGAGAGAAAATAATGGTCAACCACTTTAATATTGATTACTTATTTAAGTTATTTATCAAGCAGAAATCCCAAACAGTCACCGCCTCCAGCTCTAATGTGATGGTTTATATCCAGATTTCATGTAAAAATGTTGAGTGAAACACTTTAAAAAACCTTAATAAACCAAAGGTTTAATTGAAAAAACAATTAATGATGATTGAAATCATTAATTGCAGCCCTGCTTCTCGTGCTGTTCAGACGTCTTTAGGCCACGGCTGATCTGACGTCTCGGTGTGTTTCCCCTCAGGGAGGCTCCAAAGCCGCCATGTCGGACACCGTCCAGCTATCGTCGCAGTCGCAGGTCCACGTCACCCAGCTGTACGAGGAGAACACCAACAAGCGTCCAGTCCTGACCTCCCAGCCCAATGGCCTGGCTCCCCTCAGCTCCACCCGGCCGGGGCTGCCGCTGCCGGACCGCCAGACCTCAGGCTCGGAGCCCGCCCACCACTGCCGGCAGGGTAGCGCCGCCTCCAACAAGTCAACAGACAGCAAGCCAAAGCCGACCTCCATGTCCCCGGAGCAGGCCATGAAGCAGTTCATGTCCAAAATGTCGTCGTTCGAGCACCACGAGGTGTTCAGCTACCCTGAGGGTGAGAGGGTTTAAACAGCCTCATGAAAGATGCACATTTTCATTGATTAATGCTGATGATAACATACCAGTAATCAGGAGTTGTTGATGTAAATCCCATCAGATGACAAATGTGACCAAAATACAAATGAAACAGATCGCTTTGATCAGAGTGAAAGTGATGATCGATCACATGCTCGTTTCTCCTCAGTGTATTTTGTTGGTCCAAATGCCAAGAAGAGGTCAGGGGTCATGGGCGGAGCCAATAACGGAGGCTACGACGATGATCAGGGATCCTACATCCACGTTCCCCACGACCACATCTCCTACCGCTACGAAGTCCTGAAGGTCATCGGCAAAGGCAGCTTTGGACAGGTACGACCATCAACGGTACTGCCAGTGACGGTTGATACACTATCAGCGGATCACAGTCAGTACCACCTGGTCTAATAGATGCAACAACTTGATTACATCGAGCACAGCTGCATCGCGGTCCGACTCCACCGGAGCTGATGACAGCCATTCAAGACTATGCTTGTGATTTGAGCTCTCTGTTCCTCCAAGCGGAGAATATGTGTTAAGTCTGTTTGTGACAGAAGCCGAAGTGTCAAGACGTTAGACTAATGAGAGCATCACGTTCCTCCTCCCCCTGCAGGTGGTGAAGGCCTTCGACCACAAGTCTCAGACCCACGTGGCTCTGAAGATGGTCCGCAACGAGAAGCGCTTCCACAGGCAGGCGGCGGAGGAGATCCGCATCCTGGAGCACCTGAGGAAGCAGGACAAGGACTCGAGCATGAACGTCATCCACATGCTGGAGAACTTCACCTTCCGAAACCACATCTGCATGACCTTTGAGCTGCTCAGCATGAACCTGTACGAGCTCATCAAGAAGAACAAGTTCCAGGGCTTCAGCCTCCCGCTGGTCAGGAAGTTCGCCCACTCCATCCTGCAGTGTCTGGACTCACTGCATAAGAACCGCATCATCCACTGCGACCTCAAGCCCGAGAACATTTTACTCAAGCAGCAGGGACGCAGCGGCATCAAGGTAACCCTAACCTTAACCCTAACCCTAACACAGGTGCTTACAAGTAGGAACCACCTAAATCAGAGCCACCAAAGGCTTGTCAATCCTTTCATAAAACATTCTTTCTCTCCAGGTCATAGATTTCGGTTCTAGCTGTTTTGAACATCAGAGAGTTTACACCTACATCCAGTCCAGGTTCTACCGAGCGCCAGAGGTCATTCTAGGTAAGACGAACTAATGTGCAAAACTGAAAGCAGCCTCTGTTGGGCGCTAAGTGTCGGTTCATTTCAGCCCAGACTTGAAACTTCCTGCAAAGCAGATTTTTTTTCCATTGAATTGAATATTTGCATTCATAAACCTTGAAAGTCTCCCTACCTTCAAAGTGGCCTGGTAGTTCAGCAATATAATACGTCCTTTTTTAGCTTTCTGACAGCAGAGCTTGTAAACGAAACACTTGACAGCACTTGACTCTCAAGTCATGCATAAATGCAACCACAGTGACTTTGACAGAAAACTAAATGTTGTATGTGGTAGATTATCCATCTGCAGCAAGTTTCTAATCTCTGTGAGTTAAATTTTGTTGGTTGAATCCAGGTCTTGACTGGTCAATCTTTGCCCTCTCCCCCAGGCTCCAGGTATGGGATGCCTATCGACATGTGGTCCCTGGGCTGCATCCTGGCTGAGCTGCTGACCGGTTACCCGCTTTTGCCCGGTGAAGACGAAGCCGACCAGCTGGCCTGCATCATTGAACTACTGGGCATGCCCAGCCAGAAGCTCCTTGATGCCTCCAAGAGGGCCAAGAACTTTGTGTCGTCCAAAGGTTACCCGCGGTACTGCACTGTCACCACACTGCCCGACGGCACCACTGTGCTGAATGGCGGCCGCTCACGACGAGGGAAGGTACGCGGCCCACCGGGCAGCAAAGACTGGAGCGCAGCGCTGAAAGGCTGCGATGACCCTCTGTTCCTAGACTTCCTCAAACAGTGTTTGGAGTGGGACCCGGCTCTCAGGATGACACCCAGCCAGGCGCTCCGCCACTCGTGGCTGAGGAGGCGACTTCCCAAGCCACCAGCAGGAACCACCACGGGGGAAAAGACCTCCTCCTCCAAACGGGGCACCACCACCACCGACGGTGGCATCACCTCAATCTCCAAGCTCACCACCACCTCCTCAACCACCACATCCTCCTCCTCTAAAACTAGGACTAACTTGGCAGCGATCACTGATGCCAACGGAAACATCCAGCCGAGGACGGTTCTGCCCAAGCTGGTCAGCTGAGAGTGAATGCACCCCACTCGCTGTGGTGGGAGTTGTAAGCTGTGTTCTTGAGCATCCGGGAGCAACCAGCTGGCACTGAATAAAACTGGTTTGTCCAGTTTTGAAGAGCGTTTGGTTTTTTGCTGCTGGTTTTCACAGCGTTGTTGGAGTGCATTCAGGACAAACACAGTCACGAAAACTCAGCGCTGGGGTGTTAAAATGTGCAGAACGGCCGGGCTGGGATGTAAGTTGAGCTGAAGCAAACTTTGTTGATAAATTGGGGTGCGTTCAGACTCAAATCCGCAGTCCTGTCTGAAGAAGACAATAGTTGTTTTACATTGTGAGCAGCGAGACAGGAAGTGACCACACAAGTTTGAAATGAATGTGGGGCTGCTCAGACAATCAGAACACACCACTCTGTAGCTCCAAACACACAAACACAAAAACATGGTGCTAACGGAGGGAACAAGGCTTTTTTATGTTTATAGCACAGAAACTATTTAGCTGAGCTGAGAGTCAATGAATTGATTAGACACCAAAAACAACTTTTAATGATCTTAGTCTTACAAGGTTATATCTGCAGGCATGTAATGGCTTGTGTAAGAGATTCATGTGGTTTACTTTGGAAAAGAAGTCAGATATATCCTTATAACGCTAAGGTAACAGCTGCAAAAAAGCAACGATTAGCTTGCTAATCTTTGTTTCATTTCATCTTGAAATAACTTATTTTGTGTTATGTTTCAGTTTGGTGGGCGTTTGTCGTCATTTTAACTTAAACGAACAATTAGTTTAAACAAAACTCCGGCAACCCAAACTGAAGCATCTACCTGTTAGCTGGCTAACTTTCTAAGCTAACTGTTGTTTCACAGTGTCTAGCTAGCCTATGTTACCATGCTAGCGTTGTGCCTGTCAGCTGGCTAACTGTTAACTGGCTAATTACCTCTGGTTAGTTGTTAGACATCCATTTGTTTGTGTTAGGTGTCACTTTGCTACCTATTTACCTTTTCACTGGCTAGCAGTTAGCCTAGCAGACTTTAAATCAGCCGGCTAGCTGTAGCTGGTTCAATATTTGCCTTTTTTGGCAGTCTGGTGGCTAGCCTTAGCCTTCTTTAGCCATAGCCTGTTAGCTCTCCACTGCCCAGCCTTATGAAGCACAGACTTAGAGTTTCAAAGAGTTTTAAATTTTCTGAAGGTTTGCAGAAAGAGAGTTGAAGGATAAAACGACCAGAAAGAAGTGTTTGTGTTAACTTTCACCATTTTGTGCCCTATTTAGTTTAATTTAATTATATAAATCAGATTATCAAGGACATAAAATGGCTGAAGGAGCTGTGAAGGGAGAAGGTTGAGTGAAGGCAGTTTTATGGACAAGTTATAAGTCGTATTAAAATCAAAGGGCTTGAATATTAAAAAATGGGAATGTTAGTAACCAAAGTTATTTAGGCTGAGGCTGCTTTCTGAAACAGCAGGCTAGCGTTTAATGAGCTAAATTAAATTTTATTCAAAGTTGATGTACAGTTTACGTATGTTCGGCCAGTCTTAAAGGTGAAAACGAGATCAAAACGCTGTTGTGACTTCGTGCAAAGCTAACATGGGATAAACCACTGCTGGGATAAAATAACAACATGCTGGTTGTCTGTGTCACCGACAGACGCTTCTGATCCTTCAGGACCATTTTAGAAAATAAAGGCAGATTCCTTTTTAGCAGGAGAGTAAGATTTCCAGGCTACAGGAAGAGATTTTACACAGAAATCACGACGCCAAAATGTCTTCCATAATGTGGCAGCGTAGAGCGGTGTTGATGGTTACATGGCTGGACTTTAGAGGATCAAATCCCTTAAAACAGTCAACGTACCTGCAGTCAGTGATGATGATGTCTGACAGTGCAGAGAAATGTGAGCCTTCAGTCATATTTTAGGGCTACAACTGAACTCTTTGCTGTTTCTGTGCAGTCAGAGTGAAGAGGTCAGCCTGTTGTACAGAGATCTGCCCCTCTGGGTTACAGTGGTGGGATGTAAATGTCTGTTCCAGCCGAACACACCATAAAGTCTTGGCTCTTAGTAAAGGTGGAGATGCAGAGCAGAAATGGTTCTGGATGTGGATCAAAAGCTTCATGAGCAGCATGTTGAACAGTCTGCTGTCTGAAGCTAACGTGTTAGCATGTGACTGAAAGGTAATCAACATTTCTGACACTGAACACGTTCACTTAGACACAAATAATAGTCAGAATCAATAATAATATCATGAAAAGGGCTCCAGTCACATCAGTGTGTGTAAAGGTGTGAACACCTGCAGCGTTTGGTACAGGTGTGACACAGGTGTGCTCACGGAGCTGCTCTGCAGGCTGTTGTCGTGGCTCAGTAGCAGCTTTCCATCCACTGTGCAGATTTGGCTGAATTTCCAGGAAATTGACAAATTAATGCACGTTTCCATCCACTGCTGTTGTTACATTAGTTAGAAGCATCGAGTTGAACGGTCAGTGGCGTGAACTCTGCAGTCATGTGACTTCATGACATCAAGTTTACACAATCAGAGTCGGTGATAGCGGCTGTGGATTAGAGAAACCTGATTTCAAGTCAGAGCAGGACAGATGTGTTGCTGTTTGGGATCTTTGTCAGGTGTTGAATTTAGTGGATTAACCAAAAGCACAGCCTGCTGATTATTTCCATAAACACTTTATTAAAGCTCCAATTCCAAAAAAGACAAGACTCTGTGTAAAACATCTGCAAAACAGAGAACAGAGCGTGATCATTTGCTAATTCTTTACAGTTGAGCACAGTTCAAAGACAATATGTTAAACGTTTATTAGTTTTGTAAATATATGCTTATTCTGAATGTGGGCATCCTGGAAAGGCTCAGTCGTTCACAAGCGAGGACGTTCACCACTTTATGAACACATGATTGGATGAAGGACTCAGGAACACTTGGTCAAACCGTTGTCTGTAAACCCAGTTTGTTTGGGAAAGATTTATTCTGGTTTTATTGAGGTTTCATAGAATCCAGACCTCTGCCATCATATACTGATAGTGTGATATCATTATCTAAAAATCTACTGTGTATCCATCAAAGCAGGCGACTGAGTGCTTCATACAGGGCAGCAGATTAAAATGAGAAAACAAAAGAATTTAAAAATGTAAAGAAATCTACATTTAAGTAGCAAAAGACATAAACTAAACTAGAATAAAGCAAAACAATTCCAGTAATTTACGATCAAACAAAGAGCTGATTAAAGTGAAATCAGAAGAATAATTTTCTCATTCAGATAAAAGAACAGATGATAAAAGACATAGAAATGTTATTGGTGTGTCCTCCGTGTGCTCTGTGACATGTTGGCTTCCTGTGTGCATGTGCTGTAGTTGCCGTAGCCTGCTTCTCTCAATGCATGCTGGGAAAGGCTTTATCGCTCGCTTCAGCCGCTGCCCGTTATCTCAGCATCACATGAAGGAATCGTACTTCCTGGTGTGACTGGGCCCTGATGCTCTCAGACAGCACTGATGTGTACACACACTGTGTGTTCGTACGAGTCCGGCAGAGTGTGTGAAGTAACGACAGCAATGGAGCAGAAGATTAAAGAGACGTGACGAGACGAAATGAACAGATCAGAACAAAACTAAGACGTTACAATAATGTGTAGACGAGCAGGACGTCTGGGATCTGCTCATACAGTGATCAAAGGTCAGTATTGGTAAATGGATCATCAATACGGACCGGGGGGGTGGGAGGGGGGAGGGGG
>JBBMOE010000062.1:871947-899208 GCA_037975065.1 Chaetodon trifasciatus | reverse complement strand
GTGGGAGGGGGGAGGGGGGAGGGCGGGGTTGAAGATACTTCTTATTTATTTAGTACAATTTAATTAATATTTATTAATCTAATCAACATATTTACTATGATGTGCAGTTCACACCGTATACTTGAATGTGTGTTTGTGTGTGTGTGTGTTGTATGTTGTATGTTGCGGTGTATGTGTGTGTGTGTGTGTGCGTGCACGTGTGTGTGTGCAACGTCAGCATTACGAGAGGTTTTCTCAAAGCTTGTTCCCTCACACAAACACACACAGTATATATTTGCATACACACAGCTGTATCTGAACGCACTCTGCAGTTTGTCCAGTCATACTGGGGCGAGGAGGAGGAGGAGGAGGAGGTGGAGGAGGTGGAGGAGGTGGAGGAGGTGGTCGTGTGCGCCGTCGGCCTGGTGACTGTGATGTCATGTAGCACGTGGAGAGGTGGACGACGATGGTGCGATGCACAGAAGGAACTGATCATGTAAACCACACAGACACTACCTGCTCCGCCCATCTCAGGGGAAGCCCCGCCCCCTCCTGGACCTGGACAGGAAACAGGAAGTAACTGAAGGAGGAGGAGGAAGTGTGTGTGAGGGTGGTCCTCTCTGATGTTTTTTGTTTGTTTGTTTTCTAAAGATTTGATTGGTTGGTTGATTGTGTTTTTTTAATTTTTTAATTTTTTTAGCGAGACGAGTGCTGAGAGTCGTAACTTTGTGCCTTCAGTATCTCATCGCCATGCCACGCCCACGCAACACACACACACACACATACACACACACATTTACGGTGGTGATGTCATGGCAACAATCTAATGTATTTCACAAAAATCATTCGGTATCTTTTGGTGCAACTCACAATGATGTCATAGAGGTGAGTTTTTGTGGCCAAAGTCTGCGTGCTGATTGGTTTGTTTCAGCAAAGCCCAAAGACACCATGTTAACCCCGTGAGCACCGACCTCTATCTCCCGACCCCGTGAGAAGAGTGACGTCATGGAGCAAGACAGTGTAGCTGGACAGATAATTAATTAGTTAAACATTTAGAAAATGGTTCTGGGAATTCGAACATGAACGAAAACAAAAGTTTCAGGAATATGAATAATTCAAAGCTTCGTTTAAGACAGTCATGAAAACAAGTCGCGTTTCTGTGAAGGCTGGTGAAAACTGTGCCAACACTTTGTTTCTCTTGATGGAATATGACGAGACAAGCGGCCAAGGTGTAAACCGACTGATCCACTTCTGATCTGGATCCAGTTTACATTCAAAATCAAATCTGAAATCATGAAATAAAAGTCAGCAGAACATCGTCTGGCTTTCTACTGCGCCGTTATGAGCTGGAGGATACTTGATTATCGCAGTTGTCTCGAGTGATTAGCAGCTGCTAAATGTTGTATGGAAGCCCATTCCGGCCAGGAAGACGAAACTGACTTCAGTCAAAATAGAACCAAGTCGAAAATTTGGGTTCTCGCAGTTTTGTATTGTGTCATTTGAAGCGAGTATCGTTTTGTCTTTTGTCCAAATTTTGACTTATTGCTATCATCATGTACGTTTGAAACTTTAAATGTGTTGACTTAAAGTCAAGACGTTGGTTTGGGATTTCTTTTATACTGCGTATCTCATAGTTTTTACTTCAGTATTTTGTCATTGTTGTCAGTCGTAATAATTCATCTGTTTCTGGTAGAAATGGGCTTCCGTAGTGTTTACTGAGCCAGCAGAGCAGGCCAACGCACCCACCACAGATTGTAGCTTTAAACTGATTAACACTGACATCTACAAGTGTGTGTGTGTGTGTGTGTTTGTGTGTGTGTGTGTGTGTGTGTATGTATGTGTGTGTGTGTTGGGGTGGGGGGGTTGTATAACATGGCTGCACAATGTACAGACACATATCAGCCAACTGTCGCCACTCGTCGCCTAAGGACAGACTGGTGATGCCTGCTGACGACAGGGCTAAGCTAACACTAGCCGATCGACTGCTAGCGCCCAGTCGCTAGCTGCTGCACTGATGTTTTCTCTACAGTGAAGCTGACACTAACCTACTGCTAACTGACTGCTAGTAGCACCTAGCAAGTTTGTACCTGCTAGCTACTGTCGCGTTGAACTCCTCACAGAGGTGCTCATGCAAGCTGTTAGCATTAGCATCAAAGTGGTTTTAAAGCGTTCTTTTTTCATGTTGGTACCTCAGACTGCTCAGTTATCATTATTAATATGATTATTACTGTTGTCATTGTTGTGACTAACACCCAGGGCATTTGGTTGAATCTACCAAAGTGCATTCCTTTACTACGCTAGCTGAGAGCTAGCTGCTTAAACAGACACAGACCGGTAGGTAGAAAGTAGGACAGAAAGTAAAAAGTAAGTGAGTTGGGGCAATCAGAGAAAGAGCAGCAGCTGCCTTTCAGACAGTGACGAGGGAAGAAGACGTGAGACGGGAGTGTTTTATTGTTTTTAAACAGCTTGTTAGCAGGAACATGAAGTCTGGTTTAACGGACCTCATGGTAGCATTCAGAAAAAAAATCAGATTTTTTTCTGCCGTGTGAAAGCAGCTGTAGCGTAACTAGCCCGCTAGCTTGCTACCATGCTAGCCAGTTAGCCTACTAGCTCGTCAGCCAGTTAGCTTCTATCAGGAGGTCTCTGCAGCCAGAGGTTAGCCGCTGTTAGCTTGAAGCTGCGCTGTAATTCTGTGACGTTTGCCAGCTGGGTTTTATTGTGGATTTTATCTGTAAATAATGTGGAAAATGTTTGAATAATACGTTTTTGAATGCGCTGCTGTGCCACGCCACGGCCAGTTTTACAATGTACTGTATCTACTGTACAGAACACAGAAGTCGACACTTTTTCTAGTGAGCCTTTGTTAAATTTTATTGTGGTGGAAAAAATTATTATTATTATTAATAAAACAGTTTTATTGTTCACCTTTATGTATTGTTCTTTCAGCAAGTCAGTGTGTAAAATAAATGCACATTGAACATGTTGACAAAATCAAGTTGTTCCAAAATTGAAATTATATTATATAATTCTATAATTTAAATTAAATGTTTTGAGTTTTGTGAATTATAATTTTATATTGAATTTTTTTTTCATTGTCAGCTCAGGGGGAGCTGTCGCTGATGTTACTGCATTAAGGAAATGTAAAGAAAATGTGCTTTAGATTTTCTTCTGATATTGAGGTGTTTGTGCAGTATGGAAACAGCAAATTTCTCCTTTTTTGGATAATGAAAGTAATAATTGCTAAAATATAAGCAATTACTTCATTGATCGTGTGCACTAAAGTTAATGTGCTGGTGCTGATACACATCCAGATGTTTTTCCTCTGCAGTGCGTTGTCATATCGGCCAGATGGAGACAGTTTATTGATAATATTTATTCTAAATCGCACAAGGAGAAGGCGGACACCACCCCCACACGAGCTCCTGGAGGGTGGATGCTTCTCCTCTTCCTCTTCCATCCCAGGTAACACACATCCAACTACATCAAACCTCTGCACACAAGAGGGGTCCTGGATTAGACCACGGTTACCACGACGACACAGGCTCACAGGTGCTAATGAATATGAATGAGCGAGGAGGAAGTGACATCACAGCTCTGTGTCAAGGTGCCAGGAAACAGCGAGGTACGTTGTCATGACAACCAGTGACAGCTGGGCAACGTCAATAGCACTGTTTCAGATGAGGACACACATACACACACACACACACACACACAGGCTGTGAAAGTGTCGTTCACTTTAAATAATCTTTATTTACAAAGACTGAAGTAAAATCTGACGTTTGCACTTTTATCATCACACCTGTTAATGACATCCCAAAATGTGCTGCTAAACGTCAGCATGTTAGCATTGTTGTTAGCATTTAGCACAAAGCGCCACTTAGGGTTTTTGATGCACGGCCATTTTTATATTAATTCAAGGTAATCATTATGTCCTCTAAAGGATTTTTTAAATATTCAGCTGTTTTTTTTTGGGCTAAATCATGTAGTTTCCTCACAGCCTTGCAGAAATGGTTTTGGTCCAAAGCCCAGCTGACTGAAACCACTGCTGTGGACTCTTCAGGGTCAAAACCCCCAGAAAAACTGGTTTTCTGTGTGATGCTACACATCCGCAGGTTAACGCTCATCAGCTCAGTGAGACTGGTCACTGTGAACTATCCAGAAAAACAGGACTTTTGTCAGATTCACTCATCGTGTCTCAGCGACCTCTGTTTGTGACACTGTGTGTGAGAGGTGTGTATTCCACAAAGGCTTTTTGATGTAATCACGATAAGCATCTCTGGTTAGTTAAAGCAGAGCTGCAGCCAACGATTAGTCTTTACCAGACTGGTTTTGAGTATAAGACGTCTACTTTTTTCTAATTTATGATGTAAAACAGAAACATAAAAAACAATATTCAACAATCTGGCAGCAGCAAATATTGTGATTCAAACACGTAATCAATTATCAAAATATCAGACTCATTTTCAGCTGATCAGCTCATCAATTGACTGATTGTTTCTGTTGATCTCCAAACAAACACGTCATGGTTTTTTTGCAAGTATGGTTGTTGTGACATTCTGATTAAAGCCTGTCTGAACACACACACACACACACACACACACACACACACACACTCATTTTCTCTTTCCATCTTTCTCTCCTGTCATTGACAAGATAACTAATTCGCCATGGTAACGGGCCGCAGCCATGTGATTGGAGCAGCTGTGTTCCATATTAGGCAGCAGGGAGATTAGCAGGAAGGACACAGCAGCTAATTATAGAAGCTAGCACGAAGCTAACCTGCTACCTGCTCAGAGCAGCTCTGCAGGAGCATCTGCTGCCTGGCTCAAGGGCTGGTGGATGGAAGATTCTACCCATAATGCAACAGTCCATCTGGTCATTCAAAAACCTAAAAGCTAATTTTTTTATTTATTTATTTTTTTTAATCCATTTAAAGGGGAACTTCACTGACTGAAGCCGAGTTTACTCATCATGTTTAATACAAGTCAGCACCAGAGGCTGTGTTCTGTCGTCTTTGGCTCTGGAGGAGTTTTCTAAAACCTGGACTAATAACTCTGATGATGTCATAATGATGTCATCAGGGTTATCTCGGCTAAGGTTAAGAGAGTAATATAACGATAATCATAATAGATAGTCTGCGCTGTGAATTATGAGTGAGGAGTTTTTAAAGATGTGGGCTTTTAGAAGACCGGGAGGGTCTGACAAAACTGAGCTGAATTATGGGAAATGTAGGATTCAGAGACTCATTACACTGACACAGTCATTAGCAGTTCTGGAGCTTTTGATCGTCTTGAAGTTTTTCTGCTGTCATGCAGAGGTTAGCGTTTAAGTTTACTCATTATTGAGCTCTTTTATTATGTTGAATTAAGATAAGGGTAATTGAAATATTCTTAATGCACAGAATTGTTTGCACATGTTCTCGTTTTGCGTGTGACGTACTCTTTTAATCTTCAGTCCACAGTTGAGTTTCAAAGCATCAGCGGTGACAAACGTCTCTCGGCGTGAGTCCAGAGGAGGTGGAGACCAAGTGATCGGATTAGTCTCCAAAATAAACTTGAGGCTGCAAACCCAGCTCCACCCACTCCGCCGGGTCAGCCAATCAGTGTGCGAGAGCCAGAACAGCAGACAGGGAGGTACAGGTGAGTCAGCTTCTGTTTGTGTGAGGCAGGTGCAGCAGCTACACATCATGGATATATATTAAACAAGACAAGAGAGCAGAGAGCAACAGAGAGCTCAGTGTTGTCTTAATGTATAAAAACACTTGAAGTTAATGGGAAAAACCTCAACTTCTATATAGAAATACAAATCCAACAAAAAGTCTGCATTTTAATTTTGTATTTCACTTCTAATGTTCTTCTGCTTATAACTGTGTCTCTCTGTTTTTAAATCATTAAAATAACAATAATATGTATATATTCATAAAAATATGGGCGGCACGGTGGCGCAGCAGGTAGTGCTCGTGCCTCACAGCAAGAAGACCACCAGTTCGATCCCCGGGTCGGGCGGGGCCTTTCTGTGCGAAGTTTGCATGTTCTTCCCGTCCATGTGTGGTTCTTCCTCCCACATTCATTCCCACATCATTAGGTTAATTGGTGACTCTATATTGTGTGAATGTGAGAGTGAATGGTTGTATGTATGTTGCCCTGCAGTCGGACGGCTCCAGCCCAAGATGGTTCCACATGAGAGGAGCTTGATGACTGAAGGCTCTTGTTCTGGTTTTGGAGACTTTAGAACCACAAGTGATGCTGCTGGTCTTTATTTCACTGTCGTATCTGTTCAGTCCAGACGAGTCAGACAAACCTGAGACCTCCATCACGCAGCGCAAATGTTGGTGAGTCAGTTTACGTCTCTGAGCCGCTGAACCGTGACGAGGTGACGGAGGTTTATCTGGATCCTCTTTGGTCTGCTTCCAGAACGGAGGCTGGAGGTTTCACCGTGTGACGCCTTCAGCCGCGTCTCTGATGTCAGACAAATGAGATTCAACTCCTGGAAACAACTGAGTGTGTGTGTGTGTGTGTCTATTTAAATCTGAATGTAGCGCAGAGCTCAGCAGGAGATCATGATGGCCACGCACACACACACATGCACAGGTAACCTGATAGAGTGTGACTTGCTGCAAAGGATTATGGGTCCAAATTAATATCCACTTACTGTACAAATGTCAAAGCGCAGGCCGTGCACAGGCCGTGGACTCTGTAAAGGTGTAGCTGCTCAAGCAGCCTCGACGTGTTGTTTATTGATTATCATGAATTCAGACAGTGTTTTAAGTGTTTCTGAGGAGGGGCGGGTCTTACACACAGGTATGGGCCGGCTCAGGTGGTCTAGGTCTTTGTTTTTCGCCTGTGCAGAACATATTGTTACTGACTAATTTGCTGATTATTTTCTTGATTAATTGATTATAATTTAGTCTCAGTCCATCAGAAAACAGTGAAAAATGTCCATCACTGTATCTTAGAGGACATTAAATGTCCTGAATTGTCCAAAACCCCAAAATGGTCCATTTATTTATGTCAGATGATGACAAAGTAGGAAATTCTCACATTTGAGAACCTGCGACCAAAAATGATGTAAACAAATCGATTCTTAAAATCTGCTGAGTGTGTGTGCGTGCGTGTGTGCGTGTGTGCGTGTGTGCGTGTGTGCGTGTGTGTGTGTGTGTGTGTGTGTGTGCTGGCTAATGACCCAAAGCTGCCATGTTTCCACGCTGTGTCGTGTCTACTGAAAACCTGGGAGTCCATCCAGCGAGATGACAGTACCCAGCATGCACCGGGCTGTCACCTGAGCAGGTGGAGGGGGGCTTTGACCTACAGACCCAGATAATGAGCAGAAAGGAGAGAGAGCGGCAGAGCGAGGTAGAGTCAGCTGATGAGAGCAGAGATGAATTAGCAGCAGGTGTCACACTCGTCACTGTCGGCCATGTTGGCTCCACAGTCGGCTGTTGCCGACGTGACCGCGGCTGGTGTTTACGTTGCCATGGTGATGTTTTGATCAAACTACTCTTTGTATTTTTGTATTTTCATGTTCGAAGTGTTCTCATTCACACCTGGTCTCATGCACACTCATCCATTCATTCATCCATTCATTCATTCATTCATTCATTCATACCAGACATGTTCAGTCCCCACCTGCACAGTCCAACCCCTCTAAATCCTTTGTCCTCTAAAGCTTTGCTGACCCACCTGTGTAAACCCTCAGACCCCATGAGCCCAAATCTCCTCTTAAATCCAGCTTAAACCTTGTTCAAACACCCTAAACCAGTTTAAACCCTCTTCTTACCATTAAATTAGCCAAAATGTCCAGTAAACTGGTCTGAGAGTGGATTAACCAACCTAAACCCATTCACTCCTATTACCTTTGTCAGCCCATTCTAAACATGATAAAACCAGTCTCAGAGCTTTCTAAACCAGTATAAACCCACAACAAACTAGATCCACCTCAATCTGGTCATACTGTAACTCCTCCACCGCCCATTTCATGCCCACTGGACCCTCTAACCATCGACGCTCAGTGAGTCTGTCCTGAGAGCAGATAACCTGAAACCTGGCCAATCTGAATCTATCAGAACCCATTCCATGCCAACCCATGCTGAACACACTGGGACCTCTTTAAAACCCTCTGAAAGCTTCCACACCTGCTCCAACATCTTACAAACAACAGAAACCCAGTTCAATCCCATTCTACTTCTTCCACCTCCCAGTCTAAACCCAGTCTGAACCTATGCTAACCGTCCAGTAAACCATTCCAGATGTGGATCATCTAATGTAAACCCATTCTGAAGTCATTTCAGTCCTATTTTGAACCTGTTTGTATTGCTGCTTGTTTACTCCACAGGGAGCCACTTGTTGTACTTTTCGCTTCAGTACATGTGTTTTTTATTTTTAGTTTAGTAACTTTATTCGTTCAGATTAGTTACATTTCTGAAAATATGCCAGAAAGCCTCATTTTCATCAGCAGAGAGAAATCACTGATAAATGCAGTTACAGGTCAGATTATTAAACCAGCTACAGAAGTCAGGTATTACAGATGAAGCTGTGCAGCATCATAAAGTAGTTAAATGGGAAATTCTGCATAATGAGTACTTTCACTTTTGATACTTTAAAGGTACACTTTGCAGGTCACTGTCTGTAAACAAACAGCTCTCGTCACTTCCTGGTTGGTACTTTTTACACGGTCCTGACCTCACCTGCGCTGCGATTGGCCGCAGGCCAGAAACGTCCTGCACAGGAAACATTTGGGAGTAGTTTGATGATACAACTTTTACTCAAACAAGATTTTACATGCAGGACTTTAACTAATAGCAGAATATTTCTACACTGTCGTATTACTACTTCTTCCACGACTGCATCCTGAACCCTTTATGATCCACCGTACGTGCAGCTGTTTGCAGCTGTACTGTGACTGAACGTCCACTAATTATCACAATAACTCATCTCTGAACCTTCCAGCCTCACCTGAAGCAGCTCAGTGGAAACCGACCAGTTGGATCAGCGTGAACCAGTTTGTGAGATCACAGTTGGTTCTTTGTGTGTTCCAGTCAAATGTTTCACCTTCTGCAGACAGTTTGAAGCCCAAATATAGACCCAGTCATGGAAACTGTCTCTCTACCTGCCTCCCTCTCTCTCTGTATAATTGAATATAGACTCGAGCAGGCGCTCACTGATCTGCTGTGAGGGTCTCTGAGTTCAGGACAAATGGAAAACTCTGTGTGTGTGTGTGTGTGCTCAGATGGTGTCAGATTTGTCAGGCCAGAGGTCAGTTTATTTCCAGCGTCTCTCTTCATCACACAACTGTCTCTCACACACACTCGGTCCGATGTGTCCGTCATTCGCTGCTCGGCGTGAAGATTATTGAACGAACACAGAGAATGAAGAACAAGCAGCGAGTATTAATACTTCTGTCGGACATGTCAGCACCGAGCGGGCTGAGGCCTGCTCACACTGTTGCCTCTCTGATGATTTTACCCTCCCTGGTGTCCTCGACTGCAGTATCTGTAGATACTAGTATCTGAGAGCAGTGTCTTATTACTGCAGACAGCAGCAGTGTAAAAGGTGTTTCAAGTGTTTCAGCTTTGAGTGTTAAAAGTGCTCATAATGCAGAAAAATGGCCCCTCAAAAGCACCTCAAAACTGTACAAGTACTGTACTTGACTAAATGTACTGTTCATACAATGAAGTACATGTACTCAATGGTTGTACTTCAGTACAATTTTGGTGTAGTTCCTATTTATTTGAGTATTTGTATTTTGAGCTACTACCTGTACTTCTGCTCAGCAGCATTTCAGAGGGAAATGTTTTACTTTTTAGTCCTTTTAGTACTTTCAAAAAACTTATTGTGAGTTTCTTGAACTTATATGTAGTTCGGGGTTAAACTACCAGAGAGATGTAAATGTACTGTTTTAGTAGTACTTATCAGATAACGCAGTAGATGCTGCCTAATGAGTGTTTAAGTAACAGATCTGAATTCTTCCTCCATGGCTGGAAACATCTGAACTCTGAAACTTTCATTTATCTGGATGCTCTGCTGCCACCTAGTGAGCAAAAGGCATCATTACACCCAGTGTGGCCCTGACCTCACAGTCAGGTTTATCAGAGGAAGGTTTTCACATGCAAGGTCTTTGCTTTGGTGTCACAAGAAATAAAGTTAGAGAGAAGAAAAAAAAACTACCTTTTGTGTTTATTTTATCAGTGTCTGACACAAAGAGGAATGAATGTGTGGTTATAATTAATCTTGACAGCAATCATGGAACGAAAAGAACTACGTTAATATAAGTAGTAGTAGTAGTAGTAATATTTAAATTATGACTGAAACATCCTGCTACCTCATCCAAAGATTCAGCCTCTTGTGTTTGGCTGTAGTTTCACACTTTGTCCACTAGATGTCAGGACAGACTTGATGTCTCCTTCTCGTCCTTCTGTCCTCCTCTGGTGTGTTTCAAGCAGAAACTCGTCGCGGTCGAACGCTGATGCTGGCCTGAGGTTTCTGAAGGGAGCTTTCGATGCCGTTCGCTGCCGTCTTTGTCAGAATTCGTCTTTCTGAGCTTCTGTATGGTCTTAACGCGGCGTTTTATTGTGAAAAATCTCCATAGAAACATTAGAAGAAGCGCCGTTAGCTGCTCAGAGTTGAACATGTTCCGCATTCACTTCAATGCAGTCAGAGTTGCAGGAGCAGCATCTGGTGGCCAGTAGAGGAACTGCAGCTCCAGTTTTACACTGCGGCGGCTGCCGATTGGAAGCTTCATGTATTTCATTGGCGAAGCGTCCTGAACACTCAAAATTTGCAGAATAACACAGCTATTGTTACTCTGCTGTCCAATCAGATTAAAGCAGAGGCGGGTCTTTCACCTGTTAGCTCTGTGCTAAATAAACAGCCAGCAACAGTCACTGTTAGCTTCCTTAGCGCAGTGACTGACTGCAGCTGATTTTTGAGCACATTGATTCTGCACATGACTCTTCCTGTGCAGGCTTTTCAAAATAAAAGCAGAGTGCTAAACATACAGCAAAAATTGAAGCGGATCCACATTCATTGAATTTTACTGTGCATCAGTGAAAGTGATTCAGCTAAACTTGATTTATTCCAGCAGCAAAACTGAACAAAGAAGATTAAAGATATTAAAAATGCTGATTCATGATCAGTTTCTTTGTGTCTGTTATTTGTCTGAAGAATAGACTTAATAGAAATATAATCAATCAATAATAATGAAATATTATTTTTTCATTTTTTTAAAATGTGCTGATTATCTTGAACGTTAATATTCTGTAGAAATGTTGAGTCTGAACATGAAGACTGTGAGACGGCAGAAAGCTCCAGAAACAGCTGCTAGCTTAACTACTCATGGTTACAATCACTTTGATATGAAACATAACTGTGTGTGTGTGCGTGTGTGTGTGTGTGTGTGTGTGTGTGTGTGTGTGTGTGTGTGTGTGTGTGTGTGGTTGCTATGAACCCACTCAAAGCTTCCTTTGCAACAGGAAACAACACATAACTTCATGGAAATGCCACAGTGCATATCTGGCAGATATGTTAATGAGCTCTGTGTGTGTGTGTGTGTGTGTGTGTGTGTGTGTGTGTGTGTGTGTGTGTGAATGCATGTGTGTTTAATGACATGAGTTTGAGTGAACAGCACATTCACTTAACCTGTGAAACTATGACACATTGAGGGACAAATATAGTTTCAGATCTGCATGAATCATCTTTTCATCCACACACTGAACATGAAAGTTCAGCTTTAACATCCAGTGTTTTCATGTTTTCTCATGAGCTGAAGTTTTATTCGACCCTGCAGGTGACCTTTCTTTGACGGCAGGTAGAGGGAGTCTCATGTCATTCCCAGCAGTAGAAAATAGGTTCTCATCACGTCTTTTTGTCACTTTGCTGACTCAGCTGTTTCTCCTTCCCCCCGGCCCATCGTGCAGCTTTCCACACCTGTCCTTCTCCACCTGTCCACCAGGTGGACTCTCCACACAATCCCGCTCACCTGTTCACACTCCTAAAGCATGAACGCCTGCAGACACACCTGCGTCTCATCGCCATCAGTGTGTCGGCGCCTCACCAGGTCAGCAGCGCTGTGTCATGCTGCTCCTGCGGTCCAGCCTCCTGCACCTGTTCCTGACACCTGGTCCGACACTTTTTGTCCTCGTTTTAGAGAAGTGTTTGTGATTGATTGTACTTCCTCTGCCGCCGGCTCCGAAGAGGTCAGAGAAAGTCACAGACAGACCACAGACACACGAGGCTCAACTACCTCTTTCCTTTCTGTGAAATTTCTGAAGTAATTCTTATCTCCTCTTCATCGTTTCATCTTCTTTCAGTGGTTAGACGGTGATCTGTGTGTGAGGCAGACGCTTCCTGGTGATGATCAGAAAACAGAAACACTTGCGAGGGTGAAGATGTTTTGATACAGTCTGATTAATTCTCGTTCTGTGTTTTTTTTTTTTCCGGCTCTTTCCGTTTCAATGAAAATCTAAACGTGAACAAAATTGAAAGTCCTGAAAATCGTCGATCGCTTCATTAATGATTCAGCACTCAGAGCTTCATTTAGTAAAATTCAGATAGACCAACAGTACCATAAATATACATATACTCTGGTGTTATACTACAGGAAAAAACACAGCTCAAAGGGTTTTTCCATGTATCATATGCAGTATATGGAAGCACAGCTGTTGATAGCTGATAGAGCGTCGCTGGTTTTGCTCAGAGGTCTCTGTCCTTAAGACTTTCTGATGTGCAGGAACTTTGAAAGGATAAAAACTCAACATATATCACATTAACTGTGGATCCACTGTGGATGGCAGACTGAAATGTCTCATCAACTACTGGCCTCAACGTTTTATACCTGCACGGTATCCAGAGGATTGTTCATTGTTCAATGTTATTCTTGTGCTTTGTGTTTATTAGTAAATGTTAGCATGCTAACAATGCTAAACTAAGACGGTGATTGTGGTTAACGTTATACATGCTAAACATCAGCATGTTAGCAATGTCGTGTGATCATGCTAGCACGCAGGCATTAGCACAAATGCTTAAAGTACCGCTATGCCGAAGCACAGCCTCACAGAGATGCTAGCGTAGCTGAAGACTTTTAATAAATTCAAGCATTTTGACCACTCTTATTTATGTTCCCAGGGTTCTACGTTCTCCAGTTCAGTATTCTGTTAAAACACAATAACCCTCCTGTTGTGTTCTCTTCAAAACCCAAACCCCGACCCTGCGAGCGTAGGAACGAGTCTCTTTGAACAGCAGTGTGAGGGTGAAACACGGTGCTTCTGCCAACCTAAAGAGGCCCTCTGAAGCCTCGCCCCTCAGGCTGCAGCAGCAGCAGCAGCGGTGCAGAATGTTATCTGACATCTTTAGACATGCGAAACTTATTTCCTTTCTCCTGCAATAGCATCTGCAAGATGCTGACTAACACTGAAACCCACACACACATTAAATGCACACTCAGAGAGCGACCACAGACGGAGGCGGGGGGTAAAAGTCGACTCAGTGTCTCTCTCAATGTCTTCACGGTTTCCATCGCTGTCCTGCCAAAGACCGCCCCCTCGATGCCCCCCTCCCTCCACACGACAGCAGAAATGTGAGTTGGAGATGAAGTTAGGACAGACAGAAACTTGCTTATCTAAGTTCTCATTTCTAAGTGGCAGCCGCTTCATTGATCAACACCAGCCTGCTCTTTACTTATCATCTGATTGTTTCCTCATTTGAGCTGAAGGCGGCGTTGCTGCAGTTCATGTGTTCTGTTTGTGTCGTAATCAGAGCTGTTTAAAGCTTAAAGCTTCGTTACAAGCTGGGTCTTAAAGTCTGGCGGTATTTTTCATCTTGTTGACAGATGTGTGTTTGTCTCACAGCACCAAACGTGGATCCATCCGCCGCTGAAAATAGTCCCAAAGATGCTCTGTTAGCTCCTGTTTGATCGATGAAAACTATGGCGAGCAGCTGTTTGAGGAAACTACTGCACCATTTAAACATGAAAGTCTTTATTTATGAGGTGTTTTTAAGATTTCTGTCTTCAGTAGGAGCCAATGGGCTTGAACCTGAGAGCACGTTGAGCATTGGATTCATTAACAGTAAGAAAAATTAGAATAACACCAGACTTGTCCTTGAAGTGGAGTCTTAGTCAAGAAGCTACAAAACAAGAGATAATGTACATGTTTTTGTTCTATGGGTCTGCAGGTGCTGCATCTCATTTTGATCTGAGTGTCGCTGTCACAAATAAAACTAAATGTTCCTTTAAAGAAATGATTGAAAGTAATTTATCCGTCAGTTTGTCTTATCAGTGGTTAAGGCTGTTTATTGACCACACAAACACACAGCTCTGCTCTCCAGCGCTGTGGGGAAGCACAGCGTCAGTTCTTAGAAATCACAACCTCACAAATACAGAGCATTCACAGTGCATTGTGGGTAAGGGCTGCAGTTACAGTAAAGAGGGCTACCTGCCATTTACCAGAAGTGATGTCACAGGAAGTGACGTCGTGGCTGTGGGTTGGAGGAGGGGCGGGGGTCTGAGTTGTTGTGGCGGCAGGAATACCCCGACCCGCCGGCGTGTCTGCAGAGGATCATGGTCTCTGAGGAACAACAGTTAGTCTGAGTTTTGTTCAGTATCTTGTTCTCGTGTTGAAGTATAAATATCCAGTAAAAGCAGGATCGCAGTTGTCTTGCTTACGTCTGTCTGTCTTCAGAAGCCGGCAGGACCTGTCCACTGTGTCTGTGACCACAGTCAGCATGGAGTCATGTATTTGTTTATCTTTTTTAATCACAACTATTAATAATAATTGTGATAATTCACAAATTTTTATGACCGTTTAACAATGCTGGAACATAAACTAGTCCATTTAATCAAGTACTGCATTTAGGCACAGTTTGGAGGTACTTGTTTGACATCTATAGTTACTAGTTACTTTGCAGATTGATACTGTACATAAAATACATAAAATACAGCATATCAAATCAGTGGTTTCCAGTCTTTTTTGTTTGTGGCCTCTTATGAAGAAGCAGTTTCTGGTTGTGTCTTCATGTCATTTCAGACGTCTACGAGTTGTTAGATTTCCACCAAAGAGACATTTCCACTCTGATCTTCCCACATGGTTTCGGTTAAATGACTGTTGCAGTTATTGTTAGGTGTGGCCGTAGTAATAATGAGCATATGGTGTATAAATAAAGATATAAAGAGCATGAAAGTCCTCGCATGGAGGAGGTGGGGTAAACAGTAATGTACTGTGTTTAACTCATGATCATTTTCTAAACCTATGCAAAGTGAGGACGACGGTTTGCTTGTCGCTGAGTTTGTGTTTATCCAATATTTTACAATAAGCATTAAGGTTTTTTCTTTATAATCTCACGGCCCCTCAGATGTATTTTGTGTCCCTTTGGAGGGGTCCAACCCCTGGGTTGAAAAACCACTGAACTAAACTAGTTAACTGTATATAAAGTAGTTCAAACTAGCTCCACCTTAATCAGCTATAACATTAAAATGCTGCTCCACCATTCATGCATCAGACTCAAACTTAGACTTAGATTTAGCAGTCGAGGTCTAGTTAGAGTTTGAGCAGTATCAACAATCTAATATTGCGATGTATAATAATAAATTAATGGCCACAAGATGATGCTGAAGGCCTCACAGGGTTTGAAAGGACCACAAGCTTCTGTTTGTTTGTCAAAGGATCTGCTTTTCATCACCTGGAAACTGT
Source organism: Chaetodon trifasciatus (assembly GCA_037975065.1). NCBI lineage: Eukaryota > Metazoa > Chordata > Actinopteri > Chaetodontiformes > Chaetodontidae > Chaetodon > Chaetodon trifasciatus. Next base: position 883,550 of record JBBMOE010000062.1, on the reverse strand, counting down.
GAATCCAAGCAGACTGAAATGTGGTGCGGAGTTGCACAAGGCTCAATCATTAGGCCTCTTCTGTTCAGCATTTACATGTTTCCATTACGAGAAACAGAACAGAACCTTTGTGTTTTATGCAGATGACACCCAGTTGTACCGAGAAGTGTAACCAAAGCTGATTCTTCACCTTGAACATAACAATTAACAAAATAATCTTAAATAATCGTAGCTGTTCTGGAGCTTTCAGTCATGTCAGCCTGGCCCACTGTTTCACTCTCTCATGATCTTTATGGTCCTCTTATCTATTCTGACTTTAACCATAAGATGTCATCAAAGTACCTTGAGGTGAGACAGATAAGTCAAATCAGTGAGTGGTTGTGTCTGAACTTCCTTCAGCCAAATGCAGATAAAACAAACAAAAAAAAAACTGTCTTTGCTGCAAAGAAGTGAACTAGTCTTGACGCTCTGTCACAGAACTCTCGGTGCTATCATGGACTCAGAGCTAAACTTTAAAAACCAAATCGAATCAGTGACAAAGTGCATCAGAAAACGCAGTTCTTTCTGTTTTATTCAGGTGCATTTGTCTTCATGCCAATCAATAAATACACAATAATTAATCAACAATCAGTCACAGCAGAATGATTTACGATTAAATAAATACCTTAAATATAAAATAAATATAGAAAATTACAACATGTTAAGAAAATACAAAAATCCCTGAAGAGTATAGTACTTCTACTACAGCTGCAGGGTGAAGTACTCCTGTGCTGTAGTACGTCAGCATTAAACTATGGTGTACTTTGTACTGTAAACATCATCATCAGTTCTTTTACTCAGTACAGTGGGTGTTGGTGGGAGTTTGCTGGAGCGACATCCAATCACAAAGCTTAAAATATTATTCTATCTGCCTGATTTTCTGAGCATTAAATCATCTGCAGTTTTTTAAATAAGTAAAAATGAAGAAATCAAGTACTTCCAGGTGATATTGATAAGTGAAACCGTTGAATACAACTCGTTAACTTCTCATAGGATCAAACCACCACACTGCTTTCAAGTATCAAACACCAAACTTTCTTAGAAAAATATACAGATTTTTACAAAACTATCATATTTCTTAGGCTTAGACTGCTGGTTCACTGTCATTATAATAAATATCTATAACATAATCTCTTTAAAAACCTCTAAAAACAGAAAAAAGTAAAAAAAATAAAAAAATTGGCACACTGGTGTAAATGCTGGTATTTTTGGTCTCGTAAGGTTTCATGTTCATATTAATTTCATGTTATTTTCCATCTCTAACTTGTCATTAATCCTGCGTCTGTGTTTTAACATGATTGCGTTTTAGTTTCATCGCGTCACCGTCGACGTCGTTGTTGCACCTGTTTTAGCCACTCAGGTGAGTTTTGACCCTCCGCGCTTGCCGCCTCCGCCGTCGCCTCCTCTGCATCTCAGTGCTGTCAGGCAGCGAGCTCGCCTCCTCGTAGAGCCACGGCAGCTCCCACAATGCTTTGCTCTGGATGACAAGGTTATCCATCTAGAGGAGGGAGAGAAACTGACATTAATTTCTCAAACGATCGAATTTGTTTCAGTTCACACAGCAGCACAGCACAAACCTTAAGAGCCCCACTTTAAGCCCTGCATAAGATGGCCACAGGCCCAGTACAAGGCTTCAATAAGCCTCGTTTAAGTTTATACAGCCCCCCAAAAGTCCGACATAAACCTCTGATAAGCTTATCTTTCAGCCTTACTTAAGGCCTACATGAACCTCCTCTAACCCCTCTGTTAAGCCCTGTAAGACATCTGTAAGCCCCCGACAACCTTTCCAAAAGACTGACTGTAAACGCAACACAAAGCTGCTGCAGACGCCTGGATAAGCCGTACTTTAAGCCTACATAGGCCCTCCTTAAACCCTGTGTAATCCTTCCACGAGCCTTACTTTCAGCCTACGTTAGGCCAACAGTCAGGTCCATGTAAATTTTTGTCCGTCTCTCAGTGTGAGTCTATGTCTCTCTACCTGGATGTGTCTCAGAGACTGCAGTCCCTGCAGAAGCTTCTCCTGCTCCTGGTACCGGTGTTTCCTCAGCTCCTGGACCTTCTTCAGGATGTAGCTCAGCTCCTTCCTGACATCTACACCTGCTCCCGTCCCAGCACCACCGGCGGTACCAGCAGTGGGGGTGACAGCAGAAGCTGGATCCATGTCGCTCCCGGCGGTCTGGGGACTCTGGGTGGGCAGCTGCTTTATCATCTGGCCAATCAGCTTTTCGTACGTCTCCAGAACGCCACCCATAAACACCCTCTTTGCCTGAGAGAGAAACAGGTGAGATCAACACATGATGTAGTTTCTGGTTTCTGGCAGGTGATATTTAAACTGCTTTTAACCAAATAATACTGATGGTTCTGACATGTTTTAACTTATTAAGTGCAAATCCTGAAAATGTCCTCAGTTTTTGCAGCAAGTTTGGAATCAGTGCAAGTTAATTTCTGGCGAAATTAACTGAAACCAAAGTCTGCTCAGAAAGTAGGAACTCGATCTGAAAACGGATTGTGAAACCTGCGTATCAGTGTTGAGGTGCTGAAAACATTTTTTTACACAGTGGAAAAACTTTGTGGTCTCCCACACAAGAGTTAAATTAAGCGTAGAGTCGGTCTTAAAGGGGAATGCCGCTCATTCGCTCATTGACAGTGAAAATGAATGCAAGTCCAACAATTACTCACGACTCAACAAGGTCACAGGTCAACAAAGTCTCACACCTTATTAATCAGTGAAGACACGATTTTCAGTCGCTCTAAATGTCCAACCCGTGCCGGCTAAAGGTCTAAACATCGCAAAAGTCTGATGTTAAACTCAGTTAAACTGGATGTTTGAGAGACTTATGAACCCGATGACCCACAAGTGTTTCTGGAGTTTTGATTCTAGACCATTTCCTCTCTCAGTTCACCTCGGAAGTTGGTGAAGTTGTGCCAGAAATCATTACTCTGCTAAAACAAACCAAAGTTTCTCAACAATCTCTGGAGTTTTCACAGGATTTAACCAGCAAAAGCCTTTTGGAGAGTTTCTGAAATCTACAGCATGTGGAGGCAAAATGCACATGAGAGGTTTTAACTTAAGAGGTTACTTGTTGCTTAAAACAGTGTTTCACGTCAGATGAGTCACATGAGGAACAAAATCAGAGTTGGTGAAATGTAACACCTGTGTTGTTGTGGGGAAGGAAAAACAAAGTGGGAAAACCCAGAGCGTCATGTGGGATGGGTGGCCTTTCAGTCTATGCTAAACACCGCTTTGAATTGAGCTGCTTGTTTCCTGTGTGCCACCACGAAATGCTCAGCGGGATGAAAATTCATCCTGACATTAAAATCTGTTCGACCTTCATGACTTTCAAGATGAATGTCAATACAGAAATAAACTAAGAATATGTGTATTTAGCATTTTTCTAACAGCCTGGTGTGCCGGATGCCGACTCAAACGATGGGCCAAAGCTGATCAAGTGCGCCTAAAAAATCCGACCTTGTCGGGTTAGGCCTCACATTTGATTCTCCGATGCCACAACGAGCCCGACTCGACTGGATATCTGACACTGTCTCAGAGCTTAGAGCGGCTTTCACATCATGAATGACAATATTTCTGACTCTACATGAACTCGAGAGATTGCAAACATTAGTTTAAAAAGTAGTTTTCAGACACGTGAACATGCTCTCAGTCTAATCATTGATCATCTTTAAATCATTACCTAAATTCAAATTGGAAACCCAGTTTAAAGTCTTCAGGCCTAAACCTCAACTGATTGCTATCTTATTCTTTTTCTTTAATGTTTGTCTCTGCCGCCTGAAAAATGCCAGCCACCACAGCATTTCCCTCAACCTCAAGCCGTCCAGATATCATCTTGTTAACGACACAAGAGGAAAAGCAGCAAACAGCCGACTGAAGCCCTGCAGACTGTAGCCTGTAAAGACTCTTAGGCTGGCGCTCAGCGGTTCGACTCTGCTGGGCTGGCGTTCGGTGCTCGAAACCAACCATGAAGTGGCTTTGCATAATTGTTGGTGAAAAGTGAAAGTTTGATTTGGAGCTTGAGAGAAGTTGCATAAAGGTTGCACAGTGCAGAGCAGCTGCAGGATAACCACAAAAACCTCGACACAAACTCCAGTGCAAAAAAGAAACTGTTCACAGAGTCAGAGTGAACTGTGAAACCTGAGGAAAACACCAGCTGCTGACTCAGTGTTTGATGTTTAGCCGAAGATCAATGGGAGAACATGGAAAGCAGCTTAAAGCAGTCCTACAGTACACACTTCAACACTACCAAGTGCACTTTGAAGTATGCTAACACTCGCTTACTGTGAAACTCACTGCGCACTGAAGCTCTCGAATACTCATTAAAACATCCTGAGTCACCTGAACGCACCTCCCTAATGAGAGTTGATGAGATAAGAAAATCAAAAGCAGTCTCATGACTTTGCATTAAGTCGTGTTGTCACTGGAGTCAAGAGGCCTAGCTTAGCATAAAGACCGGACGTAGAGAGAAACAGCTAGCCTCACTCTGTCCAACAATACACCAACCATCACCTCTAAAACTCACTACTTCATGAAAAAAGACGTCCTGGTGAGCAACATTCAGAGCAGTGAATGTGTGTCATCACAGTGAGGTTACCAGGTTTGGCGCCATTGTGCCTTTACAGTCACCAAAACCTGTGCTAACAAACATTAGCCAGAGATGTTGTGCAGAAGCAGCAGGCGGAGGGATGAACCAGTAGATGAGGTCACAAACAGCTGTTTTCACACTCCTGCTTGTATGCAAATGAATGTTAATTGGTCAGCTGTAGAGCTGTTGGTAAGTTTTTTTTCCCACTTCAGACAGAACCAGGCTAACAGTTTCCACCTGCATCCAGTCTTTATGCTAAGCTAGGCTAACTGCTTCCTAACTCCAGCTCATACTCAACACCCTGACATGAGAGTGCTGTCTATCCTGTCAGGGGCGGGGCTTGCGGACAGGCCTCTGTTGGTCCCTGGACCTCACTTTGAGAACCACTAATCTATCTTTTCAGTTTTCATCTCAAATGTCCCAGAAATTGCGCATTAATGTGTGCAAAAACCAAATTTCTGTGGCATGCATGGGTGGGGTGGGGGCCCCAGGGAGCCCCAAGAGACCCTAGCAATGCCACTGTATCTTCTGGTCTCACTCTCAGGAAGAAAGAAAGCAAACATGTCTCCCAAAATGTTGAGCTATTCCTTTAAGCTTATTAACCACAGATACTTCACAGAGGCTTCACTGAGACGTCATGCTCCTCTTTGTAGATGTATAGAAACTATTATTTACCTCCATTTTTGTAGTCAGCGCCTCTCTGGAGAACACAGGCTTCCCATCAAATCTGTCTTTAGGTGAAATCCTCTGCAAAAAGGACAATGAAACATTTATCCAGGTCACATTTGATGTAAATCAAGTGTCTTTCCACCTTAAAGGAAGCAAATCAGTGTTTCTTCAATAAATACAAATCATGTGTACTGCTCTGAAAACTGGAGTTATTGGTGCGTTTAAGGACAGTCAGACAATGGAGATTTCAAAGATGTCTGTGACAAAGCATTTAATTGATGCACAGTAGTATTTCATCAAGCATCTGTTCTCATTGGTGCATTCAAGGACAGTAGGACCCCGGCGATGTGAGAGGCTTTGTTGTTAACGAGTTCTGTCATCATGATAATCACAAACAAAGACAAACAATAAGTAAACACGTAGTAATTAAGATAATATGAATTTCTCTTATGACATCTGTTGGTGCATTCAAAGACACAATGAGATCTGATATTTCAGAGACAATGTTGTAAACAAAAGACAAAAACTAACAATAATCAAACAAGTTGCGAAAAGGATCGCATGAATTTTGTCATTTCTTAGACTGCACTGATAGTTTCCTGTACTTTAACATAAAAACTGTCTTTTTCGTGCATTTGTGGACATCTCAGGTTTGAGTACCTCTCAAATCTCAAAAGTTGGAGTGGCCATGAACGCACCATCAAGACAGTATCCCTGCTGTCCACTGCATTACCGCGTGACAACAGTATAATGTACATAAAGATGAAGAGCAGTAATGATGTTTGTGAGAGACAATATTTGTAGTTAGGACTAAAACATGAAAAAACACACAGTGACTGCAAAACCCAAAAATGTGTGTGCGCATGTGTGTGCGTGCATGTGTGTTTGCGCATGTGTGTGTGTGCGCATGTGTATGTGTGTTTGTGTGTTTGTGGTGAGAGCATCAGTGTGAGAGAGACGAACGAGGAAGTGCAAGGCTTGTACCAGCATTTGAAGTACACGACAACAAACACTGAAACTATGCCTGTAGTAGTGTAAGTACAAGTAACAACAGCCTCAGCAGAACTAACAGTAGTAGTACTCGCAGTACTGCCAATACTCACATAGTGCTGCAGGAGGTTCTGGATGGTTCTGTTCATCTTCACAGGGATGTGGGAGCCTCTGACCTGACACACCGCCAACCAGAGACACAGAAAGACCACCGCCCTCGCTGTGGCAACCATCGTATCACTATTCGTTACGCCCCTGCCTGCCGGTCGCTGGTTCGATTCCCAAGCCTGTCCGGGCCTGGCGTGCCTGTCGCTTCGGTCTGTGTGGGAGCGATGCAGAGGACAAAGACAGGTCCAGCAAAGACCTGCCTGGCTGACTGTGTGATGTCTGACTGACTGTCTGACAGACGTGTGTCTTCTGCCCTGAAGTTGCCTCAAACTGTTTGACTTGTCATGAAAGCTTTTATTTATAACGCAGTGAGAGAGCGAGGCAAAGGGGCAGAGAGGCATAGACACACACAGGGGAGAGAGAGAGTGTGATGCAGTGATGATCTAGGTGTGAAAACTGTGGTTGTGCAGTTTCCTTTAAATCACCAAACTTCATAGAAGTGGGTGAGGGGTCTCCCACTCGTGCATGCCAAACAAATAATCAGCTTACTGAAGAAATGCAAATCACCCACTGGCTTTAATGCAATTAATGGTTGTAATGGTCATACTGGGAATGGTTTCTGATAAAGGCCTCTATTGCATGCAACTCATACACTCTGGAGTGTGTTGGGGTTCTGGTAGAAGCCGTCGGAAAGCTCAGCACGGCTGCAGCCTGCATCGGAAACGAATGGAAACCATTACAAACCCCGTGCAACCGGCTGTATCTGCGGCTTTATTAGGAACTCCGAAAGTTTCTGATGTTGGTTCATTTGTGCACTGAAGCGTACGCATGCATCAGCCCATTGGTTCCTGTTGTAAATCATTGGCTCATTTCTTAAAAAAGCTTCAGCAATTTCCTAAAACAGCTGGTCAGTGTGCTTTTTATCAGAGCAGGAGGAAATACTGCATTTGTTGGCAACTATTTTCAGCAGCAGATTGATACACGCTTGGTGCTGAAGTGAGTATTTCTGAGGTAGTCATTAATGTTATGCAGCCTAATTAGCCTGGAGTGTCGAGCCAGTGTTAAAAATGCTAAATAAAAGCGTGATTGGTTGCATGCACATACACATCAACACAACGCTCGGTCAGCGTCTGGAGGCCGAGCGGCGTGGAGAAAGAAATGGACAGCACAGGAGAAAGACACAACGAGACAAAGGTGGAGCTGAGAGTGAAAGGAGGAAAAGGAAAGCGCCGCGAAAGTTGTAAAATCCCAGATGTGTTCATGAGCGCCGGATGTGATCGAAGCGCCTCCTGAGCTCCAGCGCGTCATATCACAACCACACCTTTCCCCAGCTCGCTCAGTGTCGGAAAGCAGGAGATGACTGTGCCTGGAACTTACCCGGAAAATAAAGACCTCATGCTCTTTTCTGTGAGGTTGGAGTGTCTGCAGAACAACCAGAGCTTCATGATGATACACATCAGTCCAGTCCGAGCTCAAAAATTAGGCCCATATATGAATATTTATTCATGTTCTATATTCCCATTATTATTATTACCCTTTAGCTGCTGTCATGCCAACACCAGCAAGCTGATTCTAGTCTCATTTGTGGTCTAATGAACAGTATAAATTCATCAAACTGAAGTGCTCCATATTTCCCAAAATCTTTTGCTCACAGTAGTTTTTGTCAAAGCTCATCCAGGAGGAAACAGTGCATTTGTTGGGGACTACTTTCAGTGGTGGATTAATACACATAATACACAGCAGGACAGTGTAAGTGGGATTAAGTCAAAATAAATTTCAGTGTGTGTTGCTGGTCAAGAAGGAATATCACCCAATCCAACAGTGCAGCTCACACCCAACAGTACAGTCAGGAGATACATTCACTGCTGGTTTGAGACTCTTCCCGGGAATCGAACAGTGACCAGTCTTAAACTTTAATACATCTACAAGATATCTGAACCAAGAGCAGATTGTTTTCTGCAAACCTGACCAGCAGCTGTTATAAATTATGACGTAAACTGCAGGATCTTAGCAAGACACTCTGCAGAGTGAAGGTTAATGGGTCGAAAGTTAGTGGGTCACAGCTTTGGTTAGCTAGTGTGCTAATCACATGTGATCATTAGAAAGACAATGCTGGTTACTGCGGTAAGTCAGCCAGCCTGAGGTGACTTTGGTTTCAGAGTTCAGATTTCAGATTTCAGTCAGGTACTTATGTTTCACAACCAGCTGGCAGAGCTGAGATCAGCATTTTATTTCAATTAGCAGTTGAAATAAAAGTAATGAGTAAGTTCAAGCTAAAAGCCTAAAAGCACGGATAAACACGTGAAATAGCTACAAGAAACAGCTAGAGGTTGAAATAGCTAAAATGAATGAATAAACAGTTCACAAAGCTAGCAAAACAACTGCTAAAAGTAGTGGATCAACAGCTAGAACTGTTAGCTAAAAGTTAGCTAAATTAATGGACAAAGACTTGAAAAAGTAAAGCTAAAAATTTGCTACAAATAATGAATAACTAGTTGAAATAGTTAGCTAAAAGTAATAATCAGTTGAAATATCTAAAAGTTAGCTAAACATAATGAATGAAGCTACAAATTCCTGAAAGTGACGGATAAATAGCTGACGTTAGTTAAACATAATAAACAGTTCGAATAGTTAGCCAAACGTTAGCTAAATGTAATGGATAAATATAGCTGGTGGTTATATGAAAAAACTTTGCAGCACTGTCCACTTTTTTTAGCGTTAACTGTTAGCAACCATTCATTATCCATTCATAAGAGCACTGTGTTATTTGATTGATGCAGATGACAGCGTATGAGCTTATCTGATGTGGATATGTGGGTCAGACAAAAATCTAGCATATTAAACATAATGTGATGGTAAAACGTAGAATTCTGTAGATAATAATTTATTTTATGGTGTAATTTAAACCAGCACAGCAAAGACTGACAGGCCAAACGAAGACAGGAAATAATGTCATGAGGCAGACACCCGGGATGGGTGTGAAGTGTTTTTCTAGTAAGTAATGCACAGAATGAGCGAACCTCGTTAGATTAGAGGAAACAGACACAACATGAAGCTTTTCTTGTCAGCTGTTTATTTATATGCACACACTGAGCGAGATGTCCGGAAACAGAGATGAAGACCTGGACTGTAAATATCAGCGCAGGTAGGAAACAACCTGCTGCGATGGCATCGAGGGACCCAAAAAGGAAAGTGAAACCGGAGGAGGGTCGGCCCTTCAGAGAAAATGCTTTATTGTAAATGAGAGGAGGCTGCAGCGATGCTCAGGAGCTTCATGGAAGAGACACCTGGACAAAGTTCATCCAACCACCTGACCGAGTTAAGATGGCATTTTAAGAGCATTCTGGGATGTTTTACTGGCCATTTTTAAACATTCACCACAACATTTTTTATCAGATTATTCCAACGATATTCACACAACAGCTTCAGAGTGGCTGAGGTGTGCTGATGGCCGGTCGCTTCTGCACGAGAAGTGACCAGAGAATGCAATTTCAGTGCAATCGTGGGTTCACTCACTGGGCCAAAGTAACACCAGATTATTGTGCATCAGCTGTAACTTCAGCATCAGTTACTGATTACAAGCCCCGTCAGAGCAAAGCTTTGACTTCACAGAAAGACGCAGTTTAAAATGGAGGAAACTCTCGTAGCTCCTTCGCCGCGTTGCACATCCAGACTTATTGAGCCTGCTCAGAACGTAACTGCTTCACAGTAAGCGGACAGTTATGAGACACGAGTGGACCATACAAATACAGAAAATACGTGTTTTTAATAAACTGTCAAGCTAGCAGCAGTTACAGTTTGAAGCGAGATGAAAAGCAATAAATGAAATGTTATGTTGTGTAACAGAAGTCTTTTTTCTTTCTTTAATCATCCTGTGACTCCTTAGATTTAAAGATAGATAATCACCTCACAGGCCACCGTGCTCTGACCTTTGACCTCTGAATACTGGCTGCAGGTGTCGGGCTTCGGCTTGAAATGGGAGCTGAATTTGGTGCTGAGCTCGGCAGGAAGGAGCCGAAGACATGCAGGAAACAGGACGACAAACAGGAAGCAGACAGGTAGCTGTTGGTGTTGACGTTCAGGTGTAAGCACATGGGTATCCCCTACTCACACACACACACACACAAACACAGGAAGAGGTTTCACAGGTGGGAGTTTGTCTGTGTTTGGAGGAATTCACAACTTTTTCTTTCAAATATCACTCTGAACTTGAACGATCTTCTTCTGAATTTCTGCTGAAGTTCCACTAAATCTCTGCGTGGCACCGCTTTTCTTGAAAATATGACTTTTTCTGGATGAAGACTTTGATAACAGTTGCTGCCCCACTAGTGCACCAAATGTGGATTCATCCGCCGCTGAAAATAGTCCCACAACGAATGCACTATTTGCTCCTGTTTGAACAACGTTTGAGTCTTTCCCAAAATTCAACTGTTTGTTTGTTTGTTTGTTTGTTGCAGCTCTTCGTTGAAGTTTTAGGATGTTTATACGGTGACAAAAACATTTGTGTTGTCATTGTGCTTCATTTTAGTGACAACATGAAATGTTTTTGCGTGAAAAGTGACTGAAATGATCAAAGTCGCCAATTAGTTTAAGTTTCAATCAACAGACAGTATTGATTAATCAACCAATCATTTCAGCTGTACTTAACAGCTTCATATTGAATTAGTAAAGTAAGTCGTATATAAAGCCGTCAGATAAATGTAGAGAAATAAAAGTACAATATTTGAGTATAACACCTCCATCACTGCTGATCAGCAGCCTGAGACGTTAACTTCAGTCTTACAGGCGCCTTCAAAAGCTTCACTTCTGATGAAGACGTGTTTCCTCTTCGTTACCTGTCCTGAACTGAGTCGATCTCAGTCGAAAGTTAAACCACAGGTCTGAAGCCAGGTGTCATGTGTGATGCGTTCAGGGGTTTCCCCTCACAGCGAATCACAGCGACGGGACTTTTCTCACTCAGAGGAGAGAAAAGGTGACGCCACCTGAAGGAAAAGGTCCAGGTTTCTCCAAAGCTTAGAAAATCTGAGTCATCAGCGTGGACAGAGCGAGGTTTAGAAGAATCGGTGTGTATCCTCCATCGAGTCGACGTACAACACAGTACGACACAGTACAATACGATACAAGTATACAAAATACTAATAATAATACCATTAGGACAGTTTGTCCAGAGCAGAACAGACCAATGAGTCGCAGCTCGAAGGAGCTGAATGTGGAACAGAA
>JBBMOE010000062.1:855499-871557 GCA_037975065.1 Chaetodon trifasciatus | reverse complement strand
TCTTTCTTTCTTTCTTTCTTTCTTTCTTTCCCTATTCATTTTTTCTTTCTTACCCTCTTTCTTTCTTTCTTTCTTTCTTTGCCTATTCATTTTTTCTTTCTTTCTTTCTTTCCCTATTCATTTTTTCTTTTTTACCCTCTTTCTTTCTTTCTTTCTTTCTTTCTTTTTTCTTTCTTTCTTTCTTTCCCTATTCATTTTTTCTTTCTTACCCTCTTTCTTTCTTTCTTTCTTTCTTTCTTTCTTTCTTTCTTTGCCTATTCACTTTTTCTTTCTTTCCCTCTTTCTTTCTGTCTTTCTTTCTGTACTTGAGTTTTTTCATTCTTTGCTACGTTCTACTTCTTTTCCACATCTCAGAGGCAAATTCTGTCCTTTTTACTCGACTATATTACAACTTTGGTTACTTTGCAGATTCTGATCAATAATACAAAATCTAATCAACAAATAATTAAGATATTATAAGTTCAGATAAGACTTTACTGATCATCAGTAATTTGAATCAGCTGCAACATTAAAGTGATGAAAGCATGAATGATCTAATAATTATACTCCAATGATATCATATATATGATTCTGAAACATACTGCCGTACTGCATAAGGAGTACTTTTGGTACTTTGAGTACACTTTGATGCTAACAGAGTATTCCTGCACTGTGGTATTGTTACTTCTTCCTCAATGGTTGCGAGCAGCTCAGATAAAATCTCTGACGTCACTGGCTGCTTCTGTTCTTACAGCACTCTAATGAAAACTCCACCTCCCAGCATGCACCTGCAGGCTCTGGCTGTCTGTGTAGAAGGAGCTGCTCTGAGCTTTGCTGGTTCATGCGACTCCTTCTCATTCCTTTTGCTTGGAGTGTGTGTTTGCATATGTGTGATGAGCTGCAGCTGGTGTCCTGTGATTGGACCGTTTGAAGGGATTGCTGCCTGCTGATTGGACGAGCATCTTCCTTGAGGCTGGTGTTCAGCTCTGTATGTTTTCAGTGACTTCTGCTGTCGTTGACCTTCTGTTTGGGAAGTTTAGGTTCTGATTAGTGAACCTTTGTTTTTTAGAGGCTCTGCTCGTCTTTGAAGCCTTTTTTTGGGAGTGTAAAGACTGGAGGACGCACACAGCGTCTCATGTCCAGGTTTCATCAGCAGATCAGGAGTCATTATGTGGGCTGAGGTCAGAGCACAGACACCAAACATGTGTTCATATCCACCTTCACCTTCCTCATCCTCTCCATGTGAGCTGGCTGACTGTGCTTTGGGAATCAGCTTTTTAACTGTGGGTGGGATGTTCACCTGTCCACATACTTTTGGCCACATTCAGTATACTTCTGATCTAAACAGCAGACGCAGAGTTCTTCTCTTTTTGTTTCATTTCAGTTCAGTTGGACTGTGTCGTTATCACCTCACATCTCTTTCTGTATTAGAATCGAAACCAAACAACATGAAAGCAGTCGATGATTTGGTGTGAAAACGTGAGAAAGTGTGCCGTCAGCAGCTTCATGGAAATCCTGCTCACCGCTGAGAGAGCCACCGAGATTCATGTCATTTTCTTCTGTTTATGAAACAGATAAAAAAAAAAAGCCAAAGTGAAGCTTTTAGTTGCTGATTTCTGTTTTTATTCAAATGAACAAGAAGAAGTTTTTAAACGCTACAAGAAAATAAATTATGTTAAATTAATCATAAATAAAATACATTAAATTATCAGAAAAATAAATATAACTCAGTTAAGTGGATGGATTGATTGACCTAAAGTAACCCCTTAAATAACAAAATAAATATATGGATCCGTCAAAGTGTGTCTGGAAGATGTCGCCATGGAAACCTCACGAAACTTAACTCAGTTACAGATAAAAAAGAGAAACTAGGAGAGAAGAAGCTGCGTTTGAAGACAGAGACCAGCGAGCGCTTTCGCCACCGCGTCATTCGGCAGAGGATGAGTGGGCGGGTCTACAGGTGCGGCTGCAAATCACAGAAGCCTCCTGGTAGATTTCCAGGAACTGAGCCAGAGCTTTCTTCTGAGCCTCGGGGTCGTCCACCTGAGAGACAGACAGAGTCCAGGTCATTTCATGGTGGACAGACAGACAGACAGAGAGTCGCAGACAGCCTGTCAGGCAGGCAGGTAGCACTCACCTCTATCTTGCTGAGCTCGCTGACGACGTCCTCTCTGTCATTGGTCTGCTGGCTCAGGCGTCTCTTCAGCACCTCGATCTTGTGCTGGAGGATCTTCAGGGCCGACTCCACCTTGGACCTCTGGGCGTCGGTCAGGTGGCTCAGGAGAGTCGGGGTCCCGGTCTTGTCGTGCTGCTGGCTGCTGTTGTGCTGCAGGATGCTGGAGAAGATTTGCATGTAGATGTCCAGAGTGACGTTCATCAGCTGTACTTCTTTTCTCTGTGGAGGAGAGGAGGGAACACCTGTCAGTCAGTACGCAGGGATTACAAAGCCAGGCTGAGTGTCACATCATAACAACAACATTCATATCACAGAAAACACCAAAGTGAGCTGCTGCTCCAACATTTTATGAACCCTGTTCATTATCAACGTTGAAACGTTGAATTTTTCTGGTATTTAATACATATATATTGATAACTGATCAACATATATGATAAAATACCAGACTACAGGTACTGAGATGTTGATGATGTCAGTTCTGAGTCTTATTTTTTGGTTTCTTGGTGACTTTTGACATCTGAAACAAGATAAGTGTGAATTCACGGTTTGTCACTGTCATTTGAAAACCACGCATCTCCAAAAAGTTCACTTTCCGCAGTCGATGAGGGGAAACTTAGTCCTGCCTTTAATCAGAAAAATTCAAAATATCCAAATGTGTCAGCGAGTCGTTTCCTCTGATTTTTGTGTACCTGAGATGAGGTGTTGATGCTCCTGATGACCGAACCAAAAAGAGGATTAACGACGATGTCCGACTGCGTCAGCCCCTAAAACACACAAAAAACACACATTTAAATAATTAAATGTCAACCAGAACAACAGAAACACTGAGTTTATGAGATACTGAAAGATGAATTCATGTGTATACAGAAATATGAAGTATCAAAATTTCTGTGCTGAAGCATTATATCCTGGACACCTCGTGTCAGCACCATCACAACAAACATGTCAGCGTCTTTGTGTGTCGGCCTTCATTCACTATTATTACTCTTATTATTTAGTTTTAATTACACCATCAGGCTGAGATAATTCCAGTTATCATCAGTGCAGCTTCTCAACTTAAATTTCCTAGAAATGAGTGTCAGTGAGGCAGATCGCAGCGAAGAGCCGCCAAAAGTTCTCAAGTTTTCACTTTCAGAACAAGAAATCAACAGCAGGTCGGACTTCAGCAGGAAAATATCTCGTCTCACATTCACAGCAGAAAACCTTTGTTTGTGTGTCTATGAGAAGGCGGAACAGAAACACCTTTAAACAAGCTGAGTTCAAAGTGTGGGAAAAAGGTGAAACAACAAGATAATTTCAGATTTCACTGAAGCATAGAGAGAGTGAATAGTCGATATTTTCCACATTAAAACACAAAAAACTAAGAAGAAATCAATACTCAGCTGCTGATTCACTGATATCATCAGATAAGAGCTGAAATACAAGAGGATTTCTTTTAGTGGATTAACTATATGAATAAGGAAGGCCGGGGAGCTCGTGGCTGTAATTATTGGTAAGATTTGCTGTTTTCTCGTGGTGGTGAGATGCCTTAATAAAACAAATCAAGGTTCAAATACACGACACACAGCAACAAGAAGTACCTTCTTGTAATCATTAGATAAAAAAGCATAAAGTTCTGATCAACTATAATCACCCAGACGTGTTTGATCTCATCATAATGAGTAATAAGTGCAGTTTATCAAATCTGAGCTTCGTTACCATTCAGCGACTCGTAGAGGCCTTTCAGCACATTCTGCAAACATCGCCTCGCTTTGATCACCTCTTCAAACACTCTCTCTGATGTACTCAGATTTCAGCTCCTGTGTGATCTTAACATGCATCCTCATTCATTTAGCAGCTAAACTGCTAACTGTAACTGAAAGGCAATTTCCCCTCTGAGGGATCAATAAAGGTATTCTAACCCTTTAAACACAAGCAGAGGCTGACCTGCACAGAAAACTAGAGGATCTGAAATTGAACCCTGTGGGACGCCACAGCGTAACTCACCAGCACATCTGCGATGGACTTGTGGGTTTGTTTCAGTTTCTCAGGGATGTACTGAGCAGGACTCCCAGATGCAAACACAGCTCCCAGTAAGACCAGTAGACACACTGAACCACGGAACGAAGACATATTGGACCACTTCAGTACCTTCAGATGACCTTAGACTGCAGCGTAAAAAGACAGCACCTCAGAGAAAGGCTGGGAGAGTTCAGACTGTTGTCTAATCACTGATGCTCTGTGCTGACCTGTAGGTCTATATATATGGCTTTGCGTCTGTGTGTATCTGCCTCTTTGTGTGTCTGTACATGCGTGTGGTTGTGCATCTCTGTGGTCTGTGGGCTTTCAGCAGCAGCACCAGAAACAGCAGCATCGACAACAGTTTTCCTCTAAAACTCACTCAGCTGCTTCTAAAGGTGCACACACAGGAGACTCCCTGGCCAGGTTTCCACTCACTTCCATCCACTGAACACACACACACGCACAGAGTGAGGAGACCCCCTGGTCAGAGTGGTTTAACTGGAGGAAGACCAATTCATCAAAATTTACGCAGAATCCTTTGTGTAGCAGTGCACACCAAGCAAACCTAAGGTTAACCAGTCGTGCCAGTAACATCACTGGTGTGTGTGTGTGTGTGTGTGTGTGTGTGTGTGTGTGTGTGTGTGTGTGAGAGAGAGAGAGAGAGAGAGAGAGAGAGAGCAAGATAGTGGTTTTAAGCTTTATGAAACTTTACAGACCTGTTTTGCATTCTGTATGCAAGCTTTTGTGCATGTAAAATTTGCATGTGTCTGCAGGAACTTCAGCAACCTAAAAGGCCGAAAAGAGCATGAAATCATCTTTCATTTCAACCTTAATCTTTTATTTAATCTTCTACAGCTCAGTGTTTACTGTTTTAATCCATTAGTTGATGAAAACTAATCAGCCACTTTTCTCATAAACAAAAAAATTGCGTCAGCATTCAAATAAAGTTCCACCTAATGGCTTCCAGTGAGGCCAGAAGTTTAGTCAGATATTTTATTAAACCAAAGCAAGCCAAAATAAATATACTCCAATAGAAGTGAAAGTCCAGCGTGCTAATATCAGTACCGTCTCCTTAAACGATCGAAAGTACTCTTTGTGCACCAAACGTCTCCTCATTATTCGTATTAGTTTTGTTATTACAGATGCACTAACGTGAACGCAGCATTCGAGCGTTGCAGCTGGTTTAAATGCATGACTTGTGACTTTTTTTAGGCATATTAAGCTGCAGAAACCATCTGAAACAGAAATTCACCATGAAATGTCCACCGTGTCATAAAAGACTGAAGTGCGTCACAATGTCAAAAAATGTCCGTGTGAGAAGTTATTCCAACAGTCATCTCTATACAGCAGATGTAGTACGAGGGGAAAGACACAGCCCACCCTGAGGATGCTGTGAAAGGTCAAGGAGGCTGCAGCGGACTTTCACTCTGAAGGTGTGTGCAGCCCCAAAGCCATGATCTTTACGTGATGCATTAGCAGACTTGAAAAACTCTGACAACGTACAACAAGAATCCAGGCCGATCTGGAGCTGCTGATGGGTCTGTTTTTTCCTGTTTTGATGGAGCTAAGCTAACAGTTCCCCCCGCTTCCTGTCTTTGTATTATGCTGGGCTAAGGCTTGTCTCTGTAATAGAAGCACAGAGATGAAAGTTGTACCGATCAGGGCATCTGACTGAAACTTTTATTCACTTTCAACTCTAATTCTTCATGCTCTTTTTGAACGAACATTGGTTTAATAGGATGGGAGCACTGATATATCTACGATTTCAAAGAGTAATAAATGGAACCCAGAAAATCGAGAGAGAAAATGAAGAACTTGTTTAATTTGTTTGAAACTTTGTGTCAGCAGTTGTGTCCCTGTGAAGGCAAATCTTAGTGCTACAGCATACACTGATGTTTCAGACCAGCGGCTCCCAACCTCGAGGTCCATCCAGGGAGTGAATCCCTGCAGCAGGTTCAACGAGCCGTCAGAGCAGCTCATTGATGAACATGGTGTCAGATTGATGTGTTCTGCTGGTGCGTACAGGTGTAACATTAGTGTGTCCTCATACTTTTGTCCATCTAGTGCAGAAACGTGTCAGGCAGAATCATCGCGGCAGCTGGAAGAAATGCATTCATCATTGTGGGCAGACGTGCCACAGTGCCATCGCAGCAGGCAGAAGAACCGTCCCTGCATCGGTGCGGGTGGAAACGCAACCACAAGGCTTACAGCGAAACCTGAATCATCACTGCCGGTGCCCGAAGAAACGCCATAACTGTGTGGTGAGAAATTATTTCTAGAGATTCCTCGATAAACCTAATTTGGCGTTTGATCCAAATTCAACATGAGTCTCTTGATATCTGTATTTTCTGCGTAATACAGCGGCACAGCACACAGCTCAAGTGTACAAAAACAAAAAATGCCATAAGTTGAAATTTGCTGCGCTCGTCTGAGCTGACAGGTCTTGAACTTTCCCAGCTCACCGCTGTTATTGAGTGACCATGGCAACAACAGGAACAACACCAAGAGTATGATGGAGGAGGTCACCTGTGTTTAAGTTTCTGGTGTCAAATTTCCCTGAACTGGATGACACATCTTTACCAACGAACCAAGAAATCAGCTTTAAAAAACTGCGCAAGGTGAGCGATGCTGTGTCTGCTAACGGTTAGCTAAAGCTCGTTTTAACTGTCCATCCACTCATCCGTTAGCTACGGTCAGTTAACCTTTAGAGCCGGGCTTCACCAAGAGCCAACGCCATAACGTTCAGTTTGGCCCAAAAGATGTTTCTGGTGAAACATGCGAACTTTTCTAATGCAAAACGAGGCCGTTTAACAGAAAGACGTATAGAGATCTGTCCTAAGATCTGTCTCAACTTTGAAAATAACTATTTCAATTAGTTTTCGTCTCAGAAATGAGTGACATGCTTCAATAAAATCACACCAGCAAAGTTTTGGCGAGCCTCCGCTTGGGAATCAGTGCAGTGGCGTCTTAAGATTCGACCCCGAATGTTTTCTAAAAAGCTCCGAATCTTTCAGGTTTGTAAAATATCTTCATTTTTGTGTCTTTTCCCCTCAGGCTCTCTGGCTGAGACAAAGATCTGTTACTGGGAAATCGGTCGGTGAACAAAGTTCCTAACCAGTTTATGGATGAACAGGATCACCAGCAGTTGAACTGAAGGTTCAGGTTTGTGAATCCACAGCTGAACACTTCGCGAGGCTAAGACACACTGCTAATATACACACTGATACAGACCGAAGGCTAGCTAACGTTAGCTGACAGCCAATTTGTTATTGTTTATTCATCTTCCCGTCTATCAACACAAACACTGCGTTCACGTTTATACTCATATTAAACACCATTGGAAAGCTCAGATTCATGTGAATCGATTGATTCAAACCATTTGAAGCTACAATCACAACAGGAGGCTCAACAAACGGCAACAGCAGACAAACAAGCATTTCTAAAATGAACGCCATGTATTTCTGATGACTGGAATAATTACATGTCGGCATGAGTGCATCATTATAACGATGTGTTTCAAACATCGTTAGGTAGCAGAGATGTGTTGCAGATTATTGATCGACTGCATTTATAAATGCAAAAAATCGAAAAATGTTTTCATGGCATTGATTAAAAATCCTGTCATGACGATAAAATGGCTTTATGATGATCCAGTAACATTTCTTTTCCTTTACTACACAGGAAGAATAATTCCTGTCAGCCTGATACACACACACACCCACACACATGCACACACAGGCTGTTGGCTTTCTAGGTAAGTGTTAACTGGAATTATCTCCTCGTCTCCCACATTTAAAACAGTCTGTGTTTCCTAGAAGTCTAAGCAAGACAGATTTTTTTCTTGCTGTGGGCAAACCGTCAATATAAACACCACACACACACACACACACACACACACACACATGCCACATCCTCTCGTGTGTGGTGGAGGGTTGAATTTCCCACCTACTAACACAGTTCATTGATTGGATGATCTCATTGGCCTCACTGACCCATGACCTCTGAGCGGTAACACGTTGACGACTTTTATTCCAGATGAATTCTGGACAGATGTGGAAATAAATCTACTCGTTTGTGGTTTTAGCAGCCGTTAGTGTTGAAGTTACCTGTTGGCCAACCAGCAGTATCGCTAGCTACTGTGTGGCTCTTCATGGAAACACTGATTGTTAGTTTGTCAGCTGTTTTATTCGTCGACATCTGTCACATGACCTTTGGATAGCAGCGACCCATCTGTGGCTGTTTTCCAGAAGCAGTTTTTACGATTGCAGATCCCTTATAGACCAAACTAGACAAGACGTCATCAGAAAAGATGTGTTTGTTCCTGTTTTCACAAACACTAACAGGATGCAGTGCGAATCAGACGCTGGAAAGCAGGGGGACACTGCTAGGCTAGCTGCCTGAGCTAGGCTAACCATTAAACTATTGTAGGTGAATCTATGAGCCATTCATGTGTAAACCAGTGGCAGATGGCCAACAATATGTCAAACTTAACACATTTAATATGTCTATTTCCACATCCAGAGTCGTGTTTGTGTCACCTGATGAATGTTAAGTCCAATATTTAGTCTCTTTTAGCTCCGTCTTTGGTCTCTACCAACTCCTGAGGTGGACTTCTGGCTCTTTAGCAGCTAATGCTCCATGTTCACTCAGCGTGTCTTTGTGCTGTTTGGTGCTGGCAGGTACTTTAACTTCATCAGAGGTTGTTTGGTGAAAATAGCTCAGACTGAACCAGACAGGAAATGCACAGCAAAGCAAAAACCAGGAGCCAAAAGCGTCTAAAAAGGTGATCGTTTTGGAGGATTTACGTATGTTTTTTTCATCCTGAACAGGAACTCTGTAGTGGAGCTGACTCAGCACGGAGATGGTGATGCGTTCAGTTCAGTGTTGTGTCATCGCGTGGGGGCGGAGCTACGGGGGCGGAGATCTCGCTATGGGCATCGGCAGGAGTTTCCACTGACAGGTAAGGGAACGGATTAGCGTGACTCACTTCTCCTTTTGGGGAACCGTTCCTTTAATTCTTCCACTAACTCGAACGGAACTCCAAATCCACAAAGGAGACCAAAGTGTTTCCTTTTCTCCTTGTTTCCTTTCCTTTCTTCATCGCCACGTTGTTGATTTCTTTGTTTCTTTTTCACTCCTTTCCTTTCTTTGAGTTTTCTGCTCATCTAATTCTTTTTTCCTGCCATTTCTTCTCCTCCACTCTTATAAAATGTTTTTTCTTTTCTTTCCTCTCATCATCCTCTCTTCTCTATAGTCTTTTTCATTTCCTCTTCTGCTTTAATTCCCTCTCCTCCTTCCTTTCTTTTCTTCTTATTCTACATTCACTCCTTTTCTCCCCTTGAATTTCCATCTTTTCTTTTTTCTTTCTTTCCTTCCTTTGCTTTCTTTCCTTTCCCTGTTAAGACATGAAGCGATCCAGCACTCCCATTGAATATGAATATTCACATGTTGTTGTACAGTGTCTTGACCAGCAGAGGGAGACAACACTCTAAACTCAGTTAAAACAACTTCACTCAACGGCATCGAGATAAAAATCTTGTTTATTTCACTAACAATCTTAGAAATCTGACAAATGAACATACATATAGTGACAATAATTCATATAAAAATCTTCCTTCATATTAGTAGAAATTCAATATATTAAAATTTAAAATACTTTTAACGTTCTTCAATGATTATAATAAATATTTTCTGACACATAACTTATTTTGTAAATAAAGCTACATTGTTTAAAGTGTTCAAAACACTAATCAATACTTTAAAAATAATAAGATTCAAGACCTTTGCAGAAGTCAGAGCTGTGTTGGTGCTTCCAGAAGAAAAAAGTGAGGAGAAAAATTTCAGTTCAGATCCTGATTTTCCTTCACAGAAATGAACAAAATGATAAATGATAAAAGCATTAAATGTTTGTGCTGGAAAAATCCAATTTCAACCCTGATTTTTAAAATAAAATCTGTAAATAATGAGCCCAAATGATGATGATGATGATGATGATGATGATGATGATGATGATGGTAGAGGCGATGATGACAACACTGGTTATGAGGCTGGTGGTGATGATGATGATCTACAGGATGTGGTGCTGTGCCAGCTCATCAATCCACCTGAGGACGAAGGTGAACTCTCCCACAGCCTTTCGCGCTCCTTCGTCTCTCCTCTGCAGGTGCAGACAGTGTCATTAACATATTTAAGTTTAATGTGACGCTTCATTATAGTAGTAATCACTAAATAAATAAAGTATTTTATATGATAACTCCGATCAAGAACTAGGTAAAACAACTGATGTATGGATGAATTATCATGTTTTACTGCCACGCTGGTAGAAGCAGGTGAGCAGCCTGTGGTACCTTTTTAATTTTTCTTTCCAGTTTCTTGATGATTTTGAACCATTTTGAAGACTTTGAGGAAGAAACCTGAACACAAACGACATGAAACAGATTAGTCAGCGTGTAGTCACAGTGTCGCAGTGTGTGTGTTGTACTCACACAGTGTTGCAGTGTGTGTGTTGTACTCACACAGTGTTGCAGTGTGTGTGTTGTACTCACACAGCGCTGCAGTGTGTGTTGCAGTGTGTGTGTGTGTGTGTGTTGTACTCACACAGCGCTGCAGTGTGTGTTGCAGTGTGTGTGTGTGTGTGTGTTGTACTCACACAGCGCTGCAGTGTGTGTTGCAGTGTGTGTGTGTGTGTGTTGTACTCACACAGCGCTGCAGTGTGTGTTGCAGTGTGTGTGTGTGTGTTGTACTCACACAGCGCTGCAGTGTGTGTTGCAGTCGGTACAGCAGTTCATTGTAGTGGAGGGGGAGGAGCTTCTGGACAACCTCTTTACTGAACACACTCCTCTGATACACATCAATCACTTGCCGCATTTCCAGCCAGCCAATCGCCCGCTAAGAAGAGAGATCAGGTACACTTCAGTCCCGTCTACATCAGGATGTGATCTGCCTACACGTGGACGACCCACGGTGTTAAACTCGATATGCTTTTTCCTTCATGCCTCCGTGCTGAAATGGGGCAGTTGAAGCGTGTGGTACCACCAGATGTGTCATAGAGTATATTGAAGGTTCAGGCATGACGAGGCCAGTAACCCCCGTCCTAATGCCACGCGTTGGTGTTTCATTAGTATTTCAGAAAAGCTGAAACGTATTACAGTGCAGGACAAACCGTGATTGTGTTGGTAACATTCACAGCATTCTGTCAGTGAGCTTTAACCACAAGCACACTGTCAAACCGAATTGTTGGTAAAAAAAAAAAAAAGTGGGAGAACATGGACAGAGAGCCTCTGCGAGAAAACCCACTGAGCACAGACACTAGCTTAGCATCTGCTAGCTCAGACTGAAAAAAAAGCTGTATTTCCTTGTTGGAATCCAAATTGGACAGGTATGTCAGCTGTAACGGGTTTGGAAACACCTGTCGCTGGTTTGAGGAGTGTGGGAAGAAATTCCAGAAGGAGTGGTGTGAGGAGGAGGAGGAGGAGGAGGAGGAGGAGGCTACACTGCGTCAGAGTCAGCCTGGACATGTTCTGTACTGTGACGGCGTTAGAATGGAGAAGCAGCATCACATGTGGTTGTGGTTGAGGTGAACCAAGTGAACACCATCACAGCTGGAGGCTGAAACCTCAGTGAAAGATTAACTTCCACTGACGCTCTGACAGACAGACAGGCTGACAGACAGACAGGCTGACAGACAGACAGGTTTACTGAGAGACAGGCTAACAGACAGACAGGCTGACGGACAGACAGGTTTACTGACAGACAGGCTAACAGACAGACAGGTTTACTGACAGACAGGCTAACAGACAGGCTAACAGACAGACAGGTTAACAGACAGACAGGCTAACAGACAGACGGGTTTACTGAGAGACAGGCTAACAGACAGACGGGTTTACTGACAGACAGGTTAACAGACAGACGGGTTTACTGACAGACAGGCTAACAGACAGACGGGTTTACTGAGAGACAGGCTAACAGACAGACAGGTTTACTGACAGACAGGCTAACAGACAGACAGGTTTACTGACAGACAGGCTAACAGACAGACGGGTTTACTGACAGACAGGCTAACAGACAGATGGGTTTACTGACACAGGCTAACAGACAGACGGGTTTACTGACCTCAGGACATTTGGTGCAAAACTTGGGNACAGGCTAACAGACAGACGGGTTTACTGACCTCAGGACATTTGGTGCAAAACTTGGGCAGCAGTCTCAGTCGCCTGGAGGATTTTTCTTCTTTCTGCAGAGAAAAACAAAAAAACTCAAATACTGCGTTCCTCAAATCAGTAGTAATATTACAGCTAGTAGTACTACTCGTAGTATGTAAAAGGAGTTTCTTGGCACCTTTCCTCTCGTGATGTTCTGCTGACAGTGTTTTCAGTCAGCGTCTTTGATCTGATCGGAAGCTTTGATCTGGTTTGAAAACTGCAGCTTTCACTTCCTGTCTGACAGTGAACATCAGCTGGAAAACGTCTCGCTATCACTCGTCAATACGATTGATCACATGCTGATGAGAAACAAGTCGTGAGAACGAACCTGCAACAAATCGCATCTGATCGGATCCAAGGTGCTTTTATTTTGAAAGAACTGATTAATCAGTCTGGGCGATTGATTAGAGTTCAGCCTGTTGTTCTTGTTCATGATATGTTTGCATCATTTTTACCTTCCCTGTGTTTAAGTTATTGATCTGAACCACCACTGATCAATATAGTAAAAACGACCTGTTAATCATATTAGCGTTAGTAGTTATTGATTAGCTTGTCGGTCATATTAGTTTTACAGCTTTTACCGTCACATCTGATGATTGATTGATTTGGAACTTTATAGGAATTATTTATTGATCATTTTACTCAGTAGTCTTACTTAACAAATAATAATGATCAACAATAAACAATGATCAATAACTACAGCAATAATGTTTCATTGATTATTAATTGTTGTCATTTTACAGTAAACTGATAATTAACCTGGCATGCTAATCAATACAGTAAATCAATAAGTCTTATTATGTGGGGTTGAATTGATAGTAAACTGGTATATTGATTGGCACGGTAATTGGTAAGCATGATCATTGACATTTAATTGATCGTAAATAAATATATTGATTAGTAGACAAATCAATAACAGCTGTTATTGACATTTATTGAACTGACACTGATTGGCAGACTAATCAATAAGAGTAACTATTGGCAATGGATAGTGAACTGATGAAAGTTATTGATTTTTAATTCATGGCAAACTAAAATATAAAATATTTATTGACAGCCTAATCAATAGAAGTTATTACTGACCTTCAATTAACAGTAAAGTGAGTTAATCAGTAATTGGTATTGTTGATATTTAATTGATTGTAAACTGATATTTTGATTACAGGCTAATCAATAAGTGTTGTTATTAAACTTTAAAAGTAGTAAGCTGACATCAATAATCAATCAACAAGGATGATTTCAAGCCTGCGTGCTGATCAGCAGATTATTGACCTGAAATCGATCTTTATTGATCTTTAGTTGATCATCAGTCACACAGACAGGCAATCAGAGCTATTGATCAGCACTTGCTGATCTTACCGGCAGGTTGTTGATCAGCTGTCTGGTCCAGCTCCACAGGTCTCGGATCAGCTCGGTGGGGATTACCTGTGGGCAGGTGAGGCCTCGCTCATCCGTCGCCGTGGTAACGAGGCCGGCGGCGAGCGCGATGAGCAGCGTGAGAGCAGACGTCCTGATGAGGAGGAGAAACATCTTCAACTGCAGCAGGTTCACTCCCCTCCGCTGCCTTTATACCTCCTCCTCTGTCTCTTCTCCTCCCCCCATCACCCCTCTGTCAGCACTCCCCTCTCTTCTTTGTTTCTCCTCTCCTGTTTCAGAAATTTCCTAATATCACTGACTCACTGAAACTTCCAAGGAGCTGATGTCACCTCCTCTTTCTCTCCTCTTCCCTACATTCCTCCTCCTCTCCTCTCCTCCTCTAGCCATTGCTCTCTTTCCTCCCCTTCTTCCTCCTTTTTTCCTTGTCTTCTCTCCTTTTACCTCCTGCCTCCTTTCGTTTGTTTTCTTGTTTTCTTTACTTTCTCTATTTTTATTCCCTCCTGCTTTCTCTGTCATCTTTTTTCTCCTTCTATTCTTACTCTCCTCTCCTCCTCTTTCTCCCCATGTCCTTTCTTTTCTATTTTTTCCTTTATTCTTTCCCATTTTCTCATCTACTCCTCTCTTCAATTTCCTCCCTTTGTCAGCTTTTCTCATGTTCCTCCTTTACCTGTTTTCTCCTCCCGTTCTTTCTCTCTTACTCCTCTTCTCCTGACCTCCTGTCTTCATCTTTTCCACCTTAGTTTCTTAATCACTCCTTTCTCCTCTTTCTCTCCGTTTCTCTCATATTTTTCTTTACCTTCTCCTCCTTTCTCTTTCTCTTTCTCCTCTTCCTTTCTTTGCCGGTCCTCTCCTCCTTCCTCTTTTCCCTCTCATTTTTGTTGCTCCTTTTCTCTGTTGTCTATTTCCTCCTCCTCATCTTTCTCTCTTCTGCTCCACCTGCACTCTTTTCTTGATATCTTTCCCTCCTTTATTTTGTCTTACCTTTCCTCTATTTTCTCGTCCTCCTTTTCTCCTCTCATTCCTCCTTTTTTCCTCTCCTCCTGGCCTTCTTTCTCCTCCTCCTCACCCTTCTCTTTGCTCCTCCTTTGCTATCTTTTCCTCCTTCTCTCCTCCTTTCCTCTGATGTACTTTCTCCTCATTTTCTTTATTTTCTTCTATTGTCTATTCTTTCCCTCTTCTCCTCCTTTCATCCTCTCTTTACCTCCTGTGTTCCTTTATTTTCTCTTCCTCTTTTCTTTTCTTTTCTTTTCTCATCTTCTCTCTCTTTTTTTATTCTCTCTTTTGTTCTCCTCTTGTTGGTTTTCATCTTTCCTCGCTTCCTCCTACTTTCCTTTTCTCCTTGTTTCTTTCTTCTTTCTTTTCTCCTCCTGTGGGCTTTTTTCTCTTCTTTCTTCTTTCTCCTCCCTCCTTCTCATCTCTTTCTTCCTCTTCTATTTTCTTTTTCCCTTCTCTTTTTTCTTTTTTCTTGCTTCCTTCCCTTTTCTTTTCCTCCTCCTCTGTCTGTGAGAAAGCAGAAGAATGATCATTTCCTGTCTTCCTTCCTTTGTCCTCCTTTCTCCTTCTTTTCTTTTCATCTTTTCTCCTTGTTTGTATTGTCTCCCTACTACTGTCCTGTTTGTTTTCCTCTTTCTCCTTGCTTCCTTTCCTCTTCCCTTTCTTTATCTCCTCTTTCTTCCTTCCTTTCTTTTCTCTATTTCCTCTTCTCTCCTCTTTTGTCTTCCCCTTTCGTCTTCAAACCTTTTTCACCTCCTCTTCCTCCTCATGGGCTTTTCCTTCTTTCCTCCTCATCTTCCCTCTTCTTCTCTTTCCTCTCCTCCTCCTCCTCTTCCTCTTCACCTCCTCTTTCATTCTCCTTCTCTGTCCTCCTCTTTCTCCTCACCCCAGCGGTGAGGATGTCACTTCCTGTTGGTTTTAGCAGCTTCGTCTGGGTCTTCTGGTCTTTGATGTGTAGTCAGATAAAACTAGGTTGCGGCTTCCAATGATGCAGCCGAGGAAACGGTGACTCTGCACATTTGTTTTCCACTTCGGTTTCAGAAAGCGCCGAGTCGTCATCCAACCCAGATTAAAGACAGCACATGGCTGACAGCCGGCTGGCACCACAGAAGAAGAACAAGAACAAGAAGAATACCTGCGGCTGCTAAAGAAACAGAGAAAAGTTCAGGTGATAGATGCTTACTGTGTGTGTGTGTGTGTGTGTGTGTGTGTGTGTGTGTGTGTGTGTGTCTGTGTGTGTGTGTGTGTTGGCAGAAGTTCCTGGAAGTCAGAACAGTAATCAGGTCAACCAGCCACAACACAGATCAGTGCATACACTTACTGTGTGTCTG
>JBBMOE010000062.1:824799-850584 GCA_037975065.1 Chaetodon trifasciatus | reverse complement strand
CAGACACAGGAGACACAATGATCTACAGAGACCAGAGACAAGAGGACAACAGACACAGGGGACACTTTACTGCATGATGGGTACTTTTACTTCAATACTTGAAGTACATTTTCCTCATTATACTGACACACTTTTATGATGACAGTGGCAGTAGAAAAAAATATGCATCATCAGCATCACCTGGTCCAATCAGAGCTCAGAGAGCTGCAGAAGAGGAAGCATTTAAATGCTTTACTTAATTAATTAAAACTACGAGGTAAAAAATAAGTGTAATCTGTAAAATGTACTCAAAGTATCAAGAGTAAAAGTACTCATCATGCAGAGTAGAAATATGAAGTAGTATTACATGGAGAGCAGAGCCGACTGTCGTATTCAAACCAAACTTTATTTGTTTTCAAGTACATTCTGTAACACTGTGTCTGACAGCCTGCGCGTAACATTCAGCATGAAACACTGTTTCAGGACGTGATCAACAACGAGCCCTTTGGTACAAAAACATTCAGATCAATAAATAGATCAATAACTGATCAGGAATATAAATATTGTACTTAATATAAAAGAGTTAAATATGTCCTCTCAAATTAAATAGATGAATAAATAAAAGTAGAAAAGTCGTCGGGATGAAAGGTGATAAATACGATAAATAGGACGCGGCCGAGGCCTCAAGGCGCAGCAGCTTCTTCGGTGGAGTTGCTCGGCTGGATGCAGAAATCCTGCAGGTAAGTGAAGAGGATGTCGATCTCTCCCACCGCTTTGACTATTCCTCGCTCGCGCCCCATCTGAAACACACAGAGACACGTCACAAACAATCCGCCGCTGAAAATAGTCCCGACAAACGCAGCAGAGAGCCGCTGCTCGAGGAGACGACTGAAGCCTGAAATCACGTCCGCAGACACCTGCTGCCTGTTTGTCTGGCTTTACACAAATATTATTTTATATATATTATTTATTAATATTAATATAAGCCGCTCTGTGCGTCTGCACCAAACTCTGCTTGAAAAGGTGGAAAAGATTTTCTGAAGATCAAATATGATGATGATGATGATGATGATGATGATGATGATGATGATGATGATCTTACCTTGGTGAGCTTCTTGCGAAACTCCACGGCGTTCTGATGGTTGTGATAATGAGTCACATTCTGGAGAAGCAGACAGACGTTGAAAGTTAACAGTTGTTATCACCAATCTGTGTGTGTGTACATACACATACACATATTCACCACACACACACATAAGACAGAATAAATGTTTACTTCTTTTTCTTCTTTGTGACTTGTAAACGTGTCGTTTTGCTTGCCAGCTGATGAAATATCGGCGTTAACTGTCCAACTTACTGGACCTTAGAAGGATATTTTGGGAAATGCGTTGATTCGCTTTGCTGCTGAGCGTGAGATCAGATGATTGATAACAGTCTCACGTCTGAACAGAAGATATGAAGCTACAGCCAGCCTGCGGTTAGCTTAGCATAGCATGAAGACTACATGCAGCTAGCCCGGAAGCACAAATGTAAAAACAAGTTGTGGTTTTAAAGATTCATGGCCAACAAGCAGTCCAGCACAGAAATCACAGAAAACTTCGCTGCTAGCCTTTCTTCATGCTAAGCTAAGCTAACGGTTGACAGACTCTAGCTTCACGTTTGGCATACAGATGTGCGAGCAGTATGAAAACAGTGCGACACTCACGCAGCCTTGAGTCTGCAGGTCCTCGCTGACCCGGCCGAGGTCGATCTTCAGCCTGTGCATGCGAGGATGGTCGTTGTCACAGTGACGCAGGATGTTGTTCATGTAGAAGTCGAGGATGTTGGCGTGGAGGCAGCAGATCTTCAGGTGGTCCTGGAGGAGGTGGAGAGGTCAGAGGTCAGGCTGGGCTGGGCTGGGAGAGCGTTAGCTGAGCGTTGGACTGACAGGAGTTTGTTCTCACCTGGTTAGTGTTGACTCTGGGCATCAGCCTGGTGTTGGAGTCGCTGTGTGTCTGCTGGGTCTGAGCCTGAAGAGACACAAAACCAGATCACACATTAACAGGATGAAGCCAGAGTTCAGAAAATACTGAGTCCAAGTCCAAAACAAACCGCAAATGCTGACGAGACCACAAACAAAGCTCCGAAATAATAAGCCTCTATGATCCTCTCAGACACAAAAATACAAGAAGACGACCTCAGAGCTGATCTGAACCCCGACCCAAGTCCTGCCCAAAACTACGGAAGACCATCAGTGCCAAAACAACACAAGTCTAAGTTTGAAAGTTAGTTCCTTCAGTCAGAACAGTATTTTCTCAAGTACTGCGCTGAAGTACAACGTTAAACTACGTGAGTACATACTTCTACTCACTTCACAGGCAAATACTGTACTCTGCACTTCACTTATTTGACAGCTATAGGTTTAAAATGTGACACGTTTATAAAATATGAAACATTTTTACAGATTAAACCAGAAAACAGAAGATAAAGTAGCTACAAGTAGCTTCACTGTGATTGGCTACAACATCAAAAGACAGCTCACAGGTTACTGGATGAGTAGTAATGATCCAATCATACAATAGAAAACCTCTAATTAAAGTGTTTGATGTTAAAAATTTAATTGTTCTAATGTGTGTTGTTTTTAACTCAGAATGCGTCTGATTGGCCAGACGTAGCCAAAGTTCACAATTCCGGTTTAAAGCACTCACATGTTGCGACACTTCCCGGACAGCCTGGTACGTCTCTGGGTTTCGTAGAGCCGGGCTGAGCGGCCGGTCGACAGGGTGTGCCACCACCTGCTCACCCCAGCCAATCAGAAACACGGGCAGGAGAACCAGCATGGCGGCGGCCGGACGGAGGAAGGAGAGGAGCGTGGCGAGCTTCATCGCTGAGATAAATGATTTTAATCCTTTCAGATGAGGAGTTGGAGTGTTTTCACCTGTGAGACAGAAACAGATCACAAACTGTAACAAACTGTTTTAAAATAAACTTCACAGATGAAACTTGTTGAATGAAGGCGCTGCTGAGTCCTCACCTGGCAGTGATGCTGCTGTGAAGACGCTGCATGCCCTCTCTCTCTTTATACACATCCATCCTCCGCCCCCTCTGCAGAAATATAGGACAGGTAACCATCGAAAAAACCCCAACACACACACACACACACACACACACACACACACACACACACACACACACACACACACACACAGGTCACTGCTGAGCTGGTACAATGTGTGTTTACTGTCACTCACACAAAGAGGAAATTAAGTGTCAGTCAAGTCGTGACGACTAACTCTAATAATGTTTGTCATCAATTTGCTAAAAGAGCCTTTTAATTGTACTTCTCCAGTGACATCATTTCCTTTTTTTGTCTGTGTGTGTGTGTGTGTGTGTGTGTGTACTCTCTGGTGGAGCTGGAAGTCCACTTTGTTACATAAACTCTAACTAAAGAAACTTGTCCGACCAGCTCGTGGCAGCAGCTCTGCTCTGATTAGATGATCGTTTATATCATATTTATATCATATTTTATCAAATGAATCACTTAAAACAGGGTCATTATATTTAATCACACAGTATTGAACATGACTACAAGGTACAATAATGTAGTGTGTGGGGATTTGTAGAGGAAGTAATTTAGTAATACTGTATTTTTTAATGGTGCAATAACTAAAATAAATATGAAGTACGTCATTTCTGTCGTAGCTTTTTGAAATAATTATCAATAATTTGGAACCCTCATGATACCGACATCAAGCTGCCTCTAACGACCCCCTGAGGATGGCGCTCTAAAAACAGTCTGTGATGAGAATTAAAATACGCTTTACACAGAAATATAAACGGTTAGCGCTCAGAAACATTATTCACACAGTGTTCACACAATTAAGTTCAGTCCTGAATCCAGAACCGAAGCGTCTTAAGCTGCAGTTCCTTTAGCGGCCACCACATGATGGCGCTATATTGAAGTCTATGGGAAAACTCGTCTCTCCAAATGCGCAGAATTAATGTATTTTTCACACAACTTTTAGTGCTGAGTAATATTTGCTGTAGTTGATGCTGAGCAGGTTTATTGTCGTCACTAATTTTGGCATGTTAGGATGCTAATATCAGCTAATTACTAAACACGAGTACAGCTGAGGCTCATGAGTGTGTTACTGGTTTTGTATCAACCAACGCACTGGATGAGCTTTGAGCTAAACTTCCAGATCCAAACTGAGGCGATCATCAAAGTCGGAAACAGAATTTAATGCTAATCCACTGAGTCGTGCTGGACTGACCAACACGGAAGTCATGCTGCTAGTGTAAAAATATGGTTACAGTCACTTTGGAATAATTAACAATGCTAATTGGACTAAAGGCAGACATTACGAGAAGCTTGTGATTCAACTGGAAGAAATGTTTGGTCATCCGTCAGTTCATTTCAGAGGGAAGCAAGTAAAAAGGGAATAAAGAAGGACCCAGGATAGACCCCTGGGGGACTCCGCTCCAGTGTGTTAGGTATCAGTTAGGTCAGTGTAACACCACATCAGTGATAGTAATGTTTGCACCTGTGAGGCCATGATGAAAGCGCCCACTCTGCTCATTGATCAATGCCAACGCAGAAACGCCCAGTTTGCTCTCACTTTCCTCTGACTCCAAGCTTTTGAACATCAGTATTCTTCTTTCAGGATTTTCCTGTTTGGATTTTCTTGGCAGTTATCTCCGGGCATGAAGCGAAGGATCGAGTGGCCAGCTCCTTTCTCTGTTTAATTTCTCTTTTTTTGTTGGGTGTGGGCGTGTGAATCCCTCAGAGACTGGTAACACAATTAAAGGCTTCCAGTTAAAATGGAGCTGTCATCAGATGACACCTCGGACCTTATTCATGGAAAAAAGATATTTTTACTGTATTCACAAGGAGCTTTTTATGCAGAATGAGCTCAAACTGAATTAAAACGCTTCAAGTGATGTTTCCTGGCTTCCTGTCTGTGGCAGCAAATTCTGGTCAATGTTTTGTTCAGTTTTTTATTGGTTCCTTAAACTCATCAAACGTGGTGTTACAGGATCTCTGACACATCGCTCATGACATGTTGCAACATGTGAGGAAGAAGTGGAGCAGCCGGTTAATGAGAAGGAAGTGAGCGCTGACGCAGACGAACTGAGCTGCTGGGAGATTCGACAGAAATCCAGACAGAGTTTCACAGAGATGCTGAACCTTCAGAGTCACGTTCAGAGGACGTTCAGAAGATGTTCAGAGTCACGTTCAGAGGACGTTCAGAAGATGTTCAGAGTCACGTTCAGAGGACGTTCAGAAGATGTTCAGAGTCACGTTCAGAAGATGTTCAGAGGACGTTCAGAAGATGTTCAGAAGATGTTCAGAGGACGTTCAGAGGACGTTCAGTGTAAAAAAACAGTTCAGGACAACTCAAAACTGTTTTTTAATAATTAATCCAGTTCCAATATGCTTTACATTTGTGCTTTGTTTGCTTATTCTACTGATTTTATTCCATTTTGTGTACTTTTATTTGTCGTGTTGAATTTAATAAAACACACAACATATTGCACATTTCACTGTATGTATTGTTTATTTCATCTTCTGGTCCTTGTAGAGCTGAGTGTCTTTTTTCTTTGAGTCATTGAAACCGGAGTCAAACTCCACATAAGAGCCGGTTCTGATTCAGATGATTTGTCTACATAACTTTAGCTTCTTTTAGAGCTTCATTCTTGCATCGACTCTTAAACTTATTTAATTCATGAAGAAAACATGTCAGCGTCCACGGAGCAGAACATTAAAATTACAAAGAAACAAACTCTTTGATGTTTGAGTCATTGAGGTCAGATGATGAAACCTGCAGGACGGCTTTTCATCGTGTCGTCACTTTGACTGAGCCGGACTTTCTCACCCTCAGCTTCACTCTGTTTGCTCTGACCTGCATGTTGTTACGAGGGGAATTCACAGTCAGCTGGTTCAATAGTTCATAGCTGCCTGATGGTGTGTGTGTGTGTGTGTGTGTGTGTATTGTGCGTTTGCTTAAATAGTGTGTGCAGTGAGACTCAGGTAAATGTCCTGTCTGTCCGCAGGAAGTGATGAAGATGTTTGCTCTTCGTCTTCAGACCTGTTACATCAGCTAACAATTTCTATTTATAGAAGGACGTGGAGAGAAAACAGCTTGAGGAACTTCAGGAGTATTTCCACCGTCCACTACATTACAGACGCAGTACTTTTACTACACTGCAGAGAAACACAAATGATACTCAGTTAATAAATTATGGTGCTTTAGTGTATAAATAAAACTTTATTGATCCTGTGGGGAGACCCACAAGCTATCCAGCAGCGTATGAAGTCATTAACATGAGCTCCAGCTTCACCAGCTGCAACATGAACGTGATGAACACATGAATGCATCAATGATTAGAATCCAGTGCTCTTATGAAACAGGCCATTCTGCGTAATATGTACTTTCACTTTTAGTACATATTTGATGCTAATACTTTGGACCAAAGTAAGATTTTAAATGCAGGACTTTGACTTGTACACTGTGGTATTAATACTTTCACTTCACCGCTGCAACAGCCTGATCTAAATTGTGGTTGTGAGGCTGTATTTTTTGGAATTTGGAGGTTATTTGTGTTGTTGTTTGTTGTTTACTGTGAAGCACTTTGTAAAGTTTGTTTCAGTGTGAGCGCAGTAACCTGAATCATTACGACTCTGATGTGATTGACAGTCGGTCAGAGGTTTTCATGAGTGGAAATCAGACGCAGGTTAATTCCACCCACTCGTATCTGGTGAGTGTTTGATGCCTTCTTGAACGCACACAGAGTTCAATCATCTGGTTCTTCTTCTTCACCATTTTAAAAGCCGCGAAACATTTTCTGCAACCGAAAACGACCTAAAAGTTGAGGCAGAGTTCAAGGTTCAACTTCTGCTT
This sequence comes from Chaetodon trifasciatus, assembly GCA_037975065.1. Classification (NCBI taxonomy): domain Eukaryota; kingdom Metazoa; phylum Chordata; class Actinopteri; order Chaetodontiformes; family Chaetodontidae; genus Chaetodon; species Chaetodon trifasciatus. The sequence continues at coordinate 843,724 of JBBMOE010000062.1, read as the reverse complement.
CTGTCTGAACGACAAAACCACATTTTTGTGGAAGGACGTCATCAGTGAGGAGATTTAAAGACTCCACAGTTCTGTTTGTTCAGCCGTTTCACAGTTCTGGATTTCCATCAGTCTGAAGTCACACAGAAACACAAAGCGGCTGCTGTTTGTCGCTTTATGACTTCAGCAATCACACAGTGAGCAACATGAGGAAACACATTTTACTGTAGAAACACCTAAAACAAACCTGCAGAGTGAAAACGATCAGAGTCATCAGCACCTTCATTTCATCTGTAAAAATAAACGGTTCTCTCTATTGAAATTAAAGTAAAGTTAAATTCATCTCTTCCATCTAGAAAACCTGATCAGTGCAGCTAAAAATGACGACTGATGCACTGAAGCCTACAAACAACACGCTGCTGTCCGCTGGTCTCCACAGCTCATCGCTTCCCCCAGAAGTTCTCTCGCCTCTTCTGAGCGCGCTCCAGCACGGCGGACGCCACGGAGCAGGAAGCCGCCGAACGCCACGACATCACCGACAGCCGGTCGTCTAGGCAACGGGAGAACAGACTTTAAAAGGTCGTAACGGAGTAAAAGCGTGTGTTTTTGCACTTCAAAGTGTGTTTTTAAATGTTCACCTTCGTCAGAGCCGCAGCCTCCGCCTGAACACTGACGCTCCTTCAGCCTCAAACCCAGCTCACCTGAGGAGACAGGTGACCCGATCATTTATCGCCTCTGTTATTGATTAACTGCACGGATCAAACCTTTGCTCACATTATGTGTCATTTAATCATAATCACCATGACGACGGTGATCGATAAACAGAAACAGCTGACATCAGAATAAAGAGGCCTCAACGCAGCAGTGCTGTGAGCTAAATGCTAACACCAGCATGCTAACATGCTTAACAGGTGGAATGTTTATCAGTTCAACATGCTAACAGCTGCTAATTAGCACTGAATACTGGGCTGTGTGTGTGTGTGTGTGTGTGTGTGTGTGTGTGTAAACATGAAGGTCTTCGTCTGAGTTTTACTTAAATTTTTACATTTTAGCTCTCACTTTGGATTGAATTTGTCTTTTTAGGTTCTGTTTGTTTATATATTTGATATTTATTCGTTTGACACAGATCAGGTGAGTTTGACCTTTTCCAACATTTACAGACAAACTGTAGAAGAGAGCAAAGCTTAAACTGGTTTTAGAGGTTTTTTTTTAATAACCACTTTGGCACTTTCTTCAGTTTCCTGAAAATCTGAAGATGTTAATAATTTCTAACTGAATCTAAATTGATAGTTAAGCTTCAGGTGGGGATTGTGTGTAAACGTTCATGAGTTTTGGTTTAAGAGGAAATAAAATTTAACAAAAACATGAAGAAAAAACACAAAAAATAAGTTTCCTAACTGGTACCAAAACCAAACCAGTGACTGATTGTCCCCTTCATCAATTTAGTCTTTTTTTTTTTTATAAGAAAAAAGTTTGCTGATTTCCGACGTCACTATTTTCTGATGTTCTATCGATCAGACGGCCAATCAGAGAGCACCATCAGGCGATGATCGATAATGAACCTGCGGCTCACCGTTGTGCTGGAAGTCGGGGTGTCTCAGCGTCCCCTGAATACAGTGCGGGGGTGGGACCAGAGGGGGCGGGGCTACAGGCAAAGGAGGAATTTGCTTCGTCCTGATTGGTTTAGAGGAATGACTGGCAGCTGGTTTGTGATTGGGGGAGGAGCCAGAGGACGAGCGGTGGGAGTTGTTCTCTGGCCACGCCTCCTTCTGTCTGACAGGCACACTGACTGCAGTCTCCGCCCCTGCTGCCATGGAAACGGTCGATCCAGACCTCTGAACACAGACAGTCACCTGAGTGACATCACACAACGTCAACATCACACAAAACAACACTCAGCGTTGAACTCTAGAGCACCTGCTGTTTGGATGGAGAGGCTTCATCACTGCTCCTCAGTCTTCCCACGAGCACAGCGCCACCTGGAGGACAAGCAGAGGTCAGAGGTCACCAGAGAGGAAGTACATTTACTCTAGTACTGAACAATAAATTTGAGGTATCTGTACTTTACTCCAGTATTTCCATTTCATGACAGTTTTAAAACATCAAGACAACAAACTGAGCTTCAACGATCAATAAAATGAATTAATTATCAATTATCAAAACTTATCTGACGGTTCTGGTGACTGATAATAGTTCTAATAGAAGTTTGTGATGGAAAAAAAAAATATTTTGAGGTTTGAACTGTTGGAGGGACAAAACTGATGAATTGTGATAAATCGATCAATGGAGAAAATGATCAGCTGATTGATCCAGAACGAAAAGAATCATCAGTTTCAGTTAAAACGAGCTCCACCTCAACCAAGTCCAACAGGAACGTCCTGCTGAGACATGAACGAGGAGACACCATGATCTACAGAGACCAGAGACAAGAGGACAGCAGACACAATGATCTACAGAGACCAGAGACAAGAGGACAACAGACACAGGAGACACAATGATCTAAAGAGACCGGAGACAAGAGGACAGCAGACACAATGATCTAAAGAGACCAGAGACCAGATGACAACAGACACAATGATCTAAAGAGACCGGAGACAAGAGGACAACAGACACAGGAGACACTTTACTGCATGATGAGTATTTTTACTTTAATACTTGAAGTACATTTTCCTCATTAAACTTACTTAAGTCACATTTTCAACGCAGTACTTTTAACTGAATATTTTTACATTGTGGTATTAGTACTTTTACTGCAGCAAAGGATGTAAATACTTCTTCCACCACTAGAGGTCACACACTGTTGTCTGAGCCGTGTGTGTGTGTGTGTGTGTCTGTGTGCGTGTGTGTGTGTGTACCAGTGGCAGGTGTGGTGAGGTCGTGGTGAGTTCTCTGAACAGGAAGCATCTTCAGCCTTGGAGTCGGTAACCTTCCCTCCTCTCTACACACACACACACACACACACACACACACACACACACACACACACACACACACACACACACACACACAGAGTCAGTTCCTGACAGAAAACCTTTGATGTGAGTCTGACAGGGTGACACAGTTTTCGGAATTTAAAAAAACATGAAATATGATTTCTTCTTCGTCTGTTTGGGGCAGAAGTACAAAGAGACTCAGCTCTTTGTCTCACCACACCTTCATCACACAGCCTGACACACATTACAGTAAAAGTACATGACGGCTGCTGTCACGCAGCGTGAAGGCTGTTGACTGGTGGACGGTTAAATGAGAAGATCAATTCCACTGTTATACATTAAATCTGAGGCCTGTTAGCTTAGCTTAGCATAAAGACTGGAAACAGAGGGAAACAGCTAGCCTGGCTCTGTCTGACAGTCAGGTCACTGCTCAGAGCCTGTTCCCACTTGTTTCCTGTCTTTAAGCTAAGCTAAGCTAAGCTAACGTCTACTGGCTGCAGCTTCATATTTAACAGAGATGACAGTATTTTAGCAAAAAGACAATCAATTATTCATTTCTTATGAAGGATGCCGTTTTAGCAGTAAATAAAGAAATGTCCAAAAAGGAATGTCAAAAGATGAGATGTGTGTTAGTTTTTCAGACAAATCGGAGTCAGACTCGTCCTTTAAATGCGTTTCTGGCTTCACACGTTCGACAGGAACAGTCATGAAGAAGAGACACACGTACTCGTCTGAACGCTCTTCTTCTTCTTCTTCATCTTCTTCTTCTCCCCAGGCCGTGCGTCTTCCAGCAGGAGGACTCTGAGGCGCTTTTATTTGTGTGGTTTTGTTTGTGTGGCGTGTTTCTCCTGAGGCCGCCACAGACGACCTCTTACCGGAGTAACTGGAGTTACTGGAGCGGCTGAAACCCAAACACAGATGTTAGAAATCGGCTCAGAGACGTTCTCGGATGACGCTCTCTCCGCCCGCCGCGTGACTCACCTGGACAGGTCCAGGGCCTCCACACAGGAAGCGCTGCGGCCGTCTGCGTCGCGGTAGAGGTCAGAGGTCAGACGGGGGGTGGGGTCTGTGGCTGAGTCTGTGGTGTCTGTCGGCTCCCACAGAGCGTTGTGTTCAGACAGCAGCTGGTTCAGGTGATCTCTGGAGAAGTTCGTGCCCCAGCCGCGGCGGCGGTACAGCAGGGCCTGCCGCCGCAGCTCCTCCACCTGGACGCAACAGACAGCGAGTCTTCAGTCTGAAGAGGAACGAATCTGCAGGGTTAAAGTCACAATCTAACCGTCTGCACACGAGGCCGAGACGCCGAGGACCACCGGACACTAAAACCCCCACAGCAAGGACCTTTTCAGGGCCGAGAACTGAAGACCTGGAGCTACATTTGGACTCTGGTTCGTCCAGTCAGAAAGAAGACAAAGGGGTATAATGTGTATTTAACACGTCAGAGGACGGTCACTAAAACCAGCTCGACCGTCTGCCTCCTGTCCTCAACCTGAACGTGGACAAAGACAGATGATCCAGAATGAGAGGGTCAAAGTAAACAGAGCTGAAACGACGTCGATTAATCAGTCAGCTGTTGATAATCAATCAAAGAGTTCAGCCATTTTTTAATGAAAATGCCAAATGCTTCTATTTAACCTGATCAGTACCTTTGGTGTCGGCCTGTTTGGCTTCTCATTGGACACCCTGAGACTGGTCGTAGACGTTGGCGGTTCAGACTAATTCTTGGTGACTTCCTGATCTTTGCTCTGGAGCCATGATGTCAGATTTTAGCCTGCTGAGAGATCCACTGAATGGTTTTAAAGCAGCGGCAGGTGAAGCGTTTGGCTGCTGCTGCGCTTTAAACACGACGGCGTGACGTCTCCTAACCTTTGTGTTTGTCGAAACACAGAACGAACTGAAACTGAAGCAAAGGAGGAGCCAGTGCACAAACTGAACCAGTAAATACACGAGAGAGGAAACGCTGAATGACAAGATTCATGAGAAAGATGTGAGAAATGAGGAAGAGGTTTGCTTTTCATTCTATACAAAGGTTGTTCTGCCTGTCGAGCTCAACTTCAGGACAAATCATTCAGACTTTGCTCGACTCTCCTCTGATCGTGAACCTCAGGCTGGAGATTGTGAAGAACCTGACAGCAACCTGAGGCCAAACCCTGGATAACCCCCGGCCCTGTTTTCAAAGCAAACCTCAGTCAGACTTAAACCTCAACCCCAAACACACCGTAAGCCTGACGCTGAAGGAGCCTGTGAAGGTTTCGTCGTTTCCTCTGAACACACGTCAGCTCTCTGAAGCTCCTCGCAGGCCAAACTCGCCGCAGGGATGGAAAGCTGACTGGACGCTCGCACGTCGCCCACAGGTTCATGCGCAGTTAAAACAACCTGCAGCATCGTCAGCTTAAACGCTCCTGAAGGCATGATAAGCATGAGCGCACGTCACAAAACTGTACCCTCGGCTGGCTTTCTGTTAGCTCCACCTGGCTGAAGGTAGAGAGTCTGCTCTCTCTGTGAACGTCGTAACGTTCAGTTTCTGTTGAATCTCTTCAAATATTTTACATGAGTGAGGGCACGAGGCGGCGGGTTTGGTTTCAGAGGTTGGAGGGGGGGCGCCTGAGGTTGTTCACCCACATAAAAGCTGCGTCAGTGCATTTACTTACACACATTTAGACTAATTATCAGTTTACAATGAATGCACTGATCCTGGAAATGAGATCTGGTTTCATTAAACTGCACAAACATCTCACTCAACAACACACAAACACATGAAATAAGTCTGTAAATCCTTTCAGGCTGATGCTGTTAATCACTCACACTCACTGTCACACTGCACTGCACTGCACAAGTCACACAGAACCACCTGTGAATCACGACACCACCTGACAGGTGAACACGTGATGAACACTGTGTTCATTACGCTGCTGCTGTCTCAGCCTCCACCCTTCTGCTTCAGCCTCTCCACCACATGTTCATGCTGCTGCAGGATCTGCTCCCATGCAGACGCGGAGCATCACTGAGCTCCAGCACTGGTGGTCTGGTCTGGCTCACAGTCGGCGTTCCAGCTGATCCCAAAGGTGATGGATGGGGTTGAGGTCAGAAGCCTGTGTGGGACGGTCAAGGTCCTCCACACCAAACCCAGAAAACCAGTTCTTCATGGAGCTGGTTTTGTGCACGGGGCCATCAACTGTTAGCATGTTTGAAACATCACCGTATGCTGCAGCATTAACGGCTCTTCACTGGAACTGAGGGTCCAAACCAGGAACCACAGCCTGTCCACACACTTTTGGCCACATAGTGCAAATATCAGGCACAAATATGTTAAACTGAGCTGTAGATGCTGTTTTCCCAGCACAGGTCGAGCCGTTTGATGCTTTCAGCTGAACTGGTGTCAGCTCAAATCTGCACATTTCATGCAGAAAAGTGAAAGTGCTTGTTTTTGCAGAGGCAGCTGCCCCCCTCCTCAGCAACTTTCCACGAGGCTGGTGGGAACGTACCTGAGTGTGTGTGACTAACAGTGAGCCGTTTCCCTGAAGTGAAGCTCTGTGGTTTCACTGCTGACACTCGGGTTTTCCATCAGCAACACACACACACACAAAAGGTTTAGCTAGCACGCGGCATTGTGCAAGGCGCGGACTACCACTTCAATCAAAGTGATCAGGGACATTCTGATCAGCCAGATCAACCGTCCTGATGTGCAGGTGACAAAGTGCTGCAGCGTTAAATCTCAAATCTTCAGTGAGGATGACGAGAAACACAAGAAAGTGAAATATTGGCAAGAAATCCAGTGAAGACCCAAACTAACAGTTACTGTGTGCGTCACAGCTGATTGAACCACTGACCCCCTAAAACTCCTCAGTGAGCCTCACTGTTGCTCCTTCATCACCATGAACACACACGCTGTAGTTCATCCTGACTCAGCCCCCCCCACACACACACACTCACTCACTAAAGCACCTCATGTGGACTCATCCGCCGCTGAAAATAGTCCCAACAGACGCTCTACGTCCTCCTGTTTGTGTGATCCGAGCTGCAGCGAGCAGCTGTTTGAGGATGAAGCTGTTTAAACATGAAACTTTGAGTGTGAGGTGTTTTAAAGAGTTACACCTTCAGAAGGAACCAATGGGCTGACAGGACACAGACTTCAGGTGTGTTTCTCTCGCTATGCTAAGCTAGGCTAAACATGACCTGGACCTTCCTCTGTGCTCATATGTAACTTCTCATCTGACCTGCAGCTTGGTTAATAAACACAGGAAGTGACCCCGCCCACTGTTATGATGCACACTGAACAAGACTGACACCTGACCTGAGGGGCGTCGCCGTCCGCGGCTCCGCCTTCCTCCGGGATCCTGTAGAGAGGAGAACGAAAGCTGGACTCATACTCTGTCAACATCCTGTCAGACAGACAGACGCCTTCAGACACGGCATGAACTCACAATACACAACAACACACAGAAACACACACGCAGACACACACCTGTGTCCTCTCCGCACCTGAGGAGGGGCGGGAGGGGGCGTAGCATCTTCCTGAGAGGTGGGGACTTCCTGGTTGGGGTGGGGCTTCTTCTCAAACTCCTCCCTCCTCTTTTTGCTGGTCTGGAGATGAAAACATTTGTCAGAGCCGCAGGGAGCACGGCGCCGTCTCACCTGTGCATCTCTGCAGATTCACCTGGTGTGTCACATGACTGAGGCGGCCAAGAGGAAGAGGAAGAAACTGAAGACAGAACTCTTTGAACAAGTTTCACGAACACGGTAAGGACAAACAATAAACACTAAAACACAAACAGAAAAACAACTACGGCCGCAAGTGTCGTCGATGACGTGACGACTGTTTTCTCCTTTAATGAGCTCGTTAAATTAGTTCATCAAACGTTGACGATGGTGAAAAACTCAAGAGGCCGACGATCACGAAATGAGCTCCTTTTGTTTGACTAACAATCTAAAAACATTAAGACTTTCAATCTGAGGTGTGTGTGTGGTGTGTGTGCGGTGTGTGTGCGGTGTGCACCATGTGTGCGTGGAACAGCGGGACCCTCTGATGTTCCAGATGTTTCCGAAGGCGGGGCTCGGCGGGTGGCGCCAGGCCCTGGAAGCTCTGCCGATACTCCGTTGTCACAGAAACAGGGTTCTTCTTGAAGGGGGGCACAGACCTGCTGCTGGAGTGGAGCACCTGCAGGGAAGGTCAAAGGTCACTTAGATACTGCAGTGACTGACTGACGGCTCATTAAAGCTTGTTTATGACTCATCAGCTGAGTCATCACTTTTATCATTAACAACTAAAGTCATCAGTAAATAAATAATCTACCGCCGCCTAGTGGACACAGTGCTGAACTACAGGTCTTTAAAGCGCACTCACTCTGGTCAGACCGTCAGTGTTTCTGCTGCTGCAGCAGATACACGGTAACACAGCTCGTCTCAGTATTCAGTGTGGCAGCCTGTACAGCGTAAAGCTCAGAGTACTGATCTGAGACCAGAGGTAGTACATGGCAGTATGTGGCCGTGCAGACAGTCAGTATGGATTTCATGTGGTACATTTTGTAGTATTTGGTAACGTGACTGTTCCACAGTCGGTGTAAATGAAACGTGGTAGTACTTGAACATGTTAGGTAGCAGTGCACCTGTTCTGCAGTCAGTATTGGTGAAGCAGCAGCTGCAGGTTTCTTCCAGCTGAACTGTCTGTGGTACTCTGACCTTTGACCTCCTGACCTTTGACCTCCTGACCTCAGCCCTGCCCTCCACCGCAGAGCATGATGAACCTGCAACACGGGACGGAGGAAACACGGGTTACTGATGTTTTCAGTTCAGGTATCTTTTACAGAGAGACACACCTGTGATGGAGGTGGGAACTAACTACATTTTGGCTCTCCTCATTGGCCGAGGGCAGCTGTCCATTGGGTGCTGCTGTCACAGGCTGGCTGAGCTGTGGTTGGCTGTCAGTCTTGGAAGGGTGGGGCTTCACTGGGGAGACATAAAAACAAGCAGTTGCACCAAACAGGACAGAGACAGTCCAAACAGAGAGGAGCCGAACCCCCTGAGACAAAGAGTTCAGATAATGAGAGCGTTATGTGATGTGTATGTACCAGATTTTCCAGCAGGTCGTGGTCCTGCTGATGGTCCCGGGTCTGCAGCAGGTCGAGGTCCTGCTGACGGTCCCGGGTCTGCAGCAGGTCGTGGTCCTGCTGACGGTCCTGGGTCTGCAGCAGGTCGTGGTCCTGCTGANAGCAGGTCGTGGTCCTGCTGACGGTCCTGGGTCTGCAGCAGGTCGTGGTCCTGCTGACGGTCCCGGGTCTGCAGCAGGTCGAGGTCCTGCTGGAGTTTCAGGCTCTGCAGGAGGTCCAGGGTCTGCTCTGGCTCCAGGAGGTGTTGGAGGTTTTGGCTCCTTCCTGTGGGCTGAGCGACTTCTAGAGGCTGGTGATGAAGAGGAGGAGAAGAAAGAAGACATTTAAAGAACACATTACTAGCTTACAAAGGACGTAAACATGCTAACATGCTAAACGGGAGCTTTCTTTGCTATTTCAGCATCATAGCTTCACGCATCTTATCACACTAAAACTAGATTTGACCAATTCATCTTAAAATATCAGCGCTGGAGGCTTTACAGACTAAAGGCGAGCATGGTCACATGCTAACTGTACTCATATTAACTAAGCTCAAGGCAGAGATGAACCTGAGAGCAGCTGGTTGATGAAGCTGAAAATGAAGAGTGGGGCCTGGGGATAGTGAGCTCAGCCTTATAAAGATCAGGGCAGACTCGTGAGGTCAATGTCCAGCCGTGCCTGACGGCTCTGAAACAGCCTTCAATTCCCACATGCAGGATGAACCTGTTTTACAGCAGCACCTTAATAACCTGGTTGAGTTCTTGTGGTTCTCACTACAATGTGTTTCTTATGAGTTTGTGATGGACACTTCCTACCAGCAGGGGGTGCTGTTCTGTGTACACGAGGACTCGGCTCAGCGACGGCGCGCTGCAGGTCTGCTGGACTAAACAGAGAGCCGCAGGACTGAGCAAGACCACCAGGACTGAGCTTCTTCCGGCGCTGCAGACCTGGTTCTCTGGTGACACCTGAGAGAAAGAGACGTCCAAGACTTTCAGAATAAAAGCTGTTTGTTTTTCTTCTCTTTCTCATGTGTAGATCAGTTCTGGCATTTTTTTGTACCAAAGTCTTCAAATATCATCTCTGACTTTAAGTTTATGTTGATGAGGTCGAGCTGGAACTTTTACATCATCTTAAGAGTTATTTCATGGTTATTTGTCTGTTAATTTTGACAATTAAGTCAAATTTCCAGGATGTTATGGCGAAACTACCTGTTCTGCATTTGTACAACTGCAAAAGAAGTAAATAAATAGATGATAATAGTAGAAACAGCAGCCGAGGCTCTGAGGTTTTCTGGTTCCTCATGGTGGCAAAGTGGAAAAATTAAAGTACAAAACAAATGAAAAACTTCACTCTTTGCTGCATCTGGAGCTCGTTCAGACTGAAGTTGGTCCAGTCCTCCTGTCCAATCAGAGCCCACAACAGGGTTCTTACCCATTTGATCGGAGCGCAGGCCAGCCAATGGCGAGCAGCGCTGCGGAGACACACTCCTGGACCGGGAAACCCTGTAGCTCCTCTGATATTCACTCTGACACCGAAACAAACGCACAAACGTTCAAAGACTGCAGTTTTTCGTGGCTCAAACAAAAATCACAGAGACTCAAGCGTTTACTGACATACCGAATAAAAGCAAATGTTAGGAGGTGAAAATAAAGCGATGCTCAAGACATTAATAATGGAAGTAATCATCAGTTTAGCCCTGAATATCACAAATAATGTCCATCAGCATTTCTCTGTGAAGAAAGCTCAGTGATAATCAATACAAATCACATGACAAATGAATCATTATCTCAATAACTGATATTAATTTCACTGCTGATCTTACATTCATTCTCATATCAATAGCAGCTGTAACAGTGAGTGTACTTGTTATTGTGCTGACTGAACGTTAGCTCACAGCCAGTCAATCTGAACCTGATTAGTTGGATTAGCTCATTACATCAGATCACATCAGTAATCCTGACTCTGCAGTCTCGTGCAGGGTTCTGCCCGGTACACCATTAGAGCTAAAGCTAAAGCTAACACTAAACATAAAAGTAATGTACCTCCTACTAGTTCAAGATTGTTGCACTATCGAGCTAGGAAGCTATGCTCGTTAGCATCACTTTGTTTGGCTAACCTGCTGCTAATGCTAACACCTGTTGCGTACCTTGAAGCGGACGGTCATGGCGCGCTCACCACGGACAAAACACCGCGAGAGGTCACTCCATTGTCGTTATGCTCCGAGCTGAGTTCGTTAACGAGCAGGTTAATGTCGTATAACTGGCGAAAGGGCATGACCAGCGTGCTAACCAGCTGCTCCACTTCTCCTCAGCTTCAGTTACGCCGCCGCCGTTGCCATGACAGCTCAGAGTCCTGCGCATGCGCGTTGTGCTAAAGCGAAGGATGAAGAGTTCCTTCATGGCTCCTTTTCAGACTGTTGGCTGATTAAAACAAGAAATTTGAAAATAACTCTGTTCTAAATGATAATTCGCTTTTTTCTCATCTTACAGACAAAATGATTAGTTGAGAACATGCACACGGACATACACAGAGATGATTTTTTATTCTGTATCCTGTACACTTTTTCATCTTGACCCTTCGCTGCCACTGTTATGCTTTTTGTAATACTTGTTGACTGTAACGACTGAATCTCCCTGCTGTGGGATAAATAAATGAAGTCTTATCTACTATATTTACATGATTGTTATGTATAATCTTCCATTATCTGACTCTGTCCTGTTGATTTTTCACTTAGATTTCACTTCTGTTCACTCATTCATCCAACTTCTCTTGTTGATTACTTACACCATGTCCATAGATTGTACAAATTAAATATTGAAGAATATACATTCTAATAAGAAATAAAATAAATTGTGTGACATTACAGGCTGCATAATTTTATGAGACTCAGCCACCAGAGGGCGACATGCACCATAACATCCGTCCATCCGTCCGTCTGTCTGTCTGTCTGTCTGTCTCGTGCAAAATGACTCCACGTCACAGGTTGCTGTTACAAAATTGCACCACTTTTATTCATTTAAGGCTTTTTAGTTTTACTTTACATTTGGCTTCACCCCCCCTCCCCTCCCCCGCCTCCCGCTGCTGCTGTGGGTTTCTGTACTGGGAGAAACCAGTTCAGACCAATTTTCAACCAGTTTTAAACTCCTACAGCTGAGCCGTGAGGATTCAGCAGAATGAAAATGGGATTTCAACCTGATACTTCACTGGTTGAACTGGTTTCCTTTACATTTCACTGGTCATCATGCCATACAGAGAAAAAGAAGCAGATTTATTTCAGTAACGTAAAATACTTTCTTCGCGTTGTGAATGCATTATTTCAGTTTGCATTTGGCTGCAACTGCAACTCATCACTTCAGTGCGACTTCTATTTGCTGTTTTACACTCAGATGAGATGTCAGCCACTTTAATCTGAGTCCAGCACATAGACAGGTCCAGGATGTATTCAGCCTAGTTTAGCAAAAAGACAGGAAGCAAAGGGAAACTGCTAGCCTAGATCTATAAAAAGAGAAATAAAAGCCTTTTAACTACCTCCATTCACCACAGGCGCTAAGGCCTCCGTATGCTTCAAACTGAGCTGTCAGACCGTCTGACGGCAGAATCGAGGACACTTCAATCCAACAACCGCATTCACTTTACGCAGTCAAGAGTGAAAGTAAGGCCAAGTTTCTCCTTTTCACTCTTCACACAACAGTTTCCATCACTTCATATGAAGGTATGTGAACTTTTGCCTTCGGATGCATCGTTCAACCTTCTTTTTGAGGCATACTAACTCCTTTAGATCTGTCCAGCATCGATGGTAAAACTCTCGACCATTACTGTCCCAGAAGTCGCACGAAATGAAAGATGCCACCACAGCCTCTGTTACTGTGGAAGGCAGAAAGGTCTGACTGCAGCCGCGGCCGGGTGTTGATTTGATTGGCTGTTCACTCGGTGAGCACAGGTGGGACATCCAGGTGCTGCCACGAGCCGCCGAACAGGCGTCATCCACTGTGGATGCTTCCCATTGAAAACCTGACAACACTACACAGCTGTACTTAAAATCATGAATTATTTAGCATTAAGTTTACACATTTAGAAATAATTCTTCAGTGAGTCCACATCCTCAAAGTCTTTTCTCTTGTAAAGCTGAAAAATACAGTTTGAAAACACTTCTGAAAATACAGAAATTGTTTTTTGAGTGTGGACTGGACTCATTGTAGCCCCCCATGTCTGGAAAAAACTGCAGTTCTCACTTCACTGTACAAGGTGTTTTCTGCCCTCCAGCCACAGGGGGCAGCAGTGAGTCCACTATGGCCTGATGGGCAAGAATTAAGCTAAGAAACACAGCACTGGAAATGCATGCTTTACCATCAGCGTTTTAAAAAAAAAAAAAAAGCACAAAGCCGTGTGCCTAAACTTTTCAACAGGAATAATCTGGAGGGTATCATAGCATTAGCTTTGCTATTTGTTAGCATGCTAACAGTTTTAGACGAACAGGAATACCTCGCCACGGCCGCAAACAGACCTTTCACCTGGAAGCTTCTGCTCGGCATGCAAACTGTCACAGCACCTCCTGGAGGTCAGGCTGCGTACTGACAGAAACATCAACATGCTACATGACTGAACGTACTGGAGGAGAACCAGAATACTGACAGCAGTACCACACTGTATCGCAGTACTCCTGATAGTACAACACTGTGCACAGCAGTACTCACAGAGGTCACTGGTCCAACATACCGTATCTGTAAGATGACCACTCTCACATTACAAACAGAAGACAGATATTCAAAGGCTTTCTGTGGCTGCAGCTTCACAGGCCACGCCCCACACAGGTGGGGGCGGGGCTTCAGCTTCAACCTCCTCCGGCTGATCTCAACCTCCGCCGTGCTACTGTTCAAACGAAACACTGACATTTTAGTTCAACGTTCTTCTTTAACTGATCACAATACTGTCACCACAACCGTCCATGCGTCGGTAGTACTCCAGCTAACATGTTAGCTTTGAACTACTATCTCTCAACCCAGTGTATGCTAAAGTGTTAGCATGGAGTACTACATCCATGCTAGGACATGGAGGAGTTCGGTCCTCCATGCCTGAATAGATGAACTGTTGCCCATCAGTTAAAGAAAGTGTTGACCAACAGGATGTTCGACCAATAATTCAGTGTTTGTGTCTCAGATGTTTTGTGTTAATAACATTAATAATCAGGTAATAATATGGTTAATAATACAGAAACAACACCTGCGGGCTGCCCTGCTCACTAAATATACCCCCGCTTATCTCCCCCGGGCCAAAAAGGTCTTCACAGAAACTGGCCTGGTTCACTGTTCTTATGCAGCTCACTTACACTCACACTCACACACACACACACACACACACACACACACACACACACACACACAAGGTACTGGACCAGTGTGAGTCTGCTGTCTAAAGGCAACATGTCCGCCCTGAGCAGCAGATCTGAAGTCAGCTCACCGCACCATTGAGCTAACAAGTTAGCACACAACTACTATCATTTCTTTGCTTCTTTGAGGTTATGGCATTGTTAGCATCCCTTTACAACATAGTCATCAAGCTAGCCCACAGCCAACAGCATCCATTACTATACTTGCATTGACAGGTACATCAAACTGATTTTCATTGTAACGCCCCAAAAGTTTTATTATTAACGTATTGAAACTCATGTTAGCATCGTTACCTTTTTCTAACTGACAAGCTAGCTCACAGCAACCACCACACATTTGTTTTTTTTGTGAAAAAATGTATTTTACTAGCTGCTAAGCTAATGAGGTAAGCTATAAGTACACATTAGCTGGACTATGAGCTAGCCCTTGGTGAACAGCTGCCATCAATTTCTTTAGGGATACACTAATAATGCTAACATCCTGAAAATTTGCTCCTATTGTTTCTAATGTATCTAACTAGCTGCTAGGCTAGTAAGACAGCCTAAGCCTATGTAAGCTAAGTACACATTAACTTCTTTAAAAATATGCTAATCAAGTCAACAACAAACAAACAGCAAATTTGGATAATTAGCATTAATGAATGTTACCCATTCTCTCCCGTAGCTGTCAGCTAACTTCAGCTAACTCAAAGTTTCCTGCGTGGTGAGCTGACTGGATGACCTGCTGCACCCCCTAACCCCCCCACCCCCCCACATCCCAAAAATCAAAAACAAAAACATTAAGTGACTTTTATATCTTTTCACACAGAAACATAATAATAATCACTGTATAATAACCACGGTATGGATCCACAGGTTCTACCAGAGCCAAACACACAAAGTCAAACAGCAAAGTGGTCAAACCGCATGTGAATGGCTTCAGACTGCTGGAAAATAAGAGAAAGGAAAGAAAGATTTCAAATTAAAAGCAAGGAGCCACTCCCCAGCACAAAATGGCCTAGCAGAGAGCATGATGGGAACCGTAGTTTAAATCTGGGCAGTTGTTTGGACAGCCCCCATTCCTGCAACAGCAGAACCGTTATCTTCATCATCATCATCATCATCATCATCACCGCCGCTGCAGTCTTTTGAAGTTTGGTCTAAATGTTTCCAAGGCAACCGTCTCCGTCAGACAGTGTGGTGAGGGGATGGGAGGTGTGGTCGTCACGGGAACAGAGGTCAGAGGTGGCTGATGTTGATGATGACACGGTTGTGTGAAATGGGCGTGGCCAGCCGGAAGATGTGGTGTGATTGGTTGGTTGGTTGGTTGTCGGTCAGGTGAGCAGAAAACTGGAGACAGAGAAGAAAAATGTACAGTTTGTATAAGATAAGATAAGATAAGATAAGACAGTATAAGATAAGATAAGATAAGACAGAATAAGATAAGATAAGACAGACTAAGATAAGATAAGATAAGATATGTGTAAACTAACAACCTACCTGTCATTAGAGAAGTTGACAGTTGGACTTTTTGCGAGCTTTCCCAGGAACTGGACTCTTCCTGTTAATCTGTCGCACAAGGTCATAGAAGATCTGCGCACACACACACACACACACACACACACACACACACACACACACACACAGTATTTTGGGGTAAATATCTCAAGTTTAAGGTTTGTTCTGAGGAACTGGTACTGGTCTGTGGACTGGGAGTTGGGACGAGGCACGTCCACGTCTGAGGACACGCTGCACTGCTGGAGCTTCAGTGTGTCGTGATGTTGTTGTTGGTGTTGTTCATGAGCGAGGGCAAGATGTCGTGTAGTCGCAGCAATGCGGATGTCGTACTGGACTGGTTGTGGTGCAGAGGAATAATCACGTCAGCCTCTGCTGCACCCTCCCCCCTGTGGTTTGGGTCATGACCAAAAGAATGTGACTGTGGACAGCAGCCAATCAGACGGGTCTCCCATTAGAGGCCAGTGAGTTTCACCTGAGGCGCCTGTCAGATGTGACCAGGCAGAGCTGGTCCTGGTTTGGGTCTCGGTTGATTACCTGTCATGAGTGCGTAAACGTGTGTGTGTGTGTGTGCGCGCGCGCTCACCTCGTTCACGTTGATCTTGCTCTTGGCTGAGGTCTCCAGGAAGGCGCAGGAGTTCCACTGGCGGGCAAGGCCGATGCCCGACTCTTTGGCCACGACGCGCTCCACCTCCAGGTCGCACTTATTCCCAACCAGGATCATGGGAACCTGAAACGCCACCCAGAACATTCACACTCACACATTTCAACACAACTAGCTCAGCTCGCATTTTTGACGTCCGCAGACGATTTAACAACGACCTTTCATCAAAGCAGAGGCATTGTGGGAACTCGTGTTGACGGCTCATCGTGTGATGTATTTAAAAGCAGGATCAGACACTTTGATCTAACCGTGGTCACTTTTACCTCATTGTATTTTCATTTTATTGGTCCATGTAAATGCAGTCCCACATGTTGGCCAGCAGGTGTCACTGTTTACGCCCTGTCACACTCTGAACCAATCAACCATTTTCAGCTCATTCAAGGTGGCTGAACGTTTGAAAACCTTCATTTCATCACCAGTTAAACTGAAGCTGTGGACTGCTGATGAGACAAAACGATTTACAGACGTGACAGAAGGAATTCTGATTTTACACACCGATGAATCAACGAAAAGATGCGATAGTGAAAGCAGGTTTTTATCTTCACGGCCTGTTTAACAGCTGGATGTTATGAGGTCAGAAGACACTTCAGTGCTGCGCGTTAAAAGCACTCAACGCACATCAAGAGTCACCGTGAGGCCAAGTCTCTGGGCGCCACTTCACTCGATTCATCGCCGAGCTGTCTCATCCTGCACCCTGTCTGAGGCTGTAACGTCTTAATCCAGCAGGGGGCAGCAAAAGGATAAATCTCTGAGGCTCATTTGCCAGTTTATTAGGTACACTGAGCTAAAACGAACTCAATCTAACAGAACAATCCTGCAATAAATCCTCCATCACAGCTAAACGTGAAGTCTTGTTACGGAGCTTTTCTCTGTCAGGCAGCTCACTTCACATCTTCATTTAAGGATGGAAGTTATTGGAAAAACAACCTCATTGCATATTCATGTTTTCAGCAGCCCTTCATGAACCCCATATCCCATAATCCTTAGAGCCTGGTGGTCTTAACCTCATGGAGCTGATCGGTTTCAGTTAGAGACAAGCAGTCTTCAGACCGATGGAAGAAATGACGAGAGTTTGTGCTCAGTCACAGAAAGTTAAGACAGGAAGTGACATCATGACATGGTGTTTCTGATGTGTGTGTGTGTGTGTGTGTGTGTGTGTCGTACGTCCTCGGTGTCCTTCACTCTCAGGATCTGCTCTCTGAGGTCCTGAAGGTCGTTGAAGGTCGACTGAGCCGTGATGGAGTAAACCAGAGCGAAGCCCTGACCGTTCTTCATGTACAGGTCCCTCATCGCCGTGAACTGCTCCTGCAGACAGACGGCCACACAGACAGACAGGTGGTCAGGGAGGGACACGCATACACTATGTGGACAAAAGTATGTGGACACACTTGGACACTTCTGTCTGGTCTTCATCTGTTTTTCCTGGTCAGAACAAAGAGTGAGATCTTACTGTTCCTGCTGTGTCCAGGATCTCCAGCATGCACTGCTGTCCATCAACCTCCACTTGCTGGAAAGAGACAGAGACAGAGACGGAGACAGAGACGGAGACAGAGACGGAAACAGAGACGGAGACGGAGACAGAGACATCTCATTTTAGCTTTTTATCTCTCTTTTGATATATCATGTCATTATTTCAACATTTTATCTGAGAAATTATTAATTTTAACGTTTCATCTATTTTTGTTTTGTTTCGCTTTGTTTTTTGGCAGAAATGGGCTTCCGTATTCTCCTTCTTCTATATTTCCTTGTTTCCTTCTATTGATCTTTCGTCTTCTTCTTCTCACTCTTGTCTTCTCTTTCTTCTGATAATTTTTCTTCCTGTCTTTCCTTCATGGTCTTTTCGTCCTCATCTTTCTTCCTCTTCCTCTCCTCCTGGCCTTCGTATCATGTGATAGGATGGTTAGCGGCTAACGTTAGCATTTGCCCCCTGGGAACCAGCGGCTGCTGTCTCACATCGCTCACATGGACGGTCTGTTAGGGCGAGGAGAGACAGACAGGCTGAAGTTGTCTTACCTTCCTGTAGGAATCTTCTATCGTCGGGTCGTACTTCTCCACAAAGATACCCTGAACAAACTGGACAGTCTGGAGACAGACAGGCAGAGAGAGAGACAGACAGGCAGACAGGCAGAGAGAGAGACAGACAGGCAGACAGGCAGAGAGAGAGACAGACAGACAGGCAGACAGGCAGAGAGAGAGACAGGCAGTGAGATAAAGAGAAGTAGGCCAGTAGTGTTAATGGAGCTCTGTTCTTTTCTCTATTGGAAGTCATTAGAATGGAATTAATGTGACACACTGACACGTCTCCATTATATCATCTGGAGTAAAGCACTTCATTGTAGTGAGACTCACACAGTGTGTGTGTGTGTGTGTGTGTGTGTGTGTGTGT
>JBBMOE010000062.1:785522-814791 GCA_037975065.1 Chaetodon trifasciatus | reverse complement strand
CCCCCCCCCACCCAACCAGCTTCCCTTTCACTGACACACACTTCCTCTATATGTGAACTCCACTCAAAGTACTGGTGAGTACACATTACTGCTGGAAAACATAAGTACAAGTATCAATAGCACAGTGTAGAAATACTCTGTTACACATCAAAGTCCTGCATTCAAACCTTTACTAAAAAAGAATAGAAGTATCAACAGTTGAAGTACAAAAAGTACAAAAAGTACTCATTCTGCAGAATGGCCTATTCCAGAATCATTTTCTACTATGTTTACTGCCGCGTAACGCGGGACCAATAAAGTATTATTTAGCATTATTTATCCAGTTTAATACTTTTATTTCCTGATAATATTTTGTATTATTTATCTGTAAAGTAACTAAAGGTACCAAATAAATGTAGTGGAGTAAAACGTACAAGGTTTCCCTCTGAACTGTAGTGGAGTACAAGTATAAAGTAGTCAAAAGGGGAAATACTCAAGTAAAGTACCTCAAAACTGTACTGAAGCACAATTCTTGAGTAAATGAGCTGATTCTAGCTCAGTTTTTGGTCTCCACCCTGCAGCCAGCTGAGGGAATATTTGGTTCTTCAGCTGCTAAATGCTTCACTCCACCTGCTGTTTGCTGCTCATCAGGTGGCGTTCAGTAACTTTTCCGTTTTTTCTTTTAAAACGGCGCCATGAGAGCACGGAGACTCAACCCGAACAGCCACGCTGTCGTCAGACTGAACAGAGAGCTGATGCTCCGGAAAGCTCTGCTGATGATTCTGACTCATTTCACACCACGTTGTCTTCACCGTGTCCTCATAAATCCATCAAAGCAGCTTCTGAGAGTGAGCTGCAGGAGGGGCGCTCTCATTGGCTGGTGAGTGATGTGCAGGTGAGTTCTGGTGAACGTTTCTGAGACGGTCGCCCTTCCTGTCAGTTCTGAAAACGTTTGTTTTTGGAGGTTTGGTCTCTGAACACATTCACGGCGTCCCTCCATCAAAGAGGACAAACGTCCAGCGTGTCAATGATCAGCCAGGCAAACTCATCAATTCAGCCGCTGCTCGGAGACCAGATGAACCAGCGTCATTCGGTTTGTTTGCTCTCTGACGAGTTTCTGCCTCATGGAAGCAGCCAATCGCAGCAGAGCTTCGTACTCTAAACAGGAAGTTGTTTGATTCTTACCTGTGTCTGGAGATACACCTGGCGCCAGCACATCACAGCTGTCACTGGAAGCTGAAGAACCCTGAACCGACGTTCTCATGGGAACAAGAAGAACCTGGAAACCTGAGCGCAGGGCAAAGTGTCAGTACACGTCATACTGCAGTACTGATACCTCTCTACTCCAAATAACTGCATTCTGGCTCCCTCTGCTGCTTCAAGTTATACTTCAACTACTGCAAACTGACATCTTTAAACCTATACTACCTTTAAGTATAGTATAACCTTGAGTTGGAATGTAACTAAGAACACATTCGAGGTACTTGAACTTTACTTGAGTTTCACTATTAAATACTATTTTGCTACTTTTACTCAAGGATCTAAAAACTTCTTCCACCACTGCTGTGATCACGTCTGTTCAAACGAGTGTAAACGCTCCACTTCAGGTCTGAAGTCGTGCTAGCAGCTCTGTGAGCCTGCGCATTAGGAAAGCTAAATGCTAACATTAGCATGCTAACACGCAGCTGTTTACCAGGTATAGACAAGTTATGCTGCAGCTTGAGCTAATCTTTACATTCTGAGACACTGGCAGTTAAATGTGGCTGAATTAGCTGCTAGCAGCTCCTGTTTGCTGATTTCTAAGCAGATTTACGGGCGTTTGCTCACGATGCTCATCTGAGGTCATGACTCAGATGCTCCTCAACCATCTGAGGAGCTCACACCAGAAGAAATCAGACAGAGATCAGAGTATGAAGGCAGGCAGAAATGGACCTTTTTATTTTTCTTGGGCGATAAACAACAGTGGATTGTCCTGACCAGACCAGACTAAACCAGATTAGACCGGACTGAACCAGATTAGACCAGACTGAACCCGGTTTTACCAGATGGAACCAGACTAGAGCACGGTAGATGAAACAGGTCCTGATCAGACTGAACCGGCTGGGACCAGTTTGGGAAAGCCGGCCTGACGGGAACAAATTGATCAAATTATGCTTACATTGTGTCACACACTGTGTTACCATGACAACAGCCACACAGGCCATCAGCGGTGTCCAGTCAGGTCTGGTCAGGTTGGACCCGGTCCAATAATCTCTCCTCGTCCCCTCCTTCAGAGGAGTGAAGGAGCGAGGGCGGGTCTATTGAATTAGGCAAAACAAAGAAGCTGATTGGTCCACAAACAGTAAAACCCCGCCCATCTGTCATCACTCCCAGGCATCCTATTGGTTGCCTACATCATTAGCAAAAAAACAGAGCGAGCCCTTCTCCCATTGGTCACCACAGCCTCAGGCAGAAAAGGCTGTTTTTTTCCCATTGGTCAGTTTTAACACGCCAACTGTCAGTCACTCAGCAGCGGCCAATCAGGTTACAGAACAGTACCTGTGGAACTTTCTGGAATAACAAAAAGAAAAAAAGAAACAAAAAGAAGAATGATGATGAACAGGGAGATCGGCCAATCAGACGACCCCGCTGGAAAAACAAACAGGAAGTGGGAGGAGCTTCCAAGCCTCGTATGGAATTTATTTTTCTGGAATTTTTTTTTTTTTTTTGTTCTTTGTTTTTGTCCTTTTTGTCCCTGTGTGTGAGCCGTACATCCGTCTGCTTCCTTTCTCTTCCAACAGCTGATTTCAGTGCAATGCATCATGGAACGATCAATCGCTAGGAGAGGGTGTCACTAAACGTGTGTGTGTGTGTGTGTGTGTGTGTGTGTATGTGTGTTTGCGTGTGTGTGCGTGCGTGTGTGTGTGTGTCTGCGTCCTGTTGTCATGGAAACATGCTGCAGGGTTAGCGCTCCAGCAGCGGGGTGGTGCCGTGTTGCATCATGGGAATTTGTTTGTCCATCTCTTTAACTGGTGTCCATGGACTCCATGTTGGCGGAGCTCGAGTCCCTCTGGATGGAGTCGAAAATGGCCGCCAGCTCCTGATTGGATGAGATCTGGGACTGGAACTCTGACATCAGCGGCGACTTCTCGGCCTCGGGGATCGTCAGCAGCGCCACGACGGCTCGCATCGCCGACCTCTTCAGCTCGTCCTGCTTCTCGAACTCCTGCTTCACAGAGTTGGCCTTCACCTGCGGAGACACGGGAGACATTTTCAGTCCTAACCTGAACCGACAAACGACGGAAACGCCAACACTCAGCATGGCGGCGCTGGACGTCTGCTGCTCGGTTAATCCACAGGACAATAAAAGCTACGCACGCTTTGTGAGGTCACAGCGACCTTTGACCTTTCACCAAGTTCTAATCAGTTCATCCTTGAGTTCAAGTGAGCGGTTCTGTCAAATCTGAAGAACTTCCCTCATGGCGTTCCTGAGACGTCACTCCGCCTCCCACTGTTGCTGGCGTGGAGGCAGAACAACCACGGATCCTTCAATTACCCATGATGCAACTCGATACTTCGCGTGCTGACTCTGACATGCGCTCCTGGTGGAGCGTGTGTGCAGTTCTGTACCTTGGTGGTGCAGGTGGCTCTCAGCGGCTCCACCAGTCTGTCCAGTCTCTGCAGAACGGCGCTGGGACACAGAGAGGACAGGCGGGCCAGCATCAGGAACGTCAGCATCTGAAAAGAGCAGCGAGACGAACGGTCAGCGTGGACGTTTCTCAGACCACCTGAGCAGAGAAGAACAAAGCGTGGTGTGTTCTGGCGTGCAGTCCGACCTTGATGTCGTAGTGGTCCTTCAGGCCGTCCTCTACGTGGTTCAGGAAGGTGAAGATGTCGATCCGGTCCAGGCAGCTGTCCAGCAGAGTGTACATGCACTCGAACGCAGCTTTCCTCAAGTCCAACCCATCGTCCACCGTGTGTTTGAACGGACCCATCTCCACCTACACGCACACACACACACACACACGCGCGCACACACAGGTGTTACATACTACCTGTGTCTGTGTTCAGGTATTTCGGGGTCTTCCAGGTTCTCTCACCTCTCGGATCAGCTCCTTCCTGACTTTGGTCTCGTTGTACAGTTGTGGTAAAACAGAGTCCAGCAGCTCTCGGATCAGACTGGGCTTATTATGGGCTGCGGAGTTAAATGTTACCAAGGCAACACGACGCACATTCAAGTCCGGGTCCTCCAGCGTCTTCAGGAAGTCACCTGAGAGACAAGAACGAGCAAATCAGAGACGGAGCAGGACACGAGCTCCTTCATCTCACGCTGTGCTGAGTAGTAGCGCATTAGCGCCTCGCTGCTAACACGGCTAACTATGAATCTTTTTTTTTTTACCTATGCAGTTCTTCAGCAGCGGGTCGATGGGCTGCGGCTGATCAGAGATGGTGAACTTTACTGCTGTTACCACAGAGCTCCTGGCATACGACGAACCTACACACACACACACACACACACACACACACAGACACAAACGTTCAATAATCATCAATAAATCAACCAAAATCACATTACATTCTAATCTGTAAACCAATGAGGTGCAGCTTGAGGAGACTGAGTCAGCCTGATTGGCTTGGAGGAGCAGAGGGGCGGGGTTTATCGGGTACTGATGAGATTACTGATTACCTGACAGCAGGTATCCTTTGAGGCGGGGCAGCAGGGTTTCGGGGTCGATCAGCGTCAGCTTGCCCAGACACTCGGCCACCACGTTCCGGGTTCCCTCCTCCTGACACTCGCAGTGTTTGAGCAGCAGAGCCCAGACTGACTCCACGTAGGGCTTCAGGCCGGACACCGACGCCGAACCTCGACGCAGACACACAGGTTAACACCAAAGAAGACGCACACACACACATTTATTCAGAGTCTCTGAGCGGCTCTTACTGATGATCTCCTTGAGCGAGTGCAGCAGGAGGTACTGCCTCTTGGAGGAGGAGATCTCCTGCAGGACGAAGGGCAGATACTCCGGAAGATTCCCCACCGCGATGCTGCCCAGCGCGTACGAGGCCGCCGACTTCACCTGAGAGACGCACAGATGGGTTAATATCTTCCGACACATCGCTGAATTACACTCTGGTTGTGATTCTAGCTTCACCGATCACCTGACAGTGTTAGCATTTAGCTCACAGGCACAGCCTCACAGAGCCGCTAGCATAACGGTGTGTCCGGTCATATGACATGTCAAAGCTCTTAATGTGAAAGTCTGGATCTGAAAGGCACTTCCTGGTCAGACAGGTAGGTGTTACCTCTTCACTGGAGGAGGAGAAAGCATCCAGGATGACTGTCTTGAGCTCTGGTTGGCTGCTCAGGTCCACATGGTGTCCCACCTCACCCAATGAGAGCAGAGCGAGCAGTCTGATGGAGTCTGTGGAGCGGCTGTTCTTCACGTCCTGAGAGCCAGACGAAGAAGAAACTTCAACAGACAGACAGGCAGAGAGACAGACAGGCAGACAGAGAGACAGACAGAGAGACAGACAGACAGGCAGACAGACAGACAGACAGACAGGCAGGCAGGCAGGCAGGCAGACAGTTTACCTGGATGAACTGTCCGACCACAGCTGGGCCCTCGGTGGGGCAGGCTCTGGTCAGAGCGGCGACACATTTAGCGATGGAGCAGTAGGCCTGTTTGTGAGGCAGAGCGGCGCTCTGGGAGTAAACTGGACCAGTCAGCATCCTCAGCAGGTCCATGTAACCCAGACCAGGAGTCTCTGTCGCCACTAAGGCCTGAACACACACACAGAGTTACTACAGTTACAGTGACAACACAGAGCAGAACCACTAATATTCTTAATGTCACTGAGGTCACAGACACGAACCAATCACAGTGACTCCTCAGTGAACTGTGACCTCTGAGAGCTGAATGCTGAAGATTAACGTGAGCGACAACAGAAAACTTCATGTTCATCAGGGTCTTCAAGGTCGAACGTCTGTTTGAACCAATACAAAGAGAGCTTCACCTGGTAGAAGTCCAGCATGGCGGCGAGCGCTCCTCCCTGCAGCAGCGGGGATCGAACCAGCGCGATGAGCTGCTGGAGGATGTTCCCTCCGCTCAGCTGACCCAGCGAGGACGGGTGAGTCACCGCCAGCGTGGACAGGAAGCTCAGCGCCATCTGAGACACGTGCATGTCGCTCTCAGAGATGAGAGGAGGCAGCTCGGCGAGGACGGCGTCCACCATGACGGGAGTCACTGCAGAGCTGGAACACACACATTCAAACTGTGGCTCTGACAGGAAGGAGCGGGCGGCGTGGGCGGGGCCGACAGGTGCGTGGGTTACCTGTAGTTTCTGAGCAGGATGTCGAGAGCAGCCAGCGTGCAGAGCTTCAGGGCTCGCTGGTTCTTGCGCAGGAAGGAGGCGAGGATGGGAACGGCGTCGGGGAGAACCGGCCTCAGATCGATTTTCAGCGGCGAGCCGGCGATCAGCGTCAGAGCTGACAGAGACAAACACACAGACAGGAAGTCAGCGAGAGAACGGAGACTTCAAAGAAAAACTGCTCAGAGCTAACGACAGGAACGCTCCGGAAAAAGTGTTTCAGTCAACATTTCACTCTTTTTCTCTTTCACTCCATGAGTCAGTGTTCCAGCACGCATCACGAGGCGTCCACGTGAGACAAAGACTCATGTGCATCCTGCAGCAGACCTGCCCTCCACTGCTCTAACGTCTGTCCCTGGTGTCTCCGTTCTTGTTAAACGCTGGCTCCAGTCGTGAGCCTGGGGGGCGGGGCTTACCTTTCACTGTCGTCAGTCTGGTGATCTCGTTCTTGAGGCGTTCTAAGAAGATCAGCAGCGTTCCAGGAAGTTCAGCAGGCAGCCGGTCTCCTACACAACCAAACGGAAGGAGAAGATGAGACACCGGCGAGTCGAACAGGAAGCTGCGTCACAGCTGACATCACTGCGACGGACGGACGGTGGTTACCTAGGTTACAGATGATCTGTCCCATACAGGAGATGGCTCGTTCTTTGACTTCCTGGTCGATGTCGGCGGCTTTCAGGCGTCTAATTGTGCAGGTGAAGAGGTCGTTGATGTAGGGGGAGGGGTCGAAGCTGTCAGAGCCCTCTGATTGGTTGTCTAGAGGCCGGATCACCTGGAGGAGAGAAAGAGTCAAATCAGCTGTAAACTCATCAGGTGACCTCAGATCCGGGGGTGGCGGGTTTGAGTCCCACCTTGACGAGCTGCTGGGTCACGAGCAGAGCCTCAGAGGTGATCTTGTAAAAGGGGTCTCCCACGCACGCCACCACGGGTGGGACGAGGGCGGGGACGTGGGCGTGGAAGGCGTGAGCGGGATGCGTGACCATGATGACGTGGAGGCAGGCCAAGGCGTCGATCTTCAGGTTGGAGCTGCTCGACTTATCGTTCAGAGAGAAGATGATACCTGAAAAAAACTCTGATGTTACGAATACTGACACAAATACTGCAATACTGCTCATATCAGGGAGGCAGGAGGAGTAGTAGTACTAGCAGCAGTGATGTAGTAGTACCTGGTATTAGTACTGGGATGTGCTGAGTCAGGGCTCCCGGGAGGACGTTCACCAGCTCAGTCAACATGTTGAAGCAGCACTGACGGGTTTTCACACTTTTCTCCTTCAGCTGCTTGTGAAGAGCTTTGACTATCATGGGGACCTGCAGAGGGCGAGAGACATATACAGAGAGTGAGAGAGTGAGAGAGTGAGTGAGAGAGAGAGAGAGAGAGAGAGAGAGACCAATGCGACGACTTCCTGTTTTCTGTGGTCGACAGTGCAGGATGCTGATTGTTTCCTGTCACCAGAATTTAACCAATCAAAGCGACAACAGCGACACCTGCTGCACGGAAACAAAACTGCAACCAGTGAGGAGCCAAATACATGAGTTTTACCAGAGTACACGGTCAGAAAATACTACTTCTTTACATGAAGTACGGCTGCTAACAGCATTTTCATTATCAATTTATCAGTCGTTAATAAATGGCGAGTTTGTTGCTTCGTGGTCAGCAGTTTTGTTCTTAAGATCGTTAGAGGGATAAAAACTGGATATAAATCTATATATGAGTCATTTCTCCAGACGTCCACAGAAAAAGTGACATATAGACCTATAGTGGAGACACCTGGTCGTCAGGTACGTCACCTGGCTCTGCAGCATGGTTAGCGGCGTCTCGCCCTGCTCCATGGCGTCCGGATCAGCCAACCAGCTCTGAGCCGGTCTGGTCTGTTTAAGCAGCGACAGGTAGGCGTGGAAAACATCCGCCTTCACGTTCTCCTCCCGCTCCTGCAGACACACAGGTGAGTCCAGTCAGACCGACAGGTGTGGATCACAACAGACTGGTCCAGTGAACGTTAGTCGGATCAATACAAAGAAACGACGGAACGTTTCATCGCTAAGTCAGTGAGTCAACGAGCTGACGAAAGCATCAGAGCGAGGAGGCGAAGGAGGAGGAAGCAGCAAGGGGGCACCTTGAAGCGGCAGACGAGCGCAGGAGAGACGGAGCGGTAAAACTCTGGCAGCATCTCGTGGCGAGTCGAAACGACGGCATCCAAACACTTGGCGGCCGCCCGGCGAACCTTCCAGCTCATGTCGTCGTCGTCGCTGTACTCGTCGTCGCTGCCTGGACACGGAGACAGAGCGGCTGTTAACGTCCACCCTGCGGGCGGAGAACTACGACCTGATGATTTACTCTAAATAAATCCGCACCTTGGTAGTCTTCATCGTTCTGCTCGGCGTCCATGGCGTTATCGTCCTCGTCTTCATCGTCAAAGTTGTAGTTGGGGTCGTAGGTCAGGTAGCGAAGGCAGATAGAGATGACCGTGGGAACGTGAGGGTAAACTTCTTTAGGACACCTGGAACGACAACACCAAGGTCAAACGAGAACCGCCACGGCCGTCGCAGTACTTTGGTGGTATTACTGCGTGTTTTACCTCCTGACGAAGGACTCAAAGGCCTGGATGCAGTACTCTCTGAGCTCGTCATCGTCAACGTTACAAAACTTCACCACCAGAGGAATGATCTTCTCCAGATACTCGCCTACGGAGAGACAGACAGGCAGAGGGTTAGAGGTGACGGAGGCGATGAAGGCGATGAAGGTGACGCTCAGTAAAAAAACTCGTCTCGTCTCACCGATACGGTGTCCCGCCTGTCTGCTGATGGCCGCCGTGCACTGGATGTAGGTTCTGGTGGTGGACATGTTGTCGTTCCTCCCCAGCTCAGTCAGAAGGTGCTCGATCAGGTCGATGAAGACCAGATTCCCGCAGGACATGACCAAGTGTCCCAGAGCCATGATGGTCCTCTGAAACGGTCACATGAGGACAATAAAAGAGCTGTCAGAGGGACAAAAAGACGTCGTGGACATGGACTGACTCCTGAAGGACGTCTGAGGCAGCGTGAAGGTGAGCCGTACCTTTCTGACAGCCAGTCTGGGGGAGGTGAGCTGAGGGAGGAGACAGCTGAGGATGGAGGGATGGAAGTTCACCAGCAGACCTCCCTGTCTGCAGAGAGACAGACAGACAGACAGACAGACAGACAGACAGACAGTGACAGACAGACAGAGAGACAAACAGACAAAGACAGAGAGACAGTGATCAGCAGAGACAGATTCATTTCATACTGTGGTGGAGCCACACCAGCATCACTGCTGTGAATTCTGTTTTTTCAGACAGGACCATGAACGCAGCAGCTGCCTTCTTCTGCACTGTTACACTGATTAACTACAAAGAGCACCTTTCTACAAACACTGACTCCAGAACAGTCTGGACTCACAGAATCACAGGACAGACGGTGACGAGGCCGTTTGCAGTTCGGACATTTGATTCTGGACCGATCGTGTTCAGCACTGAACCGAACACACATGAAGCGTGACAGACAGACAGACAGACAGACAGACAGACAGACAGACAGACAGACAGACAGGTGGGCGTACCTGCAGAGCATGTCAGCCATGATGTCGAGCGCCTCCAGCTGGACAGACACGTCTTCCTGTTTGGCGATGGCGCTCGTCAGACGACCCGTTATCTTCTTACAAACGCTGGCAGCTAAAGCGGAGCCTGAGGGACAGAGACAGACAGACAGACAGACAGACAGACAGACAGACAGCGTTTAAAGTCCTGACGTCCGTCTTTTACCTCTGAGCAGCACACAAACACGGAGACGGCGTCAGTAAAGACACAGAGATGCGGTGGACCATAATCTCAGCAGAGGATGTAACATTGAATGTACCAGACAAAGGGCCATACGTCCATATGAGCACGAGGTATGCGTGGTACAGCGTGGTAATACTCTAAAGTAGTATTTGTTGTATTTTTACCGCTGGAGGCGGGCGGTAACTCTCCGATCACAGTTTTGAGCCCGATGGAGGAAATGTCTCTGAGTTGTTCTTTGTCCGACAGCATGTTGGTGCACAGAGTGTCCACGATCGTCTCCACCTGGTACTCCTTCACCTTACTGACCAGGGGCCCCAGGCTGAGGAAAACAAGCGCACCCACGGGTTAAAGATGGAGACACAAAGCACGACAAACACAAACCAAAAAACTGGCTTTTACCATTTGACAGCCAGATTCTGAACTTCTCCGTTCTTGTCCTCCAGCAGTTTGAGAATCATCCTCACCACCTGTCAATCAACACATCAACACATCAACACAGAGACGAGTTCAACATGAAACCTGCTGAAGTCAAACTGACTGGTGTTTAAAAACCAGTACGCCCGCCGATACAACCAGCCACAAACCAGCTTCAGCTGGCATGAACCCACCTTCCTCTCGCTGTCGTCGTCCAGCTTGATGGAATCTTTCTGTAGCTCCGTCATCAGGTCGTTCGTGGCCATAAACCTGCAGAGACAAAGACAAATACTTAAGGAGTTTATGAAACCTGAAAACCTGCTCTGGACTCAGAGACGTGAGGCGAAGGACACGGTCCTCCACGGTCGCTCATTCGTCTAAAAACCACACAGTGTAGACGTGATCAAAGTGTGATTGGCAAACTGACTGATCGTCAAACGAGGGACGGCTTTCAGCTTCATCTGCTCTGACAGAGGGGACACACGACGTCCAAACTCTGAAAGACAAACGGAAATCTCAAACAGAGCGCAGCTGTGGACGTCTCCCGGCCATCTGCCAGTCCATATTCTTCTTCTGTCCTCGTGCTTTCTGCTCGTAGTAGAACCCAAACAGCGACGCCGCCTTTGACCGATGACCAATCAGGGTCCAGTCTGTTTTGGTGATGCAGGAAAAGCTGATTAAAGCCTTCAGTGTGACTGAATGAAACCACACAGCGTCCGCTCAGTCCAACGTTTACCATCGAATGCGTCTGACAGGTGGAGCTGCTGGGACTCAGTCTGAAGTCTGAGCTCAGGACTAAAGGTCCTCATAAATAGGGAGGACGGAAAATGGGGACAAACAGAAAATGACGTCATACTTTCCTCCATCTGGTGCTGCAGACTGACGGCGTCCATTCGTCCACAGGACGGAAAAACTAACGTAAACAACGACACACAAGCCGTTCGCCCACTTTCCAGAGGACGGCGAGGACATTAAAGTTCCTCACAGGAGGACTCTGATCGAACAGGGCTCGCTCCTCTGGACACATCATCTTCCAGACTTTTCCAGGACGGTTTTGATGAGGATCCTGCTGGTGTGACGGACGGACGGACGGACGGACGGACGGACGGACGGACGGACATGTTTCTGTCTGGAGATCTGATTTAAAACAGCAGACGGACATGAACTTCACATGTTTTAATGTCACTACTTTTACTTCCATCTCCTCCAAATTTTTTATGGTATTAGATAATTGTATTTTAGAAAAGTTAGAGTCGAGTTTGACTGGGTTATTATTATTATTATTATTATTATTATTCATAGCTGCCACTGACTCTCAGCACTTTATCACATCATACTTTACTCGTGATAGTCAGTCTTTAACGAGGCTGACCACACCCACTGCGAGTTACTGTTTCCAAAGCTAAACATTTCATGTCATGTGATCCTCAAATTTACCTGAACACAGATCTGAACTCATTTAGTTGGTGTTTCATTATCATCCACCCCGCACACATTCAAAACCACCGCTGAGCCACACCTGAATCACACACCTGAAGCCTCTGCAAGCAAAACAAGCTAGCAAGCGTTAGCAGCTGAACCCAACACGCTAACCAATTACTCAGCCAATTAAAACAGGCGAAGGAACCAACTTTAATCCACAAACGATGATTATTCTGAGATTAAATCATGATGTCATCCATCCTGAATGTGATGCCATGTGACACACGACGTAACCAGAAGCAGCCAATTAAAGGCCTCGGTGCATAAAGCACCACCTGAACGTGAATCTGGTGGATTCGGTCAGTAAATGCTGTCGGCTCTGACAGAAGGCACAGAAGCTCGCTCAGCCAGGATATTTGACTTTTTCTCTCATTTTCTGTGTGTTTTCTATGACTGGAAATTTGTTCCACAGTTTCCAGGACACCAGGGCGGGAACCCGTCGAATATCTTGCCCCAGATCCGAGTCCTGTCTGCAGGGACCGTGTCTGAGCCAGAATGTGTGTTTCCCCTGACGGCCTGCAGAGCGAGCACCTATCAAAATTAAAAAAGCAATTCAGATGTGTCTGACAGCTGAAAAGTAGGAGACACTCGGCCTAAACTGAAAGTGAAATGATCTGTCC
The DNA here is from genome assembly GCA_037975065.1 of Chaetodon trifasciatus. Classification (NCBI taxonomy): domain Eukaryota; kingdom Metazoa; phylum Chordata; class Actinopteri; order Chaetodontiformes; family Chaetodontidae; genus Chaetodon; species Chaetodon trifasciatus. Next base: position 802,154 of record JBBMOE010000062.1, on the reverse strand, counting down.
TGCAGAGCCTCGGACGGCGTTAAAGCACACAGATCACGACTGAGGCGACTTCCTGCTTCTCTTGTTCAGGGTCAGCAGCAATTTCTGCAGCAATGGGATTCTGACAAGTCTCACAATTTCACGGATTTCTTGTACTGAGAGCGCTGCTGTCACAAGTGATGAAACTGATTAGTTGTGCTGCCAACTTTGGTTGTTATCGTCCTCGAGCAGCTTACAAAGGAGGGTGTTTTGCCCTGAACGTGACCTGTTTAACATGAGGCTTTTTCAGGACTGAACCGTCTGATCTCACTGTCCTTTAGACTCGTTTTCCAACTTTACGTTCACACAAGTCAAGACTCACACTGAGGTCGAGACTGGAAAAGGCTTGAAATACTGATGTTACCATACAGATGAGGTTATTCTCCATTATCACTATATATCACATAAAATAACTAGGAAATGTCTGGTTCTGCTCAACGAAGCCTCTAAAACCTCAAAGTGTTCAGTTTAATAATCACATCAGAGGAGCTGAAACCAGAGAGTCCGGCGTTTAGGCTTCATTAATGGATGGATCGGTTCATTTTCTGCTGATCAGCTCTATCACCAAACAGACGCTCAGAGATCGCATCATCATCATCAGATTCTGCTGAAATCAATGAACCATACGGTCGTAATATCTGCGGCTGACACTCTCACTGCTGCACGCCGACACGTTATTCAACCCACTGAAACACTGAAGCCACACTGTTTGTATGTTTCAGACCATTAAACAAAGGCGTCATGTGCTTCCTCTTTCTGTTCATCATTTCTAAACCACGCATCAAAACAAAAGAAAGATCGATGTGAGATCCAACAGAGGTCTTCATTTTCAAATCATCAGGTTTCCACTGAAAGCAACAGACAGACGATCCAACAGTGAACAGCAGCAGCCTCAAACCAACCAATGACAGCAACGGAACACAACGGAGGCACCAATCAAACACACCTGTTACCTTCATTCAGTCACATAATCCCAGTGAGTGTGACACAGTGAGGTTAACACTGATGTGGGATCAGCGCTGCTTTGGCAGATATCCTGACTGAAGCACGAGGAGAAGAAAGTTTTAACTACGCAGACCTCGTTTTTCAGCACCCTCACAGACTTCAGTCATTAATCTGCTGAGTACAATGATGTTGTTACTTCAGATTATCTTCTTGATTAACGGATGAATCATTTTGTCCGTTTTACTGTCCCTCACACTGTCCTGATGGCTCAGACGACGTCTTCAAATGTCTCTGTTTTGTCCGACCAGCCATCTAAAACCTGAAGACGTTCGACTTCTGATCCTGAGACAAAGTGAAGCAGTGAATCCTCACAGAGAAGCTGGAAGTGGGGCATGTTTGGCATTTCTGCTTGAAAAATGACTTCAACGACTAATTGATCATGAAAACAGATCAGATTCATTTCCTGACGAACGACTAACGCATAAATCAACCTTTCAGCTCCAGTTAGATAGACATGAATAAAAGTGCAAAAATAAGACCAAAATAAACCAGAATGTGAACGACCTGCTGCAAGAAAAGACATGAAAGGTAACGGAGCAGCTCGGAGACGAGGACAGTTTTAACACTTAATCCGCTGACTGAGTCTCAGGTAAGTATTTGGTTAAAAAAATGCTGATAATAAGTGAAAATGCTCATCACACGCTCCTAAAGCCCAAGATGATGTTTTCATGTTGATTGTTGTGTCTTTCCAGCAGTTTTAAATCCAAAGACCTTTAATTTATTATCAATGTCGAGCAAAAAGACGAAGCTGGAAAATGAGACTTTAGCATTTATGCTGGAAAAGTGAGATTATACAGACCATTAGTCACCCGACTAAATGTTTAATGAACTCATCGCCTCAGCTTTAAAGTGAATATGTTACTTCCTGATATTAACAGAATAAACAAATATGATCAATATGTGTCAACAGAAGAGTCCAGAGAGAGTCTAACCAAAAGAAGGTGCCATGTAGTGAGAAACAAGCCATCATTAACAACAGTGTTTAAACACTCCTCACCTCAAACTGATTGATTACACATGAAACTGACTGATCCAGAAATAAGTACACCACTTAAAATCGATGCTTTTAGCACTGACAACATCCACCTCAGTGATGCTTTTAAGGTCCAGTCTGTTTACATGTTGTTATTACCTGAGCTACCGATGCTACCACACCCCCAAAACATCATGCTAGTTAGCCGACACGCAACACGAACGTTACTCAACTGCATCAACTGTTAGCACAGCAACCGCTCACACGACTGAGAACCAATTAGCTGATATGCTAACTCCACATTTAAATCCACGGTACAACATGCAGCGTAACAATTCATACACAAACGATGGCTGACATCACGCTAGCTTGCGGCATGACAGAAGTTAGTGCTGGCAATGAGCTAGCCAGCTAGCAGGCAAGCTAACCGCTAACTGGCGGTATTTTCCTGCAACTCGGCCGTCAGTTTAGCCTGATGTGCAGCAGGTTAGCTTGCTAACCAGCTATTAACGCTATCGCCCTGTTTTAACCGCTGTCAAATCAAACGCTAAGAAGGGAATGCTGTTAGCTGACTAGCCATCGATGTGACGATGATCAGACAGGTGGCAGGCTAGCAGTTAGCATGACAGCCTGAGGCCTGACACAGCCATCGTTAGCTGTCCAGCCGCTGTTTTTAACACAGAAGACAAGCAGTTTGAGCTGATAACACAAACCGTGCAGATAGTTTGCCTTGCCGAGGTCTTATTTTACCTGAAATCCTTGTCGCTGGAAGTCATTTTCTCCAGCAGGTTGGAGATGTGGTACGAGGCGCTCGCCATGTCGGTGCTGTTAGCTGTTAGCCTCCTGCTAGCAGACTGCGCTCAGTGTGTGTGTGTTCCGGCTGCTGACTGACTGGCTGTCTGTGTCTCTGGCTGTCCGTCTGATTGTCCTGATGGTCTGATTTTTTAAGGTAAACTGTGTGTTTCTGGCTCTTCTGCTGCTGCTGCCGCCTTTCTCTCTTTCTACAGCGACTGTCGCATCCCGGGGCGCGGAGTTTGGTTTGTTTGAATGGAGCTCCCGTTCTCTCTGCAGAGGGGCGGGGTTAGCAGGATGGACGCTGCGGGGTCGAAGGTCAGAGTTTGAGCAGTTTTTTTTCCTCTTTCTCTGATGGCCAGGCTCACCACAGAATCCTAATATATATTTATTTTATCAAATATATTTGTCAGGAAACATTTACACACTTTTCACGTTGCACATTTTCTTCAAACCGTCAACATGTGCACATCCTGTCCTCCTCCAACAGCTTCTTTCTTTTAGACAGATATGTTTTACATTTTTATATTGTTTTATATTTATGATTCTTGATGTTTTGTGGAACTTGTTTTTTCTCTTCTCTTACTGAGTTTATTGTGAACTCTAATGAAAGCATGAACACACTCAGACACACACACACACACACACACACACACACACACACTGACAGGACTGTTTTTTCATACTGATTCTCTTGAGCTCAGGAAAAGGTGAAGAGGCAGTGCTTCTACACTCTCCACTTCAAGTCGACCTTGAATCCTTGAATTCGCTCAGAGAAAAGCTAAACAAAGCTTTTCGGGAGTGGAGCTGCAGGACGGTGAGACGTTTTCGGCACCAAACAAATATCCCAGAACAGAGTGAGTGTTTCAGTGATAAACGTGTCAGATTTACTCAGAGTGCTGCAGCGACCTGATTAGATTCAACAAAAAGGTTCAAATGTGTTCGAGTCCACCTTAAAAAAACGCTCACAGGCTCTTTATGTGCACTGACAGAGTTACTGGTGGCTGTTGTTGTTCCTCCTACTGGTTACAGAGTGGTTTCAGCATGAATAATGGGAACAAAACCGTCCTCAGTCGGAGTAAAAACACATTCTGCTGCTCAGGTGAAGCTTCAGCAGTCTGAGTCCGTCCAATCAAATCTTCCAAAGTTAAAGTCCTTCTTTCAAACAAAGTGAATCCACTTTGTTTGTGTACCGTCTCCTTCAACGTCCCCCTGCAGAGGAACACAAAGAGGGCAGCTCATTCAGGAAACACTCATTTCTACTGTGCTTCTACTCGTCTTATTGGTTCCATACAAACAAAGTAATCATTGGACTTAGAGTCAGAGGCCTGATTAATGGAAGCCGTCTGTGAAAACAGCTGCAGCAGAAGATAATGAGGGCTAATGCTGGGATGTGCCTCCACGATATTCAGTTCATTTTGAAAAGGACAGAAAAAAGTCGGATGAATCCACGTGAGGCAAACGATGGACGTTCAGGTGGAATGTACCAAATCTGACATCCACATTTCTACTTTTAAAAACTTCCTGCAGTCTCTCAGTTTTTCTTTCCCTCCTAAAGATCTCATAGTAACATCAGTCCAGAACCTGATGAGGCTTTTCCAACAAAACTCTGCTCAGGAAGTTTTCTCTCGTAGCTCATGTTAATCCTCAGTATGTTCTTAAGTCCAGTACTTGAGTTAATGTGCTTAGTTACTTTCCACCGCTGCGTTGGTGCTGGAGTGTGTGACGTCCTTCATCTTTTCACTCTGCACAAAGCTTTGTCACTATTTGCACCGCAGTGCCAGAGGTCTCATCCCGTTTCTCTTTGACTATGTCGGCCTATTAAAGACTTCAGGAAACTAAACTGTCTGACCTCTCGCTGTGTGCACAGACAGAGCTGTGGGTGCCTCACCTTCTTTCTCTTCAACGTTCTCTGAAGCACTTTCCATCAAATAAAGTGCTTCTGAAATAGAGCCGAGTTCATTTCATAATCTCCTGCTGATAGAAATCACGGCCTGCATCACCTGCCGCAGGTGTCTCATTCAGAACGCTCCGTGAGAGCGACTTCCTGTTTGCTCGATGAGCTGAAGTGAGAGAGAATCAAACACAAATGTATGGAGCTCCTCATCGGTGTGTGTGCTTAGAGCTATATTCAGCACATTATCCTCTGCTTAATAATGAATCACCCACACACACACACACACACACACGCACACACACACACACACACACACACACAGGGACATTAAAACACACAGTAAATTCATACATTCAGGAGAGATTCAGGATATTCAGGATGCTGTTTTTGTTTATTCATGCTGTCTGAATGCATTTGGTGTGTGTGTGTGCGTGCATGTGCGTGTGTGTGTGTGCGTGCGTGCGTGTGTGTGTGTGTGCGTGTGTGTGTGTGTGAAATGAGTCACAGATCAGTTGAGTGGGATGTTTACAAACCCCCAGGCTCTCTCTCTCTGTTGACACATAATGCAGCCACTGACATATGCATGCTGTGATTCGTCTGTGTGTGTGTGTGTGTGTGTGTGTGTGTGCGTGCGTGCGTGCGTGTGCGTTAATGCATTGACAGTATTTGACAGTAATCTATGAAACGAGGCTCCAGCTGCATCACTACACTCGCAGTCTTCTTCAGATGTCTCACAGGAAATGATCGTGATTACGATTGTGAGGACGATGAAGATGATGATAGAGAAAAATATGATGAAGGTGTGATGAATAAAGATCTATTCCACTCGCGTCTAAGCTGGCAATGATAGTGATGATACCCGTGAATGGTAGGGTGATGAAAATAATGCAATCAAGAAAAAGATGATGATGACGATCATGAAGAGGAAGATTATTCTTCTGATGATGAAGATGATGGTGGTAGATTTCTTTATGAAAGTCAGGTGTTTTGCACGACTGTACTTTAAAAACGTTAAATCATGTAGTATTTATATATCTGGATATATATGAAGTTTTTGTGTAAGTACTCTAAACTGGTACCAAAAGCCCAATCAACTGGAATATATGGCCAAAAGTATTGGGACGCCTCTGTCCTCTTCAGTCCACCTTGTGACCCTTTGGAGGTGCCCAACCCCTCAGGTTGGACACCACTGTACTAAATAATGATAAAATATAATGTAATATATGATCATGGAGTATTTTACATTCAGTATTACTTCGTTTACTTGAGGATCTCAGTAGTTTTTCCACCACTGCTGCTAAGGTCAGATGTGTGTGGACACCCCAGTCCATGCAGTCTTTGTGTGGGTCTGTCTTTCCTGGTTTGGTCTCTTTAGCTCCAGAGAAGAGGAATCTCACAGCTCCATCACTCAGTGAGTTTCAGACGTTCGTGTTCCTCCCACTTTGTGTCAACAGTTGGTCTTTGTTTCGTTCCTGTTTCGACACGACAGTACTTCAGTGCGCTAAGCTCCGCACAGAAACACAAAACTTTATTAATTCCTGAGGGAGAAACGAGACGACACACAAGTCAGACAGCTCACATCAGCCCACGACAGTGTGACACTGCACACCAACCAACACACATCCCGAGAGGGCGTCAGTGCAGCTCAGGAAGCAGCCTGGCTGAGACATTCAAAGACAACACATTCATACTATCAGTCCATTAGTAAATAAAATCAGACCGTGTGTGATGCAGCTTAAACAGGTCCAGTAAAGAAAGGCATTGAGGCAGAACTTAGAAATGAGGCTGGAAACACAACCCAGACTGTGGGTTTAATCTCCATCACTGATGCTGAAATCACATCAGGAAGGACGTTTTTCACAGCCAGTAAACAATTACAGCAACCAGTAACTCCTCCAGTGTACATAAAGAGCCTGCGAGTGCTATTAAATGTGTTTAAATATCTCGCAATTCTGCACTTCTGCTGCTAAAAAGCTTTGTTCAGCTTTTCTCTGAGCAAATGATCAGAGCTTTAAGGTCGACTTCAAGCAGAGAGCGAAGAGTTTCTAAAAGGAGCTCTGCCTCTGCACAATCTGCCTCTTCATTTAAAGCCTGTGAGGAGTGAAACAGCTCGCGGACGCTTCGAGACGAGACAAGTCCGTCCTCCCTGTTCGCTGTGGAGGAGCTCGACTGGGCCGCACAGACCTCAAACACAGCGCTCACCTGAGGGGGGACCTGGAGCGCCCGCTGAGAGCTGACCTCTCTGACGCTCCTGAAGGCGGCAGGTTCAGCCTCTGGTGGAGAGTCTGAGAGCAGAAGAGTGGAGGCTGTCTGTTCATGAAGTGTTACAGACAAAGGTCACATCTGATCCCACCTGATGTTAACATGGAGTGTTTGATCACATCAACACAAACAGCCTGAGAGGGCTGCGCTCAGACGAGGCTGCGGTCGCTCTGAAAGTATTGATGAGAGTTCACAAAGAGTCCAAGTGGACGAACGGGTCCTAACGTGTTCACGTCCGACAGATCTGAGGCTTTTCTGAACCTTTTTGTGGCTTTTCTGCTTCACCTGTGATGCAAAACACTGCTCAAGGTTTGATATTCTTCACTGAGGTATTCGAGGATGCTTGTTTAATAAAAGATTGCTCCGGTATGAGGTTTACAGTCACAGCAGCAGATCGAGGCGACGTTGGACTGTTGATCAGTCCTCCACTTTGGTCCAGACTGAGATATCTCAACACCTCCCTGATGGACTGCTGTGAAACTTTGTCCAGACATTCATGTTCCCCCCAGGAAGGCTCCAAAAACACCTGTTTGGATCGTTCCACAGGTAAACAGGCTCATGAGAGGATCATGATTGGGTATGAAAGGGGCGTCCTGGAAAGGCTCAGTCGATTACAGAGGATGGAGGAGGTTCATCACTTTGTGAACACATGGTTGGATGAAGGAGATGAACACATGAACACAAACTGCTGTCAGTGAACACAGTTTGTCTGGAAATGACTGATTCAGGCTTTTTATTTTACACACAGTCCGGACTGTCCTGGATTCAGGGTTGTACCTGAAAACTACAGACATTCCCATCAGCCTCAGCTGTACTGTGTTTAATGCTAATTAGCGAATGTTAGCATGCTAACATACTAAAGCAGGAGAACGTCCTGATATTCCACCTTCCTCACATCGGCCTCTCAGCGCTGTTGTAACAGTGATGAGCGGCTGTGGATTTTGGTCTGAATGGTGGAATCATCACGTCTCTCTCTCTGTCTCTGTTTGTCTCTCGGTCTCTCTCCATATTGAGGTCAGTCTCTGCTTTTTGTCTTGTAGCCTGCAGAGACTCATTCTTCCACTTCACTGCCTCTCTTCCTCCACCCTCTCTCCACATCTCCACGGGGTTGAAAGATGGCTGCTTGTCATGTTGAAGGCTGTCAGACAATCGCTGCTGTCGTCAGACAATTAATCTGGTGTTTAAGATCCACTGGTTTGTATCCAGTTTGTTGTTCCATTCATTTGTCATTAGGTTTTGTTTGTTTGTTTGCTTGTTTTCACCATCTGTCAAACCATCAGACCCAGTCTGCCTTAAAATGTAAACCAGTTAATCTGTCCAGTAAATTTAAAGTCTTTAAACCCCTTTAACATAAACTTTACACCCGAAAACATGAACAGAAAAATGAGAAATCTGTACTTGACAAACTATAGCCTGCTCATCTTGTGCCTGATTTCTATGCCTTAATTGACAGTTTGCTACGCTAAGCTAAGTTGTTGCTAGCTCTCTGTCATTAGCTAGCTTCTCTTAGCTTGATTCTGACCCTGATTGCCTGGTTGATTGGCTATATGTGTTCACATTTTCAAACAGTACGTAATGTTTCCACGCCACCACGTTATCTCGGGTCATGTTAGCTGCGTAAACTTTTCCAAACACAGTGCAGAGCTGCTAATGTTAGCTTAAATTCTGATCCAGGACAAGTTTCCACACAGTTGGAGACAAAGTGGATGTGAACATGAACGTCATAGTTTTTGCCTGTAACCCCACAAACTCCACGTGCTCCATGAGCAGCTGCTTCGTCCTGGATCAGAACTAGCAGCAGAAATGTCAAAGGTCAGAGGTCGCAGCAGAGGGCGCCACAGAGAACAAATGTTCCTGCTACCTGTCAGTTGGTTGTGACGGTGTGCCGTACACTTATTCTGCGCTGTCAGCGCGGCTTCAGCGCCGTGCTTTGTTCTCCACTCTGACTTGAACAATTAAAGGCTGAAATTTGGCAGAATTCCCCTTTAATCCACAGCCGGGCGGAGACGGGGGTGAATTCCTCCAAGGCGAGTCGGGACAGGAACTAGACTTCAAATACCTGCGTGTGTGTGTGTGTGTGTGGTTTCCAGGTTAATGTGTCTGCAGGCTCATTACTCCAACACAGCAGACTGTTAATTGACTGAATATAAAATGGATCTCTATGAGTATTATGAGTATTATGAGTTATTTTATCTTCACTGCTGCTGGAGCTGAAAATCATGTTAGTACGAGAATAGCTGTGAAATCATCATTCGTGTCTGTATTTGTATATTTTTGTCTTCCCTTTATGAATACTTTAATAGAAAACTATCTTTTATTGTCAGCTTTCTAACAGCAGTCGAAGAAGTACTCTTTCATTTACAGAAAAACAGCAATATAGTTACCACTAAAAGTCCTGCATTCAAAATCACAGTTCAAGTATTAGCATCAAAATATACTTCAAGTACCAAAGTAAAAGTACTCCTCATGCAGAATTGCCCATTTCAGAGTAATGTTGAGCTGGTTGAGGTGGAGCTAATTTGAACTCCTTTATTTACTGTATTATCTTAGTAATACCTAATAATGCATCTGTTGATTATATTTTGGATAATAAATCTGAATTTCCAAACAACCAAACTAAAGAAGTGAAGAGGAGTAAAAAGTGTGATATCTTCCTCTGAAATGTTGTGGAGTAGAAGTATACGAAAATTTGAAAACACACCTCAAGTTTGTACTTCAGTAAACTACTTGAATAAATGTACTGTAGTTTCTTTCCACCTCTGCTTTCTAAAGCTATAGCTGTAACTAATACAGTAAGATTAATATACAAACAGCATTTCAGGTTTTAAATGAGTATTTCATCATGACGGCACTGGGACAAAGTGGTCCACAGGAGGACTGAGCTGTCCACATTCAGCTCTGTGGATCATCACGAGGACGATCTGCTCCGAGGAAAGAGAGTAACCTCCTCAAACGTGCTTGTTCAGCTCATCAGATGCTAAAACCACCAACCATGAACTTGATTTTAGCTTGTTTTGGTGTACTTAGTGTGTGAAGGGGCATCCTCAAAAGGCTCAGTCACTGAGGCTCATGATTGTTTATTTACATTTTTACACAGCGTCCATCTTTCTGTGAATCAGGGTTGTGTTAAAGTCTCTTCCAACTCTGCATGAAAGCAAATAAAAGCATTTCCCAGATGTCAAACTTTAACTGGAGGTCCGCTCAGCTGATCTTTACCTGAAGCTTTCAACCACAAACCGGCGAGTTTGACCTGATTCACACCTTTTCTCAGCCACAGCCTCCCACACGAAGGATGAAGGGAAAGAACATTGATAAATAACAACTGAGCTGTCAACATATACTTCAAATGTGGGATCATATTAAATGGAAGTGTTAATATTTGGTTCATGCGGACTGAAGTCTTTGAGGATTCTGGAAACATCTCCAGATCTGCTGTATGACCTTGTGTTTTTAAAGATTGATGGGCAGCCCTGAGCTTTATTTATTTCTTTATTTTTGGAAACGCAGGTACTTTTTAGAATTTAATGGTGACACGTGAGAAGCAGCCGGCTGAGGCTGTGTGAGAGATAAACTCTGATTATTTACGTATTATTTATGTATTTATTTGGAGCTGCTGTGCTTCGTGTAGGCTTTTCTGTCGTTGTTTGAACGCTTTGAAGTGATTCATCCATGTTTTTCCGTCTTGTATCGGCTGCTTGAAGCTGGGGGAGTTTATTGATCCCGGCAGATTTCTCTCCTGCTGCGTCTCCTCATCAGACTCTCTGATATGAATGAATGAAGGCGGGAGGCGCGTGCGCACGGCTGGCGCGTGCTTGCCGGGCAAATTACTTAAATGGCTGCGAAAATTAAGTCTTACGAGAAAACACTTTGGGCAATTTAAGGACTATCTGAGAAAAGCGAAGCGCGCGGATCGGGCTGACTCATGAAGCGCGCGTGTTCGGGCTCAAACGGTACCGATACCCCGTTTGCCTCGCGGGATCCTTCACGGTCATCACGTCACCCTCCCTCCCTCTCTCTCTCTCTCTCTCTCTGCCCACTACCTACCTCGCGCTCACACTCCTCCAGAGACCACAGCGAGGCTCGAGGGGTAGAGTTACAGGAGGGGGAGGGGGTAGAGAGACATAGACAAAGAGAAGAAAAGGAGAGAGAGAGAGGGAGAAATTCGCGTGCCTGTGAGAGGTTGAAAAAGAGAGAGAGTGGGAGAGTGAGGCAGGCTCAGAGTGCAGGGGGAGGTGGATCCCGATGTAGTGTAGGAGCTCAAGCTAAAGCTAACTAGCCATGTTGCTGTCGCCGCTGCTGCTGCTCCTCCCGCTGCTGGTGGTGTGTGTCTGCTAGCGGGCCGCCCTGGACTCCCTATCCGCCCTGAGGTGCATCATGCCCGGCTGGAAGAAAAACATCCCGGCCTGTCTCCAACCGGACCAGGAGGGAGGTAAGACCAGACCAGACCGATCCGCACAGGTTCATACCGACCGGCGAGTGTGTCCCTCTGTGTGTGTGTGCGTGCGCGCTTTAGCACATACCTGTGTGTGTGTGTGTGTGTGTGTGTGTGTGTGTGTGTGTGTGTGTGTGAGAGAGAGAGAGAGGGAGACAGAGAGAGAGAGAGAGGAAGAGCGCGTGTAGCCTAATTATCTCCGGTGCTATCTCTGAGCAGCGTGCTTTGGCGCCGCCGGTGGAGCTCAGCTCGCGCAGACGGCGACTGTCTTGAAATTAGTGAAAGTTGGTAACTGATACCGTGTGACTGTGCGTGTGCGTGTGTGTGCGCGTGTGTGTATGTGTGTGTGTGCTGTCTCGTGTTAATCTGACGCAACGGGTGAGGTTACAGTGACGTTACGGTGATTTCACGTTAGCGCGATCACCGGTCACCGGTTACCGAGCAGCGGAGCGAAGTTAGCAGGGCTGCTAACAGGCTAACCAACGGTTAAACCGGGCGAGGAATAACGGTCGCTGCTGGTCAGCAGAGGGTCTGCCCTTGTGTGTGTGTGTGTGTGTGTGTGTGTGTGTGTGTGTAACGACCACCTTCACCGGGCCGCGGGCGGCAGCAGCCCCGGTGCTCGCTGGTGTGACAGCGTGTGACCCTTCAGGGGGGTCAAGTGTGACAGACCAGTGAAGGATGGACTGAACGCTGACAGGTGAGGAGCTGACGCTGAGCACGCAGACAGGTGCGTGAGGACGCGTGAGTGTGACGGTTTGTGGCCGCGCGGAGGAGCAGCCCTCATGTTTTCATAACACCCTCTAATGATATAACAGCTCCGGACGTGGTGGCGAAGTGCTGGAACCTCCCATAGACCTCTACATGGTGGAGCAGTTCATGGCGCTTTGTGGTAAACTCTGCAGAGGTACTGTGTTTTTGGTGTGACACTGCACAGTTTGCAAAGTACACGCAGTTAGTTTTGTTTTTTGCTTTGATCATTAAATCCCACAAATAAACTGCTTTTGTCAAAGATTAAAGGAAGAAACCTCCCGCAGGTGTTTCAGATTCAGAGTCTGTGAAATCCTTGAAATGAGAGTCATTACGAAGGGCGAGTCCATAAAGAGGAAGGTACGATTCTGGTAATCGATGAAGAGTTTCAGTCATTTTTAAAGCTCAATGTCAAATTTGTGTTTTTTATCACTGCAGGTTGAGTCTTTGGGTTTGATTTAATGACGTCACCTAAAGCTTCAGAAAAGTCTGAAGGACATTTATCTTTATTTTCTGACATTTCATTGACTAAATGATTCATCGCTTAATCAATGGAATAATGGTTTATCAATGATTAAAATAATTAGTTGCAGCCAATAGTCATTCGCAGTGAACCTTATCGTGTGATAGTTTTTTGTGTTAAACTGTGGACAGATGAAGTGTTTTTGCTGTAGTTGGTGGAATAACTCCAGTCAGTTTCTCATTTCATTACATTTCCAGTCCGAGAAACAAGCCGTTGTCATGGAAAATAAATGAAAGCTGGCAGGTTGTGTTTCAGATTCAGACGTTTCTCAACTCATTTATCGTGAAACGATTTCAGTTGATGAACAGAAAATTAATCAGAGGCTGTTTTCCCCCATCGATCAACTGTTGAAGTCATTTTTTTTAAGTTGAAATGCTAAAACGTCTCTGGTTCCAGTGTCCTAAGAGTGAATATGTGCTGCTTTTCTCACTTTAGTTTCATAGTAAACTCTACATGTTGTAGTTCTGACGTGTTTTCTTATTGACAAATCATGGACCACGTGATTGACTGGTTAATGGAGAAAACAGTTAGTGTTTTAATAGATGGTGAAAATGGGCCGTAGTTGGACATAAACCCTGTTTTCTTTCTTGCATCTTAAGTGTGAAAGATGCAGATAAAGAAATGTTATTGGCCCGATGAGACCAAAAACAGACGCGTCCTCGCCGGCCTAAACCGTCCTCGAGCTGGTTATTCTCCTTTTACACGTGGTGTCAGATTCAACGAACCATTTTTAGCTCACGTTTACAAGGTTTGAACACGACAAGCTGTGCACGACCGCCACCACGGACACAGACATGGACACGGACACGGACACGGACACGTCCCCCACAACAGACATGGTGACGTCCCACCTTTGGAAACTCAAATCTGTCGTCATTTTGTTTAGCGAGACGGTTTCCTGACACATAACGAAGACCATCCTCCATCCATCATCCATCCATCCCTCCATCCATCCATCCCTCCATCCATCCTCCATCCCTCCATCCATCCATCATCCATCCATCCATCCATCCCTCCATCCCTCCATCCATCCTCCATCCATCCTCCATCCATCCATCCATCAATCATCCATCCATCCATCCATCAATCATCCATCCATCCCTCCATCCCTCCATCCATCCCTCCATCCATCCTCCATCCATCCATCCATCAATCATCCATCCATCCCCCATCCATCCATCCATCCATCCATCCATCCCTCCATCCATCCATCCATCCATCCGGCTGCAGGAGGCCAGCTCAGTGCTGAACCCTCATAGACTCGTAGTACTGAAGAATACTTCCATGAATATCATCATGCAGTACTTGTATCACTAGATCAGACTCACCACAAAAATCCAAGAACAGAACTGAGACCTTAAAGCTGTCCTGACGACAGTCCGACAAACAAGGCTCCTTCATGTCCAAAGCATCACAAAGCCAAACAGTGGGAAGGTGTTAAAGGATTAATTGCGCCTCTCGGGATGAATAAAGTTTGTTGAATTCAGCTGAGCGTCCGGCGGCTCTGAGGGACAGACCGTCCCACTGTTTCCGTCCTTGTTAGTGAAGCTGTGTGATGAAAGATGAGAAGCATCAGAGCGGCGGCGACGCTGGACGGCGGTCAGACGGAAACAGCAGCAAAGCGTTTGATAAGTTCATAATCATCCACACGTGGAGTCCTCTGTTAGCCCGTTAGCCTCGTTAGCTCGTGCCTGCAGCTCTGCCCACATCGTGTCTCACAGCCTCACCTGTGCTCAGGTATTTATCACCCTGCTGAGTTTAATCATTTCACTATCTAGGTGAGAGGATTCATTCTCAGCGGCCGGCTTGACTTCTTACCAAGGGCAGTAGTAAACGATTATTTTCATCATTGATTAGTTTATTTATTTACTCATTCAACTGATTAATTGTTTATTCTGCGAAATGTAAAAAAATGTGAAAAAATATGAGTCACCACAAGGTCCAAAACCAGAAATACTCAGTTTACAAAGATGTGAAATACAGGAAAAACTGCAGATTCGGCTCTTCTGCTCGAACCAATCGAGGTGATTGATCAGTTATCAGAGGAGTCGGATCTGCTGACGGACGTTGTTTCAGCTCCGTTGGCGCCCTGTGGTCAGAGTTTAACCCACAGCGTGATTCAGTTACCCGCTGTCGTCCTGTACAGGTGGGAGGGTGTTAAACGCTTTCCGATCCAGAGCTTCAGCCCGAGGCTGTTAAAAAACATAACGGTGTTGATTTAGTGTTGTGCTGTAAACCTGTCTGTAGCGCTCGCACAGAGATAATAATGTAATCCTCAGGTGAGCGGCTCCCCGCCTCACCGCGGCCACGGCGCGTCACAGCTGGACGCTCGTAAACTAACAACACGTTCAAATGTTAAATACCAAGAGCCGCTCGGTGAAACATGGACAAACAGCAGCACGAGAGAGAAAACAGCAGCCGACCAAAGGCAGGAGAGTAAAAATAGATAACAGGTAAATAATAGATAGACAGACATAAGAGACACGCAGCTCGACTGTACCGTACTGTAGTAACACGGATCAGGAGTGTTTTATCGTCAAACATGGTGTACCGCTCGAGCCTCCGAGGCCTCCGCTCATGATCTCCTAAAACACGTTCAGTCCTAAAACTTTGGACAGAGTTCACCTCCTCACCTGCAGCAGCGCCACAGCCCTCTCAAACATCGACCCGAGGGTAATGAAGCGGATGTTCGTTAGTCGTGTTTTCCCGTCAGTTTGGCTCATTTTACCGACTCCTCCCCGCAGATTTAAAGATGTTTGTTCAGGGATGGACGGGTGTCTCACACGCTCCATCGTTTGCTTCAACGAAGGTTTTCCAGCTCCGGTGACCCACAGAGGACGAGCTGATCCCGACTCCAGGCTTCAGAGACCGCAGGCCGACGGCGACTGCCTCGGGGTCACGACCCTGATTTCTTACCTGGCAAGTCCAGAAGGGACCGGCACCTGTGTGCCCTCAGGCCTCGGCCTGACCTCTGCTGTCTGCTGCTCGGCAGGAGCGTCCTTCTCACAAACGTCCTCGCAAACACGAGACTGGTTGAGACTCCCGCCGCTTCCCTGATCCGTCTTTTTTAATGGACAGTCTGTCCAGTTCTTGTAAATTCAACCATTAATCCATTACATTGCGTAATTTCAGTCATTTTTTGAGCCAAAATAGTGAAAAAATGCTTCCTGTCTGTCACCTGTGAGGAGGTTCTGAGTTTCTCTGGTGAATATCCTGAATCTTGAATGTCTGTGGGACTTTTGAGGACGTCACCGTGGACATTTGTCTCTTGTTTGATGTTTCAGTGAGTAAACAATCGATTAATCCAACAAAATCAGACGATTGGTCATTTTTCAGCTTGCAGTCTTACTGTTCTTCAATGGTTAACCTGGTTTGTTTCTGTGTGTGTTCAGTAATGATTACTCTGTGTGTGTGTGTGTGTGTGTGTGTGTGTGTGTGTGTGTGTGTGTGTGTGTGTGTGTGTGTGTGTGTGTGTGTGTGTGTGTGTGTGTCACAGCATGACATCATCCCTCCGTTTTAAGCTTTTTAACTTAGACGCAGAGAAAATGTCTCAAACACACACACAGTAACACACAGCTTCACAAACTGCTTTCTCTTCTGCTGTCTCACACACACACGCACACACACACACACACACTGAAGTACACACTGAAACACACACACACACACACTGAAACACACACACACTGTCCTTTAAGAGGTGCTGATGTCAGAACTCTGCTCATCTTTGTCCTCAGGATTACTGAAGCAGACCTGACTGCGTGTGTGTGTGTGTGTGTGTGTGTGAGTGTGTGTGAGAGACTGTGTGTGTCAGTGTGTGAGACTCTGTGTGTGTGTATGTGTGTGTGTGCGTGTGTGTGTACATCCAGCTTAATGTATTATCCCTATCGTCTCTGGCACATTTTACCAAGAGACTCTCTCCCTCTCTCTCTCTCCCTCTCTCCCTCTCTCTCTCCCTCTCTCTCTCCCTCTCTCTCTCCCTC
>JBBMOE010000062.1:651175-775585 GCA_037975065.1 Chaetodon trifasciatus | reverse complement strand
GAGTGTGTATGTGCAGTGTGTGTGTTGCAGAGTGTGTGTGTGCAGAGTGTGTGTGTGTGCAGAGTGTGTGTGTGCAGCAGAGTGTGTGTGTGCAGTGTGTGTGTGTTGCAGAGTGTGTGTGTGCAGAGTGTGTGTGTGCAGCAGAGTGTGTGTGTGCAGCAGAGTGTGTGTGTGCAGTGTGTGTGTGTTGCAGAGTGTGTGTGTGCAGAGTGTGTGTGTGCAGTGTGTGTGTGTTGCAGAGTGTGTGTGTGCAGCAGAGTGTGTGTGTGCAGTGTGTGTGCAGCAGAGTGTGTGTGTGCAGTGTGTGTGTTGCAGAGTGTGTGTGTGCAGAGTGTATGTGTGCAGCAGAGTGTGTATGTGCAGCAGAGTGTGTGTGTGTGCAGCAGAGTGTGTGTGTGCAGTGTGTGTGTGTGTGTGTGTGTTGCAGAGCCTCCAACCTGTAGTTTGTTGTTGACGTTACTTACAGACAGGAAGTGCTGCCACGCTGCGATGCCTTCAGGGAAGCAGGAGGGTTTTCCGAGTTCTGTTTCTCCGTCGGAGAATGAAATCCCGGTCGTGCTTCGATTGGATGATCGCAGCTGAAAGCTCGTCTCGACAGATTTTTCCACGTCGTGACAGAACCGTGGACCCTCGTTAGGGCTGCTGAGATGCTGTTGAATCTGATTTGGGAGACGTGGACTCGTGACTCTCCCTCTGACTGATCACACTGTCCACTCAGTTTTGCTCTAAAAACTACAAATCCCATCATCCTCAGTTGCTCCTGCCGGGGAAACGTCTCCGTCCGGACTTTGCTTTGTGGGTGCAGTCCGGCTCAGAACTGTCAGCACGGCTGCCGAGCTGCGGCCGGCCGTTAGCTTCGCCCTGCTGTTAGCCGCGCCGTCAGATCAGCTGTTTGCCTCCACGCTGCTCGGTGGGAGCTGTGGTCAACATGTCAGCTCTCGTACCTTTGACTCCACTTCTCCGCTGAAACGCCAAAATCACAATATCAATACGGATTGATTTGCTTGTAGATTCATATTTTGCAGTCAGACACTTTGTCAACGCTTCGTTCTGCACACACGTCGATGATAACAGCTTGAGAAATCACAAAAATAAACTCAGTTAATGAATAAATAAATAAAAAAAGGAGAACTTCACTCTTTCAATAAGAAGTCTGCATCTAATGATTACTGCGTTTATCGATTAATAAGCAGATTATTGTCCTGATTGATTGATTGATTGTGGGTCAGTGAGTTCAAGGTGGCGTCTTTGTGTTCGTGCTTAAGAACCGATCAATCGAGGAGAGTTGAGTTTTGTGTGTATTGTTTTGTTTTGTGTCTCTTTCTGTCTCTTCCTCACAGCTAAACGTGTAAACACCTTCACTTCTCAGTCGGAAATCTTTGAGTTTTTTGGATGAACTCTGGTTCGCAGCTCACCCGTCTCCCTCCGTCCCTCCAGAGAAATCTCCAACAGGACTCCAACTCGCCGTCCGCTAAACTGTTTACGCTGATTAAAGTGTTTGTGAACGCTCCCAGCTGCGAGCGGACGATAAAGGATTCACTTTGGTGTCCGTCATCGTTGCCTCAGATGTTTCTCAATGAACCGGAGCAGCAGATTAACTGCACTTCGCTCGACGTGTGGAGAAATTTGGCCGTTTTGCTGCGAGGGAAGTCTCAAAAATCCACAAATATTACAACTCCGACACCTTTGCGAGGCCTCGTTCACATCATTTATTTGAAAGGTTTGTCTGTGTGTGTGTTTAGGTGCTAATAACTGTCTCTGAACTTTATTATTATTCCTCTGTGAAACATGGCTGTGTGGAGCCGAGCTGCCAGGAGACATTTCTTACAGCTACCAGCTAGCTAGCAGTGAGTGTGTGTGTGTGTGTGTGTGGGTGTGTTTAACACAGCGTGTGATTCTATATGAAGGCAATTTAAGGTTGGTTGACTGGCTAACCCACACACACACACACACACACACGCACACACACACACACGCTGACACTCCTCAGACCGTGCTCAGTTGATTCGAGTCCTGTGTTTGTCGTCTCAGTCAGGCATTGGTCGAGCTTTGGCCGGTGTAACCTGATTGGTTGTTTCAAACTGCCCACAGTGAGATGCTCCACTCAGTTATTGTCGTGCTCCTGTGACAGCGTTGGACTCTGCAGCAGATATGATCTTAATTTCACGACTACATTACCCACAATGCAGCCTGAAAGTCCTCAGTGAGTCAGAGGTTTGTAGCGTAGTGGACGCTGACTCATGTGACATCACTTGAGGCCGTTCATTCATCAGCTCCCTCTGGAGGCACTAAAGCTTTATACGACATTTAAAGCGCAGAAAATGAAGATGATGATGAAGTTAGAGGGTAAAAAGTCATCGCAGGTTCATTTTCTAATGAGGATTGTCAGCCTCATTTCAGGTGCGCTCACTTCAGGTAATGTGGTTTAAATCAGCCGTTCCCAACTGGGGGGTCACGTCCCAAAAGTGAACCGCGGTTCACAAACATATGGGTCACCTTTGACCCAAAAAACCTTTTTCTTTGAAGTGCTATGAACACCTCACATGCTGAAAATGTCCAGGTAGCCTGTTGATGCTAGCCCTCGTCCAGCACGTCCATGCGTTGTAAATCATTTCCAGTTTAGTTTTGATGCAGCGCCTCTGGTCTTTTTTAATGTATCGTGCATCGTGGTCGGAGGCGTCTCCTCGCAGCGGGGGGGTCCTGACAGGTGGTCCGGATGGTGATGGTGGACTGTGGTGACCTGATGTCTGAGACCAGGTCTGAAAATGAGCTGCAGTTCAGAACATGTGATCTGGTGGTTTTGGGCTGTTTGTGAGTATATTTAGAAGTCCATTAGTGACGGGTCACAGGTTAAAGGTGTCACTCTGAAGCTTCTGGCCACACCCCCATCAGTGATGTCACCTGCATCTCACCTTTAGGCAGCTCTCCGTCCTTCATAAGCAGACAGCTGCCTCTGCCGGGCTGCCATGTTCTCTCTGTGCGCCCGATGATCTCATTACATGCCCAAAAACGATGATGCATAAATTAGCACATCAATGAGGTGAAACGATGTTGACTGTTACACAGAGTTCAGACCAGCGCGGCTCACAGCAGTCGTGCGTTGTGTGCGGCTTGTTGACATAGAAAAATTTGCAAATTATTGCTTTAAATACGGCTTCATTTGCATAACCGGTCCTGTGTTCAACACGACGGCGCTTAAAGAGGACAGCAGGAGGCTGAGGGGGGCTCCATTTAGCATTTTGTTTGTGGTTTTCACTAAATCCTGCTTCCGAGTCTGAGCAAGTAAAGAAAACAGAATATGTTGTTGGCGAACAGCATCTTTGTTTCATCTGTTTTTGGCTGCCGTCAGCGGCCCTGTCACAAACCAGACACCACACCTACCTGTTTTTAACAGTCACCATGTGCGAATGTGTCAGACTCTTCTCGACTCCGCTGGCGCTCGGTCCCACGTTTCCCACTTCTCCGCTCGCTGTGATTCGATCGTGCTGGTCTGGAGGCGGCGTTCTTCGCCGCTCGGCTCTCTTCAGGGCAGAACGAACGCACACACAGCCGGAGAGGAAAAGTAGAGCACCAATCTGCACGAGTTCACCTTAATTAATCTGTAGGCGTCTCGGGATTCGGAGCACTTTCCCCTCATTATTTGGATATGATGTTTAATTAGTTCTCCTAAATTAAAGAACAACGGGTTCGTTTTTTCTGCGCTAATTCCTCCTAAACAAAGGAACTCAACCTTGCCGTGGAGATGGCCTAACAGGGATGCTAATGGGCCCCGAGCTGCATTAAAAACGTCATGTTTTCTGTCCTGTGTGTGACTGTTCGTTAGCAGAGTAACATGAAGGGGTTTTAGGTGGTTAGTTTCTGGCTTGACGCTCGGCTGGTTTGCTTCTCACATGCAGAGACGACCTCTGTGTGGGACGGTGGTTAGAAGTGGTTGCAGAGCATCACTTCCTGTCCATAGAGCTCCACATGCTAGGACCTGTTGGTTTAACGCGAAGCTGTCAGCTCTCAGGTGGTCCGGCCTTCGAGCCGGTGAGGTTTTAGCTGTTTTAGCTGCTGGAGCGTCTTCGTAGCCTCCGTCAGATGTGCTCCAACATGAGCGCAGACTGGAAACACTAATTATCTCTCACACTGTCATTAGTTTGTGTTTGCGTTTCAAACTACGTCGGCTAAAACTCTCCCTCCAGCAAGAGGCTGCAGTCCATCAGGACCAAAGCCTCACACCACAAGCTGTCCTCGTCCTCGTCCTCGTCCTCGAGGCCCGTCCTGTCATTATCATTATTCCTGCTGTAGCACATCTGTTTACCTCAGCAGCCGACGCCGCTCACCTCATGCGCTGTGCGTCTGCACGCCTCTCTGCACTCTTTACACTACGAACATTCAAAATGTGCTTTTCTGTGTCATATGAGAGACAGATTACAGATGTTTGCATACTTGTACCACAGCAGGGCTGATTGTAGTGGGAATGTTCTGGATGTTTCAGTGTTTGTGTACCACAGAGACACTGTATCTGCAGGATAGAGAGCTTCAAAAAAACATTAAAAACCATTTACTTTCATTAAAGTAACGTCCAGATGATCACATACATGCTGTGAGGTCAACGGGTGAACAGTCAGGGTCAGGGGTCGCACAGGATGTGATGTCACAGCGCTGACACTGTTCAGGGGTGACGGCGCACTCAGTCCGACCGCAGTGTTTTCAGCTCGTTAGCAGGTTGGCTCTGCAGACAGTGATGTCAGTCCATCCGTCGGTCCGTCTGCTGTCCAGCACTTCGGTTCAGAGTGAGACATCTCCACACGAACTTCACTGCAGACATCCTTGACCGGGACACGGTGACGCCTCGTGACTGTGGCGTCCCCTGA
Source organism: Chaetodon trifasciatus (assembly GCA_037975065.1). Taxonomy (NCBI): domain Eukaryota; kingdom Metazoa; phylum Chordata; class Actinopteri; order Chaetodontiformes; family Chaetodontidae; genus Chaetodon; species Chaetodon trifasciatus. The sequence goes on along the minus strand of JBBMOE010000062.1, from coordinate 770,726 downwards.
CTGTCCGTGTAGCGCCATCAACAGGTCAGACTTCCCACACACAGTAAACGCTCACTTCAGGATGAATTAGTGCTGCGTGCACTGATGTTAAGGTGATCATTTCATGGCACGGCATCAGTCTGAACCGACACAGCCCCCCCGGCGATGCAGCTTCAGCGGCTCAGGTACGCACTGAGTCCGCCTGGTAGTGCTCAATGTAATCAGTAGAATCCACAACGCAGTAGAAAAACACAAAGGGACTGCACTCAACTCGTACCAGCATGTCTCTGAAACTACTGACTGCGTAGCGAACGTCAGCTGAAGCAGCGAGATGACAGGAAGTTCATCAGCAGCCGTGCTTTTCAATGAAAAACACCAAATGTTCTCTGCTCACACCTTCTCAAACGTGAGGTTTGGACTGTGGACTGTTGGTTAGACGTTTGACGAGAGCGCCTCGGACTGTGGGAGATTGTGACGAGCATTTTTTAACAATTTCTGACATATTACAGACCATTAAAATGAAGCTATACATGTGAGGGGTGCTTTTAAAGATGCCCGTCTTCAGCAGGAACCAATGAGCTTGGAGCTGAGAGACGCAGACAGGAAGTCAGACAGTGCTGAGAGACGGACAGCGTGCTGTTGGTTTGAGTCTTTTCAAAGAGGTTGTACAGGAGTCCAGGTTTCTGTTTCTCAGGCGGAGGAGTCTCAGGGAGCAGCGGATGTGATGATCCGACGTGTTCTGGGTTTGTTGATTACAGTGCTGTCGCTCGCTCCCATCTGGTCCTCACACACACGGAAACTCGTCAGTCTGACTGTGACTGTTAGCACTAATTAAAGGTTTGCACATCCTTCGTCTCCTCTTCTTCTCTGGAACAGTGTTATTAGCACTCTGACTCTGTGTGTGTGTGTGTGTGTGTGTGTGTGTGTGTGTGTGTGTGTGTGTGTGTGTGTGCTTACATAAGGAGATGTCATGGTGACTCAAACCCACGTGTTTAACTTTGGGCGGTGGGTGTTGACATGTACACACATGTCCACACACACAGACACACACACACACACACACACACACACACACGGACACACAGTCAGTGTTATACTCTGATTTGGTTATTTTGAAAATGCTGGAGGCTGTGATGATAACCTGAAATGTGTGTGTGTGTGTGTGTGTGTGTGTGTGTGTGCGTGTGTGTGTGCGTGTGTGTGTGCGTGTGTGTGTGTGTGAACACTTCTTTCATCTCTCAAAATCACCCTTTGTACGGTGCAGGGCCGCTCTCTTCCCTCAATTATTCATCAGCTTGTTTCCATGGTAACAGCTGCAGCCGTGTGTGTGTGTGTGTGTATGTGTGTGTGTGTGTGTGTGTGTGTGTGTGTGTGTGTGTGTGTGTGTGTGACAGCAGTAGGATGGGCTTCATCAGATCATGATCCTGTATTATTGGATGTGCAGGCTGTTCGGCCTTTACTGTGACAGTACACAGGAAGCAGTACGTGCGAGTACAAGTATTTGGTAGTTTTCTTCCTGTCAGAGTGAAGTTGTAGTTCGGTTACTTAAACGCCTGCTGTGGAGCTTCACAACAACTTCTGCTCTTGTTTTAAGGTGGAGTGACTTTATCTTTAGCTGTTTGAAAACACTTTCCAGGACAAAGTAGTCTGTCGGCTGTCGGACAGGAAACACCTGAACACCCTCCTCAGGATGTCTGGGGTTCTACCTGGTTTTGGCTGGTTCTGAATGTTGTGTTCTCACTGGTTCCAGTTGGTTCTGATTTCTCTTATTCTCCATGGTTTTTGCTGTGTCTGGTTTATCTGGTTCTATCTGGTTCTGGTGGATCCACCTGAATGAAAATGTTGCTGCTGTTGGACTTTGAACCTGTGATGTTTTGAGATGAGGGTCAGTCCAGTTCCAGGTTCAGACCCCGCTCAAACAGGAAGTGACATCACAGCAGGTTAGGGTGAAGCTGGTTGTTGTGAAGCCTTGTTTTGTCATGATGGTTTGGATGTGTTGTTCTAGTTTTAACAGGACTGTCAGGAACAATCACACTAGCATCAGCAACAGTGGCAGTGGTGTTTTCCTGCTGTGCTGCCTACTGTCTCCAGCAGGGGGCGTGAGAGGCTCCGAGTGCAGCCAGTCACCTGTGTGAACAGCAGGGGGCAGCAGAGATCAGAACAACCCACAGCACCCAGTTCAGCTCAGCCAGCACAGAAACACTCAGGACCAAACCTGAGTTACACAACAAGACCCTGTCATCAGACAGTGAGACACAGAGACAGTCCACAGCCCAGAGACAGAGAGACAGTCCACAGCCCAGAGACAGAGAGACAGTCCACAGCCCAGAGACAGACAGTCCACAGCCCAGAGACAGAGAGACAGTCCACAGCCCAGAGACAGACAGTCCACAGCCCAGAGTCAGAGAGACAGTCCACAGCCCAGAGACAGAGAGACAGAGATGTGTTTAATATGAGTGCAGTGTGTTGACCTGTATTTTGCTGCAGTTATGGTAATATCTCTGTTAATACCTTTAATACACACACACACACACACACACACACACACACACGCTGACACTAATCCCGTGTAATCTGCTGCTGGAACACTGACCCACATGTCTGTCCACTTCACTACCTGCTGGACCAGGACATACCCTCCTCCAGTGTCAGCCAATGACATCACAGAGAACAGAACAGCTGTTCTCCTATTGGTTCATTCACTGTCAGGAAGGAAATCCTGACAAAAAAAAATGTACAAAATATGGACGAGTACTACTGCCACTACGAGTACTCAAACACTAGTAGTACTCTGTACAGAATAATTTCAAGTCAAGCTTGTACTGTATTTGTACTTAGTAGTAGTATTATGTTAACATGTATTAATTCCTATTTAGTTGTACCACTATCGTATGCTAGTACACAGTATAGTAGTACTGCTGTTGAAACTACAATAAGACTGTGTTGCATCATGGGAAATGTAGGAATCAGTGTTTTTGGAGTTATCAGCCTCGTGAGTCCTTGTACTTCATAGAAGTGAGATACTGCATGTTTTACATACTGTTACTTCTTAAACTATATCAGTACTGTAGTAGCAGGTGTACTGTGCTGGTTGTTGGGCAGTAGTACTTGTGTATTGTTGTAGTTTCCAGAGAAACCGATCATCGGATGCTGCTTCCGTCTTTTCTCCCTTCACATCGTCCTTTCTCCTTTCTTTCCTTCCTTCCTTTGCTTCTTTCCTTCATTCCCTCCATCCTCTCCTTTCCTTTTCCTTTCGTTATCTTCCATTCCATTTATTTCCTTCCTTCCTTTATTCCTTCTCTCCATCCTTTTTTCAATTTCTTCCTTCCTTATTTATTTCCTGCATTATCCTTCCCTTTATCTCCACCTCCTTCCCCCTCATGCCTGTTTCCTTCATCCCTCCATCCATCCAGCTGCACAGAGACACATTATAAACCAGCTGAGGGATACGGCAGCCTCCCTCCTCCTCCTCCTGAGCCTCCATCATCCCTCCATCGTCCCCCCTCCTCCCGCTCCTCTACATCCTCCCATCTGCGCAGACTCTGCCTCCCCCCCTCCCCCTTCCTGCCTCTCTCCCTCCTCCGCCGCTGCCTCATTTTATGGAGGAGCTTCACATCTGCAGCGCTCCCTCTCTCTCGTTCGCCGAGCCTCAGGAAGCGTCTCCATGATGGTTTCTGTGTGAGGAGCTCGTCCGTCGCTCGGCCACTCACAGAGGAAGAGGAGGAGGAGGAAGAAGAGGAGGAGTAGGAGGTGTAGTTTGTGGCGGCTGCATCTGCATGGCGCTGGCGGGGAGGCGACGCTCGGCTCGGCTTCACCATGATCGCCGTGTCGTTTAAATGTCGCTGCCAGATCCTGCGCAGGGTGAATAAAGGTAGAGAGACATAGAGAAACACTGTGGACGAGGGAGAGGGAGAGGCTGAATGTGTGTGTGATGGAGGGATAAGCATGTTTGCATGTGTAACATATGCGTGTGCGTGTGTGTGTGTGTGTGGTTGACTGAGCATCATTTGGTGTAAACTGCTGACATTGAAAAGAGAGAGAGCTGGTTGTGTATGACCACGGCCAGTGTGTGCGTGCGTGCAAGTGTGTCTGCGTGCACGTGTGTGTGTGCGTGCATGTGTGGCGTGTGTGTGTTTCTGTGTGCATGTGTGTCGTTGAAAATGATCTCCAGATGGATTCATTCAGTCGATCGCTGCAGGTTGCTTCGGACGAGAGACCTTCAGAGTGAGTGTGAGCAGGAGAGAGCGAGCGAGCGAGCGAGCATTGCTTCTTATTCTCATGAATGTAATATTCATGGTGTGTGTTAATGGGCAGAGAGAGAATGGAGGAGAAAGGAGGACACAGACGGTGAGAGAGTGATCAGGAGGTGATTTTTCTCTGAAGTCTGAGTCACTTCGAAGCTTCAGGTGTTTGTTTGTTGGTTCTCCTCTTGGTGGATGAAGTATTCACAATTTAAAAGTAGCAGTACCACAGTAAGAAATACTCCACTGTGAGTAAAGATAGGATACCATTATCCTTTATTGATCCCAGAGGGGAAACGGAGGTGCTGCAGGAGTTAAAGCAGAAACTGACCAAGAACAATGAGACAAAATGAAGAGCGACAGCAAGTCCAGAGTGTATGAACACCAGAGTGTAAGAGTGTGTGTTCATGTAGAAATATAGTAAAATGTACTTATATACACCTGTACGCGTAAAGTACAGCGGTATAACAGGGTATAGTATAGTAAAATACTATAGTGTAGTATAATATATACAATAAATGATGAATATGAATATGGACATATAACAAAAAAATGAAGATAAGTTAAGGTAAGATAAAACTTTATTAATCCACACTGGGGTAATTAAACTGTTACAGCAAAGAGTGAAAAAGAGACAAGAAAGAAAGATACAGAGTGAAATCAATGACATTTATGTACATTATATACAAGGTATAAGAATACTATTGACAAATGGTGCTGTTGATTAGATTAGATTAGATTAGATTAGATTAGATTCAGCTTTATTGTCGTCAGAGAGCAACACAGACGACGGAATGCAGTTTAGCATCTAACCAGAAGTGCAAATAGTCATAATATCCAAAAAAATATAAATACATGTAAGTAGTGCAGGTGAAGTATGAACAGTATGAGGAGGTGCAGGTAGTATAAAAACATGAGCAACACGGTGTGTAAACAGCCTTTAGTGCCTTATTGTATTGTTTATTATTAGTATATAGATATTTACTGCAACAAAAGCACATTTTTAGCGCATAGTATCAGCAAAATGTACTCAAAGTATCAAAGTACTCATTGTTACTGCAACAATTTTGTTACCAGATAAGTCGTTTAATCAAATCAAAGTAATATTTTAGTTTCCAGCTCCTGAGATGTGAATGTTTGCTGGTTTTCTGACCGAATGTCTTAGTTTTTGGGCTGTTTGTTAGACAAACATCAGGAGTTTGAACTCTAGTTAAACGTGGATTTGATGATATTTTGGGATGTTTTCAAGATGACACCATGAAGCAAAAACATGAGCAGCAGATGAAACTATAGTGGAAGAAGTATTCAGATCCTGTACTTCAGGTGAAGTAAAAGTACTTCATTCAGAAGCTGCTAACAGTGTAAGACGTGCAGCGTGCTGGTTGTGCAGAGCGTTTTATTTCCGCGCTGGGATCATCGTCACTGATGCATCAGCGTGAGGTCGTTCCAGCGCTGCGGTTTGAGCTCTGTGTTTGTCATTTCTTTGAGTTTAACAGGAAGTGCAGAGCAGAAACATGCGGCCTGGAACGAGGTCAGCAGACATCAGAGACGGTTCGTTACGCGGCGCTTTCAGCTTCACGCTCTAATGTTAAAGTCAGCCGCAATCAGTGTCCGTTTCCTGTCAGCGACGGTCCCGTTTGTCCACCCGTCTGTCTGTAGATGGACGTCGACGTCCTCGCCTGTGGACTGCAGGTGGTCTTCAGCAGGCAGATCTCCTTTACGAAAGCCTCCAGGAGGCAGAGGGGCGCTCAGTGGAGTGCACATCTGTGCCAGGTGTGGACGGGGAACAGGTGTGCAGGGCAGGCTGTGTGTCCAGTGTGTGTGTGTGTGTGTGTGTGTGTGTGTGTGTGTGTGTGTGTGTGTGTGTGTGTGTGTGTGTGGAATGAAGGCGAGCCAGCAGCCATGTAAAATATCAACTTCAAAATGAATTTACCATCAAAAGAGCCAACACAAACGCCACCGCCATGTCCGCTGTCCTGAGCGGAAACGAGACGCAAGCGAAGCAGCTGTTGGTCACCTGTGCCCCCTACTGGCCTGGTGGGGTGGGGTGGGGTGGGGGGGTCAGCAGCCAATAAAACAGAATCACTGAAACCGTGAGAGGCCTTTGAACATCCCGTCAGACATGTGAAAAAACACCATGCTGATGGGTCCAGTAGTCTGAGAGAAGCTGCGAACAGATACACGCGAACAATATGCACGCACGCATGCACACACACACACACACACACACACACACACACACACACACAGAGGACCAAACCCACGACCCCCTCCAGGCCTCCCCTGCCGGAGGAAATACCCTCAGGATACAAAGAGAAGAATGACACAAAGCGTTCCAGTTTCTCCCAGTTGGCTGATGAACTCTGCTCCCAGTAGAGCTCCTGGTCCCTCCTCATCTGGATTTCTGCTTCAGGGCTCCAAAGAAATTCTTCCATCAAAGATGCGTCCAGGTCAATGATTGGGGGAAACCCTCATTCGTTTCTCAGTAACTCCTTCGAGTGCGTCTGTACTGAGTGTGTAGCAGAGAGCGAGGCCGCAGAAGCTGACCTCACGTTTGTGTGGAAAATCTGTCTGAAGTCATTTCAGGCCTCAGGTGAAGGTACAAACTGCACTATTCTCTCTGACGTGTAGTAATGTGTGTTTTTGGTCAGGTGACCTCTGCTGTTGAAGGTCACACAGCTGTTTGCAGACCTGAGGCAGAAGCTGCTTCTGAATCTTAACGAGCCGTTCTGTCCAATCAGGCTGCAGGGGGCGTAGTTTCCTCGTCAGGCTGGTGTCGTTTTGTCCAACCAGCAGTCCAGTGATGGAAAACAGAGCTGGAAACAGTGGATGCTACTCTTCCCTCCATAAATAACTTTTGTTTTGTTGATTAATTGTCTAATTATCTCTGCCCACGCTCACCTGTTTCCTGCATGTTGGGACGTCACAGTTTCAGCGTCTGCAGCTGCAGGAAGTTAACGTCCTGCTGGTTTCATGCGTCTGTCCAGAAAGTTCATTCTTTTCTTTTCTCTGTTTCCTCTTATTCCATGTGAACATTTGCCGCTTTCCGTCCGTTCACATCGTGTTAAATTGAATATTATGGAGTTTCAGACTGTTGGTGAGACAATAAATCCATAAAATCATCGGAGTCAAAGAAAATGAAAAAAGCGTCCAATGTCCGATAATTGATGGTTTCCATGATCCTTCAGGCTGAACGCATCGTATCTGTGTCACACAGCAGCCTTCAGCCTGCAGGTGTTCCCTCTGACAGGTCTTCATCAGACACTTCAGTGTCATCGACGTCTGCTCGTGTCGCTGCGTCGTACGCCCAGTCCTCCTCCTCCTCTGCTCTGTGTGAAGTCTTCACAGAGTCCAGCTTTACTGCAGCTTTAGGACAAGATCTCTGTATTTTTGAAAAAGCCACAGTTTTCACACCATCTGAAGGCGACAAGTGTGTGTGTTTGTGTGTGTTTTACACTGCTAATTAAAGTATAAGAACACTTCAGTCCCTCAGTGGACCTTAAATATACAAATATCATTTATTTGTGTATAACACTGAGTCAGAAGACCTTCTTCCACACCAGTGTGTGACCTTATTTAAACAATTGTAGCTCAGTGATATGACTTAAGATGATGTATATATTATATAACAGAGCTCAGTGTGTAGTACATAGTATTATATGTACTGTAGCTGGAGACTGAGAGAGATGCTGCTGTCCTACATGTGGAGGAGGAGGCTTTCATCTTCAGTTAGCTATGGTGTGTGTGTGTGTGTGTGTGTGTGTGTGTGTGTGTGTGTGTGTGTGTGTGTGTGTGTGCTCACAGCCTCATTGTGTTTCTGAGCTCAGCTGCTGGAACCAAGCAGAAGAGAAGCAGGACAGAATAGATCTAGAGCAGATTAGAATAGACTAGAACTGAATCAAGTAGAACCAAACAGAGGACCAAAATAGAACGCCACGGCGGTAAACTGTGATGAGATGAAAGAGGAAACACAGAGACAGAAGTGATGGAGGAGGAGGCATGAGGCGATTGTCACCCTGCTGATTTACAGACAAACAGTTCAGCTGCAGCTCCTCTGATGTTTCCTCTCAGAGCTGCAGCTCACGGTTATTTTTATTAGCAGCAGTCGTTTTGGTTGATCAGGTGATCTGCAATACGTCTGAAAACATGGACAAGAACGTCCACGACGTCTTTCAGCAGCTTGTTCTGTCTCACCAGCAGTCCAAACCCCAACGACGCTCCGTTAGCATGCATCTAAAACAGAGAAAAAGGCAAATCCAGAGTGTTTGCTGCTTTTCTTTGTACATGGATTTATGAAAACACTGTAAGTGTTGATGAATATTGTGGATTTAACGATAATCTGTTGATCGACGGATCATTTAATGCCAGCTCTCCTCACGGCGGTGTCCTTATTTCTGGGTGCAGTTGTTGTGTTCAGTGTCGTGGTGCTGAGGCTGTTCATAGTCGGGTTTCTTTTGACCACATGCAGTCTCCTGCCTGATTTTTACGTGTAAAAGTCACTCGATCGAGGTTCAAACTGGCTTTTTAACGTTTTTGTGTTTGTGTGTCAGTTGCAGTGGATGTTGGGAGGTGGCATGAAGTGCAGGTATCCGCTGTAAACTAAGGATTTTGAGGGTTTTATTCGTATCATTTCTACACTTTTCTCCTCCAGATATGTCCAGTTTTCCAGTGACATCAATCATCCAATTAAAAGTCTTACTTCATCAAATCTCTACATCCTAATTGGTCTGATCTCATGGTTCATGGCTTAGCTCCGCCTCTGCTCGCTCGTCTGTGTGATGACATCACCAGGGCTCTCCCAATGGACTGGTGAGATTTGTCCAGACTGAGATGGACCACTGTGTTCTCCGCTGGGATTGGCTGCTGTGCTGATGAGGTCACCTCTTTCTGGCAGGAGCTTCTTTATTCATGACGACAGGCTGACTTAGACAGCATTAGACCGCAAACCAGACGGTTCACTGAGCTTTGTTAGATGCTAACAAGTAGCATCATCTGAAGCAGAGGATGCTAACGTGCTAGTTTGCTAGCTTGTGAAACCAGAAAGCTTTGAATGGAATGATTACAGTAGCTGTCAGTGTTTTTTATTACGTTAGCATCTTAGCTCTTAGATGTATTTTTGTGGTGGAAGCTCTGCGATGTCTGATGATGGTGAGTACAGGTACATTATGGGAGCATTTCAATGACGTTTCACTTTGACAGAAATCAGAAAACTCAGTGTTGTCTGCTGCAGTTTGTCTGTGAAGGTCGTGATGTGTTTCTGACGTTAACTTAAAACTCTGCGATGGTTTATTTGCAGCTTCAGTACCAGGTAACTGGTCGAGGTTTGAAGCCAGTTACAGGCACTGGTAAAGCCTCTAAACCATATTGGATGAGCTGGTGGAGCTTTATAACCATTCAAAGGATCCAACTGAGCTTCAGAACCAGTTAGAGAAACTGGTTCATATCTGAAACCAGTTCTAGAAATAGGTGGAGCGTTAGAGCCACAGACTGGAACTGATAGAGCTTCAGAACTAGTTTGAGAAACTGGTGAATGGCTGGGACCAGTTCGAGGAAATGGTAGAGTCTCAGGACCAGTTTAAAGAACTGGTAAACACCAGGTGCCATTTTGAGGAAGTAACAGTCGTCAGAACTACATACAGGAACCAGTAGCACTTGAAAACCAGTCAAGACAAATTGGTAAAATGGTCGCTGGGGGGCTTCATAAAATGGAACTGATAGAGGCCTGGAACCAGTAACGGGAAGAGGTTGAGCTTTGGGACCAGTTAAAGGAACTGGTAAAAGTTTTAATGTGTGTGTGTTTGTGTGTGTTTCAGATGAGGGGCCGTACACCAAACACTCCGCCGGGTCGCGACCTCCAGACGGAGCGCTGGCCATCAGGAGGCAGAGTATACCAGGTAACACACCTGCAGTCGGCCGCTGTGGTCTAGTGTGTTCTGTTCCGTTGTTTTCCGGTTCGTCTCCGTTTGCTTCCTCCAGCAGAGCTAATAAGCACACCGATGAAGATAAGAGCTCTGAAAATAGAGCGCACACAAACATCAGCTGATGTTTTCATCCGTGTGACCTGCAGGAAGATGCTTGCAGTCGCAGTTTATCTCCTCCCACCTGGAGCTGGTGGCCTACTTGCAACTCGTATCAGAGTGGTGTAATCCGAATTATCCAATATTTATGTAACAGGTAAACATTACGTCAGTCACATGAAACAGTTAACTGATGGACGGCCGTCCAGCAGAGACACAGGCAGGGCCAATAAGGCCTGTCAGATTTTCAGGCCGTTAAAGGTAAAATGTGTTAGATATGGTAAGAATTTTGGTTTAAAACGTGGAAATAAATGAATTAATATTATCAACAGACTGTGAAGAAGACGTTCTGTCCAAGACGTCTCTGTATTCTGTTGAAGACATAAGTCCTGAAGTCAGCGCGCTGACCAGCTAGCTGTGGTCTGATAGTACAGCACCTGTAGTTCTAGCTACGAGAGCTGAGGCTAGCTGAGCTAACTGAGCTAACTGAGCTAACAGCACCTAGTATACAGCCAAAGACAGTTACAGCCATGAGAGTAGTGAGCTGCAGTTAGCGGTTAGCATACTGCCCCCTTTTTGTTTGGAGTGACCTTCAGCAAGTGGCCAGTTCTTACACACTGTACCTTTAAAAGAACTGGTTGGGATTTGGAACCAGTTAGAGGAACTGAGGATGATGGAGGACGTGGTGGAGCTTCAAAGCCAGTTGATGGAGCTTTAAGTTCACCCACAGAAACTGTTTAGAGCAGCTGGGACGGCTTTGTACAGGTGTGGGGAACTTGTAGATGTTCTGAACTGGGTACAGAACTGATCAAGCCTCGAACCAGTTAGAGGAACTGGTAGAGGTTAAGACCCAGTTCACTAGTAGAGCTCCTTCCGCTGGTGCTTTTCAAAGCGTGTCAACAAAAGCTTCTGCTGAGACGAAGCTGCTTCTGATTTACAGTGAAATCTCGAACAAGCTCTGGTCTCAGTGTGACGTCGTGAACCGGCTTCACACTTTCAACAGTTCCTCCCTCGCCGCTGCAGGAAGCTGCTCATCCAACATTTGATCAGAATAGAAGATTTGGGGGTTTGTGAGTCAGAGCTGATGCTTGAGAAAAGTTGAAAAGGACAACTTGAAAAGCCTCTTTGGAGGAGAAAGATGAGGGAGGAGAAGAAGACAATGACGGTCACTGCCGAAGATCAGATCTTCATCCTGTGTGGATGAAAGAGGGCGAATCTCTGCTTGATTAATATTAAAATACAACATTTTAATGAAATCCTGCTTTCTGTTTTATCACCTGCGGACAGCTCACAGCAGATCGTGCTCTGAAATATCTCCCGCTCTCTATCCATCTCTGCCGCTGCTAAATATTTCAGCCGTTTGATGAAATATAGATGGGCGACAGAATAGACGATGACTTCACTTTTTACAGATTATTATTTCATTTCTCTGAGCTGAGAGAGAGAAAACTGTGAAGTCAGACAGCAAAGAAAGAAAAGAGGCGCAGATGGAAAAATAAAACTGCAGGAGATGAAAGAGTTCAGTAAAATCACTTCATGGTGCGTTCGAGCGCTCACCTGTTCACCCGCTCACCTGTCCACCTGTGTGATGCAGACGAGTTTCGGGGCTGCTCGGTGGTGGAGCTGATGAAGAAGGAGGGCACGACGCTTGGGCTCACGGTCTCAGGCGGCATCGACAAAGATGGGAAGCCCCGGGTTTCGAACCTGCGGCAGGGAGGCATCGCTGCCAGGTAGCTCGTCACAGTCTTTTCTATTTTCCTGTTCTGTTGTGTTCTAGTCTGTTCTCAATCATATGAAATGTGTTCGAGTGTTTTCAGGCTCTGAACAAACAGTTTCTGTGACTGTCCATCACTCATCCGGAGTCTCTGTAATCAGCCTTTTAAACCACGTGTGTCTGCTATTCATACATTTATGTTAACATGATTATTTTAGGTCAGTTAATGCTGGATTTCAGAGGCCAATCCCAAAGTTAAAAATCCAATAAAAGCACTTTTTTCATCTAAAAGTCACTCATCCATTCTTTTATCTCGTCCTCTTTGGACTTCATATTCCTGCTTGAACCAAAGGATCTTAGCCTCCATTCATTAAATGTTAGTTGTGGGTCTGAACTGGTGCTGAGCGGGGTCGCAGCCTGGTGTCCTCCGGCTGCTCCCAGGTCCAGGACGGCAGGTAGAGGGGACAGGTTGGCGGCGTCGGAGGATCTCAGGTCAAGTCAGGCTCCACCATCTCAAAGTTAACTTCACTGAGGTGAACTCAGAGTCCATGTTTGGATGGTTTGTGCAGGAGCGACCAGCTGAACGTGGGCGACTACATCCGCGCTGTTAACGGCATCAACCTGGCCAAGTTCAGACACGATGAGATCATCAGTCTGCTGAAGAACGTCGGGGAGCGAGTCGTCCTGGAGGTCGAGTACGAGCTGCCGCCCGTGTGTAAGTGCTGCCAGCAGCAGTCACAGAGACAGCAGGAGTATAAGTACAGCAGTCGTGTATTTCTGACTGTGTTCAGCTTGTGAGCGCGGCAGGAGGTCAGAGGTGACGCTGACGTGTTGATGCTCTGCTGTGTTGCAGCGGTGCAGGGGTCAGGGGTCATATTCAAGAACGTCGAAGTTACGCTTCACAAAGAAGGAAACAGTTTCGGCTTCGTGATCAGAGGTGAGGAGAGCTCCGTGTGTGTGTGTGTGTGTGTGTGTGTGTGTGTGTGTGTGTGTGTGTGTGTGTGTGTGTGTGTGTGTGTGTGTGTTAAAGATAAATACATGACTGTGTGTGTGCAGGTGGCGCCCATGAAGACAGGAACAAGTCTCGCCCCATCGTCATTACAACCATCAGGCCGGGCGGTCCAGCTGACAGGTGAGTGACCGCTGCCCTCGCTGTCTGTCTGAACAGGGTTTGTCCCTCGCGAGCCTCCGTAGAAACTGTCTCCGTCTGTCTCTCTCCAGAGAAGGCACCATAAAGCCGGGCGATCGGCTGCTGAGCATCGATGGGATCCGCCTCCACGGCAGCACGCTGTCGGAGGCCATGAGCATCCTGAAGCAGTGCGGGCAGGAGGCCACGCTGCTGCTGGAGTACGACGTCTCCGTGATGGGTCAGTTCAAACTCTCTGATGGTGATTCTGTGAGGTTTTAATGTGACTGAGGTGAGCTGCTGCATGAGATGAACAGGACCGAGGGCTGAGCCCTGTGGAGCTCCATGTTTCTGAAGCAGGCGGTCACAAATCAAAGATGTGTGTTCATGTTCATGTTCATCCTCCATCAGATTCTGTTGCCACGGCGTCGGGGCCGCTGCTGGTGGAAGTTGCCAAGGCGACAGGCTCCAGCCTGGGCGTGGCTCTGTCCACCTCCATGTTCTGCAGCAAGCAGGTCATCATCATCGACAAGGTCAAACCAGCCAGCATCGCAGACAGGTGCGTGACCTCTGACCCCACCACTGATTTCAGCTTTTTTTACTTTTTTCAACTTTTTTACTGCTTCTGTAAAAGATAAACTGATTGTGTGTGTGTGTGTGTGTGTGTGTGTGTGTGTGTGTGTGTGTGTGTGTAGGTGTGGCGCTCTGCATGCAGGAGATCACATTCTGTCTGTTGATGGGAAGTCGATGGAGTTTTGTTCTCTGGCTGAAGCCACTCAGCTGCTCTCAGCCTCCTGTCAGACCGTCCGCATGGAGATCCTGCCCCAGCACCAGGCCCGACCGGCCCTGAACGCACCACAGCACGGTATAAACACACACACACCAGCCCCAGCCGGCCCTGAACGCACCACAGCACGGTATAAACACACACACACCAGGGTATGAATCAATAAAAAGAATAACACACTGTACATATGAAAGATTACATAAATGTAATCTTTTATAAAGCAGCTTCCTGACCTCTGACCTCTGACCTCTGACCTTTCCTCCTGTCTTAACCTAAACACCCTCCTGTGTGATGTGTGTGTGTGTGTGTGTGATGTGTGTGTGTGTGCGTGCGCAGTCAAGGTGCAGCGTAGTCCCCGCCCCCTCCCCTGGGAGACCGGAGGCTCCGCCCCTATCCTCCCCCCATACCACTACAACACGTACCACCCTGACCAATCAGCTGCCAGATCGCACAACCGCCATACAAACAACCCTCGTACGTCCGCCTCTCTCTCTCTTTCTCTCTTCCTGAAGTGTGTCCTTTGAGAGAGAGACCTCTGCTCAGCATCTCTCTCTCTCTCTCTCTCTCTCTCTCTCTCTCTCTCTCTCTGCAGCTCTCAGCCACTCGTTCTCTCCCGGCTCCATGTCGGCTTATAGTCTCTCGTCCCTCAACATGAGCACCCTGCCCAGGAACATGTATCCCACAAGTCCACGGGGCACGCTGATGAGGAGGAAGGCCAAGAAGAAGGACTTCAAGAGTTCCCGTGAGTCTGACCTCTGACCTCTGACCTCTCAGATGTTCGTGCTCCCCTCAGGATGAACTCTAATAACTCCTCTGACTTTCCCTCCGGCGCCATCGTCAGGTCGACATTTTAACGTGTCTGTTTGCTTTATGAGCCAATGCCTGCAGGACTACAGACATTCCCATGAGCCTCAGCTGGACTTTGTGTTCACATGGTGAATATTGAGCCTGCTTAGCATCAGCATATTAGCATTGCCTTTATGAGCACGTTAGCATGCTGATGTTAGCATTGACCTCAGAGGCCCTGTGCGTCAGAACAGCCTCACAGAGCTGCTGGAATCAAAGTGCTTAATTCGTTTTTCATCCTTTAATCAACTTGTGACCCTTTAGATTCATCAAGGGAACCACCGGGTGCCCTAAACCACGGGTTGGAACCTCTGTTTGAAGCACACCAAGCCTGCTTTTGTTTTGCCATAAATTACCTGCACATAACACACTTGTGTGAAAACTCACAGCAAATGAAAGAAGAAGGTTAGAATAAAGAGATGAACATGAATATAAAATCAAATGAAGTGTGTGTTTTCGTCCTCTCTGTGCGTCTCTCCCTCTCAGTGTCTCTCGCGTCCAGCACCGTGGGTCTCGCCGGTCAGGTCGTTCACACGGAAACCACAGAGGTGACGTTGCTAGGCGACGGTATCATGGGGTTCGGCCTGCAGCTGCAAGGCGGAGTCTTTGCCACGGAAACGCTCTCCTCGCCTCCGCTCATCGCTTACATCGACCCCGACAGCCCGGCGGAGAGGTAACGACGACATGATGACACAGAGCGACTCTGCTGCTCGTTGTAGTGCACTTTGTTTATCACATGCATGAAACGCAGCTTGAAGCTTTTAAATATCAAAACAAATTAAAAGAGTTAAACTAAATAATAAACATCTGAATAAAATCAGTCAATAATAAATCTATACTGACACAACAAATGTGGACTGTGTGAGAGATAACTGACTGTTTTAGATCAAAGTAACAGGAAAACAATGTCGTTTATTCCTTTTATTACAGCTTTTGTATTATTATTATTATTTTTATACATTTTTAAAGATGAGTCCTGTCAGATTTAAGGTTCAGATTTATTGTCTTCATTCTCCTCCAGGCTACAACAGAAACTCTGACCTCTGTCATCATCTGTGTGTGTGTGTGTGTGTGTGTGTGTGTGTGTAGGTGTGGCATCCTGCAGATCGGTGACAGGATTTTGTCCATAAATGGAGTTCCTACTGAAGACTCGACTCTGGAAGAAACCAATCAGCTGCTCAGAGACTCGTCCATCACCGCTCAGCTCACACTGGAGATTGAGTTTGACGTGGCAGGTACGCACACACACACACACACACACACACACACACACACACACCGCTCTCTCTGCATCGATCATCGCTGCAGCTTCCTGTTCTCTCCACTTCAGAGCTGCCTGATCACTCAGAAGCTGATTCACTCGTTTGTTCACTTAAACGCTGCTCGTCGTCTGGTTTCTCTTCAGACAGGCGGAGGATAAAATGAACTCGCTGATATTCCTTTACTGAACGTCTGCAGGAGGGTTTGGATGGCGGGCTGCCAGCAGTAATCCCGGAATTTAGTGGCAGCTGTTTTGTTGCTGCTTCCTGTCTAATTGAATTAATTTCATCCGTGTGTGTTACCTTTGTGCTTCCGTGCAGTACCGTTAGCCAACATTACGACAAAAAGTTCCTTTTTGTTTAGTTTTCGTGTCGACGTGAAAAAACAGTCACCAGCAGGAACGTTCAGCTTCGGCCTGCGTTGGTGAAGACGTCTTCTGGTGTCTCTGTCGTCCAGTTTCGGCTGATTGTCTGTGTTTAAGTCTGTCTCTCTGGAGTCTCTCTGTAATTTGTCAGACTCTTTGTCAGTGTAACGTCCTCCGCCGGGTATAAATAACCACCCACGCCTGAGCTGGATAAAACAACAGCGTGTTGTCATTAATGACTCACAGTAAATGGAGATATCATCGATGCTAATCACAGGAAACAGCTCGACTGACACACGGCTGTACGACCAATCGTACGTGGACTCCTCTGATCGATCGATCGATCGATCGAGCTCGATCTGTGATCAGAACACGGTTGCTTCTGTGCTCATTGATAGAAAAACAAAGGAAAGCTTTATATGCCAGATTTTATCGTGATATTTATGAAAAAAAGTCACCAATATAAAGATATTTCTGTGGCAAATACATGAAAATAACATGACGTCAGGGTGACAAACACATCACTTGTTCCTGGCTGATTAGGGCGATACGAGTCAAAATCAAATGTACTTCGTTACGTTTCCACCTGTGGACCCATCAAACTAAACACTGTGCAGTATTCAGATCCTTTACCCAAGTCAAAGTACTAAAATACTCTGCCACAAGTAAAAGTCCTACAAGCCCTTTAAAAGGTTTTGAAGTAAAAGTATGTAAGTATAATGAGGGAAATGTACTTGAAGTACTGAAAGTAAAACATTCTGAAAATAGTGAGAAAATACTGGAAAGTTATCAAAATAGCTGCTAATTAATTTTCTCTCTAATTTGCATTTCTAAGCTTCAACTAAAGCTGTCAGACAAACGCTGTGGAGAAGAAAGTGAACTCAAGCGAAGTACAAGTACCTCAAATTTGTACCTAAGCAGAGTCCTTGAGTAATGCACTTAGTTATGTTCTGCCGCTGCTCGTAGTGCTGAGTTTGTTTCTCCAGACTAAAATTAACAGCAGATGCCAAGAAAAGTTTGCATCCTCTCACCACCAGATATTCCAGACTGAGACTTTATTTAGAGAGAGCCTTTGCTTCACTTCAGACTTTGCCTTTTCTCAGTGAGGTGAAGTATCTGCTCACCATCTGCGTCTCTGTTTGTCTCTCAGAGTCGGTCATCCCCAGTTCAGGAACGTTTCATGTGAAGCTCCCGAAGAAGCCAGGCGTGGAGCTGGGAATCACCATCAGCTGTAAGTACAGACATGAAAGCGAGAACAGAGGATGGACCCACGTTCCCTCGTCTGTGGACTGTGACGCAGAGAAACTGCTTCAGAGCCTTCAAGTGCAAAATAAAGATGAGATGTGTTCATGTTAGCAGCCTGACGCTCCACTTTCATCCAGACTGAAACACGTCAACAACTGTTTGAGACTGTGTTCAGACTCTCACGATCCCCAGAGGATGAATCTTAACGACGTTGTTGAGCGCCACCATGAGGTGGACATTTGTGGTTTTGGCTGAAACATCTCAGCAGCCATCAGATGGTTTGTCCTGACATTTGGATGAATTGACTTTTCATGTAGCGCCATCATCAGGTCGACTTTATGTGGTCCAGTTCTTTGATTTATGGCCAAGTTGAGCGCTAATGTTAGCATGCTAACTCGCGGAACTAAGATGGTGAACATGGGAAACAATATATCTGCCAACGTCTGCTGATGTTAGCGTTTAGCTGGAAGCAGCATGACAGTCTTTGTTGTTTCGTCTTTGTCTACCTTCAACTTTTACTAAAAAATCCCCAGAATGACTTTGGAACAACAAGCTGTTGTGACCGAGCCGTGCTAGCATGTTCCCAGCTGGATAGCATGTTAGCCATTAGCTTGTTAGCTCTCAGTGGTTCACTAACTAGTCCTGAAGTGTTTTATTGTTTTTGTTTACTTCATCCTCATTCACGTGCGTCTGTGAGATGAAAGTTTTATTTCAGTGAATGGTTTCGTCATAATATCTTCGTCCTGGACCTCCTCGTGCTCTGAGACACATTTGTCAGTTCAATATTACATCACCTGCTGTGGTTTCATTTTTCTTTTTAACATTTAATCGTTATCCTGAGGAACGCTGTAAACAAACTGAATTATTCACGTTTTCTGTGTGAGCTTCTCGTTCTGCCTGGATCACCTGTAACGCGTCTGTCTGCGTGTCTCCAGCTCCGTCCAACAGGAAAGCAGGTGATCCTCTCATCATCTCTGACATCAAGAAAGGCAGCGTCGCACACAGGTACACGCACACACACACACACACACACACACACGCACACACATTCCCTGCAGACTCACACTAACCTTAACCTGAACCCTAACCTGAGTCTTCACCCTGAAATTTAGTCACTTTGTGGGGACTCGTGGAAGACGAGTCCTCGCACTGTGACTCTGTAAACAGAATGGAAGAAGTCCTAATATATTTTACTTTAGCAAAAGTGGTAATACAACTGTGTAGAAGTACTCCATTACACGTGAAGTCCTACGTTCAAGATTTGGCTGAAGTAAAAGTACAAAATGTGGAAAGAAGAACGACCACCTTCACCTCCTTGTTCATGAAATCTTAGTCTGTAAAGAAACTCCAGCTGTCAGACAAATGTAGTAAAAAGTACAAGTGCAAACACTCAAGTAAAAGTACCTCAAAGTTGTACTGGAGTGCAGAACTTGAGTAAATGTACTGCGTTACTTTCCAGCACTGTAAACTGTCGAGCGTCAGCTGTGTTGAAGCTCGGTCAGTTTGTAGTTGGTTGGTTAATTAGGCTAACAGTCCAGGCCAGTGTGTGTGTGTGTCTGTGTGTGTGTGTGCGTGTGTTTTGTAGGTCATGTGTGTCTCGGGGTGTGAGCTGAAGTGCTTCTGTTGTCTCACCAGCAGGTCACATCTGTTCTCTTGGTGTTGTGTGCAGTCAGAGATCGTTGCAGTGTGTGTGGAGCCTAAACGCTTCGATGGCGTCTCTCTGGTGGGTCTGTTGTTTCAGGACGGGAACGTTGGAGCTGGGAGACAAGCTGCTGGCCATCGATAACATCCGGGTGGAGAACTGCTCCATGGAGGAAGCTGTTCAGATCCTCCAGCAGTGCGAGGAGCTCGTCAAACTGAAGATCCGGAAAGACGAAGACAACTCAGGTATGAAGTCTCAGGCCGGATTCAGGCTTCATGACGTGTGTGTGTGTTAAGACGGCCGCTGTGTCACGTCAAACGACTGCAGAGACTCGGCTGAGGTACCTGACAGACGTGTTGTATGCGCGTGTTGGTCCCCGACCAATCACTGCTTACCATCCTTCACATCGTGCATGGCGTCATCCAGCAGTAGAGGTTGTCCATCAGAGCAGATTCGTCTCCTGGGACTCCTCCCCTCGTCTCAGAAAAACTGAATCATCAGTGTGTTATATATTGAGGGCTGTAATGAGGACGGTGTCCTCTAGGGGTCACTAATTACTGACTGTCTGTCCACCTGTGTCTGTCTGTCATTGGCTCGTCATGTGGACGCGCTGCTCCTCGTCTTCCTCAGGGAATAGTTGCATTTCATCATATGGAAGAAACACTTACAGACTCTTAATTAAACCCTCAGAATATATTCAAGGACCCTTCAGACCTTCCTCTCCGGGAGCTCTTGAACATCATCAGGCATCTCAAGGACCTCCTTAAAGACCTTTAGAATTTTTTTCAAGGACATTCAGAGACTAATCAAGGACCACTAAAACCTCGTCATCACCAGCTGGAACCTCCTACAGACCTTTATTAATCCCTTGACGTCAAATTTTACTTTCATTCTCAAGGTAGCTTCAAGGTTGAAAAGTATTTTTTCCAGGCCGTCTGACAGCCTGTGAAGTTCGTTCTTTATCTCTCTGCTCTTTATTGAAGCCACATGAAGTTCGACTGAAGGGACATTCAAACTTTGATGTATTCTTGGTGACTGTTGCATCACTTTATACATATTTACAGAAACCTTCAGCCTGACATGAATCAGACATCTCAGGAAACGCCTGTCCCATCATGCCTTGCTCTCACAGTCACTCACGCTCACCCTGTGATGAATGAATCTTTATTGGCTGTTTCAGATGAACAGGAAGTCTCGGGCAGCATCATCTACACGGTGGAGCTGCAGAGGTACGGAGGCCCGCTGGGAATCACCATCTCAGGCACCGAGGAGCCCTTTGACCCCATCATCATCTCCTCACTGAGCAAGGGAGGGCTGGCTGAGAGGTGTGCGCACACACACACACACACACACACACACACACACACACACACACACACACACACACATTTGTTCACGATTCAGAGGTTTTATTCATCATATGCTCACACAGTACATGCAGTGAGCTACTCGAAGCTCCGCATCACATTTTTCCAGAACGATGGTGGTAACTAAATAACGTTTCATCAATTAATTAACGTCACATCTCTTGTGATTGGGCAGCGTGAAGCCGAGGCAGACGAGGCTCAAGGCTGTTATCGTTCCGTATCGAGGTTTTCTTACTAAATTAATGTTATTTTTCTGAGTGTTATATCTGAGAACATCCATAATGATAGCTCGATACTGAACTAGAAGAAGCTCAGTACAAAACCCACAGTTCAACCAGCAAAGTCCTGATTCTGAGTCTGAGAGACGAGCTCAGGGGACGATCAGCCTGAGAGCTGAGGGGCTCGATGAGGGTCCACAGAGCAGAGGGGACAGAGGTGGACAATCATCTGATTCTGTAGAACACGTCAACTGCGAATTATTGACTTTTTGGCTGGTTGTCAGATGCTGGTAAAATAATCTACAATCACTCTCAGGATGGACTGAATAATAGATAAACAGTAATAATAACAGAAACATTTCAGACCTCAAAACTAAGCAGTGAAACAGCTGTTTGGACAAACTGGAACCGTCTCCTGCAGTCCAACAGTGACAGGTGTGTTCAGATCAGGATCAACGTCGCCATCTGCTGTTAATGATGAACATCTGTCATTTTATCACACGTTAGCATCATTTTTACTTTATTTGCCTTTTGTCTCATTTTGTTTTAAAAATGTTATCAGACTGAAATTTACATTTACTTTTTATTCTTGTTCAAAGCAAATTCCATGTTTGTGTTCAGAGAAACTGTTTCATTGTTTTTCAAAGATGTCATTAAGTGTCGTTTTGCTGCAGGAATCAGTCAGGTTTATACGGCAAACAAGATTAAATAAAAAATAATAATGAGAAGAAGAAGAAGTGTAAAAGTCAAGAATCGTGTGTGTGTGTGTGTGTGTGTGTGTGTGTGTGTGTGTACTGTAGGACCGGTGCGATCCACGTTGGGGATCGTATTCTGGCGATCAACAGCAGCAGCCTGAAGGGGAAACCTCTGAGTGAAGCCATCAGTCTGCTGCAACAAGCCGGAGAGACAGTCACACTGAAGATCAAGAAGCAGGGAGAGCGTATGTATACACACTTGTACACACTTGTACACACTTATACACACTTGCACACACTTATACGTACTGCATTATTTTTCAGGAAGTCCTTGAACGATCCTTGAAACTTCTGTGATTCCTTGGATCTTACTTTAACTGAGAAGATAAGTTTTGATAATCAGGATGCGTCTTTCTTTTTAGTGTCGAGCCCGAAGTCCTGCGTGATTGGTCCAGGCTTGGGGGCGGGGCTTAGCCAGGAGCACCAGGATGGGGAAGAGGAACCTATTGTCATGGTCACGCCTCTGTCAAACCAGAGAGCGTTCAGCACGCTGCCGTCGGTCGACAGCGCCGTGGAGTCCTGGGACGGATCCAACATGGACAGCAGCTTCACCACCCCGGGTAGGAAGCTGACCTCTGACCTCTGACCCCTGACCTTTGGTGTACTTCATTATATTTATCTTTCTCTGTGTGTTTGTGTGTGTGTAGCTCCGCCATTCCAGTCCTCTCCGTACAGTTTCCACGAGTGGCGCAACGCCAAGACAACCAACAGCCAATCATCTTCCTCCACTCGCCAGAGAGCCAATCCGTTGTCAGATCTGGGACTGAGTGACGATGACTGGGACCGCCCACCGCTTGGAGGGTGAGGGAGAGAAACAGATTTTCAACCGACTTACGTTGCAAAAGGAGAAACACCGTAAATACTGAGACACTGAAAGTCAGACTGATCAGAGTGTGGCAGAGTGATCGAACAGTCAGGAAAACAAAGCAATGCATCACCACCAGCAATGTGGGACAAGATACCTGCAAAACAACAGGTGTATTGTTTTATAGACAGTATTCTTGGAACACACAGCGTTTTTAAAAACACCTAAAATCCTCCAATGAGGTTACGTCAGGCTGATGAGCAGTGGTGGAAAGTAACTGAATACATTCAGTCAAGTACTGTACTGAAGTACACCTCTGAGGCACTTGTACTTTAAGTGTTTCCATTTTGTTATGTCACAGTGTAATATTAGTACTTTTACTGAAGTAAAGGGTCTGAATACTTCTTCCTCCTCTGGGAGGGGGTCGCCAGCCACACCGATGTGTTCTTTTCTTTCACAGTCTTGCAGCAGTAATGTCCTGATATAAGTATAATCGTATAAACTGCTCTAGTAATATGCTCTAATACTCTCAATATACTGACGAGTATGTCTGTAGTTTTAACAGCAGCAGTAGCAGATAATTAAATAATTCATTTGTTTTATTTCTTGGTAATGAAGTAATGATTCTAATTTCTGCACTTTTACTAATTTTCCCCCAAAATGAGCGTGTTAGCGTTCCTTATTCAAATCAGTGGGAGGTGGTAGCAGCGAGCTAACAGCAGTAACAGCAGTGTGTCTCTGTCTGCAGAGCCTGTAATCTGCCCAGCGGTCTAATCACTGACAGCAGGTACCACACTGACCTTTGACCTTTAGCCCCCACACAGCCCTCTGTCACCCCTGTGACCTCCAGCAGAAACCCTCACCTGGTGACCTTTGACCCCCGCCTCACTGACACATACACCTGATGTGTATGTTGTCACTGCACATGTCTCACCAGCATGACCTGTTCGTCACCAGCCCTCGTCTGTGTGTGGATGCATCAGGGTGTTCTTCTCTCTGATTGGATGACCTTTGACCCTTTCCTCAGGTTCACTGTGGGGCACGATGGGACAGAACCGGACCAGGAGGAGAACTTCTGGTCTCAGGCTCTGGAGGATCTGGAGACCTGCGGCCAGAGTGGCATCCTCAGAGAGCTGGAGGTGAGTAGAACTGTTACAGGTACTACTGTTACACGTATTAGTACAAGTATCAGGAGCTGTGGAAGTAGTAATAATAGTTGTAGAGTGAGTATGAGTATTAGGGCTGCGTATAATTTGAAGTTCTTTGATACTAGTACTGACACGATACTCGAGTTTCATCAGCAGAACAAAACTTTTTTGAAGCCCACCTCACTGAGGTCACATCAGACAAAACTCTTCATACACGTCAGACAAAATGTCAGGAACTCAGTATCTTCATATTACGATGCGATTTCTCTGAAAACTGGTCAATGATGACACTGAATTATTAGCTCAAAGTAGTACTCGTAGTAGTATTAGCAGTTTAGTGGTACCAGTAGTAATAATACACATTCTTCTCACTGCGTGCTTGTTGGAAATGCAGCTGTTAAATGGCGTAATTAAGCTGAAAAGAGAAATGACTCCTTCTCTTCCAGGAGTCTGGAAAGGAAACGCACCTCCTCACTCTGGTATCCTCCTCCCTCTCCACTACTAACTCTCCTCCTGTCCTCTCCTCTCTCCCCTCTGTAACTGGAGTCTTAGCGTTGTGAAACATCAGACATGTTAGCTGTTTTTGAATGTGACTCTAACTGCACCCCGGCAGCAAGCTACAGACCATGGTGACGTCATTGTGACATCTTAGTGACATCACCCAGCTTCTGACCAATCATGTGGCAGAGTCATGTTGCACTGGGCATGGCGGTTTGAGCAAGGCATGCTGGGAGAGCTTGTGCAAGGCCTGATGGGTAGTTTGTTTTGCCAGTCATGAAGCAAATCTGTCAAGTCATGCATGTGTTTGATGAGTCCTTGATTCTGATTGGCTGAGAAGTGGGCATCTGTTGAGTGATGTGAGAAGACCTGGGTCATCTCAGTAGAAAGAAGAGTCGAATCTCAGCAAATTCAGTTCAAACCACAGCAGAGTCAATAAATCTGTTAACAGAAACAGTGGTAGATCCTGCCAGTAGATCCTGCCAGTAGATCCTGCCAATAATAACAGCTGTAAATCCCACCAAAAGATCCTCTCAATGATATAAATAGTAGAAGATCTCCCAAGACGAAGAAGATAAATAAGTAAAAGTTAAAACAACCATTGTAGATTCTGTTAGTAGATCCTTTCAGAGCACATAATAATGTATCAGGTTAGTGGATCCTGCCAGCTGACAGTAGATCCTGTCAGTAGAAAGTGAGGGACTGTAGATCTTGTAAGTAAATCTGTCAACAGAAACAATCGTATATCCAGTCAGTCCAACTAAAACCATACAGATCATGTCAGTAAATGTCAATAGAAGCAATAGTAGATCAAATAACAGAAGATCAGTAGAAACAGTAGAAACAGTAGAAGGTCC
Organism: Chaetodon trifasciatus; assembly: GCA_037975065.1. Taxonomy (NCBI): domain Eukaryota; kingdom Metazoa; phylum Chordata; class Actinopteri; order Chaetodontiformes; family Chaetodontidae; genus Chaetodon; species Chaetodon trifasciatus. The sequence goes on along the minus strand of JBBMOE010000062.1, from coordinate 745,857 downwards.
TTTTAGTCCCAAACGACAGTAGGTCCTGTCAGTAGATATCAGTAAATCTGCCAGTACTAACAGTAGTTGGTAGATCCTTTTGACCAAAAGCAACAGTAGATACTCTCAATATATTTTGTCAGCAAATCTGGCAACAGAAGCAGTCATTGGTCCTTACAGTAGTAGATCCCGTCAGTACAAACAACAGTAGATCAGGCCAGGAGAAGTAACTAAGCAGTAGATCACGTCATTAAACAGCATTTGATTTTGTTTGTTCTGCAGGAAGAAGCAGTTGATTCTGTCAGTAGATGCAGCGGTAGATCCTTTCGGTGGAAATGGGTGTGACTAGATTCCCTCAGTAGATGCAGCCTTTACTAAAAACATCCCAGTAGATTCTATTTGTTGATCCTCTTCGTATTCGCAGCGGTAGATCACTGCAGTACCGTAACATCGCAATAGAACATGTTCTGCTGTGTAGATCCTATCAGTAGAGACTTGTCCCATTCTGGTGTGGTCATGGCAACTGGGGTCAAAGGTCGGACTCCCAGGATGCCTTTGACCTCAATGTTTTGGATGGATCAAACTAGCTGTTTTTGACTGGCTGTCTGTGATTGGATGTTTTTGATTGGCTGTCCACAGGCAACCATCATGTCAGGCTCCAGCCTTAGTCTGAATCATGACCCCACCCCCCTGCGCAGCACACTAGGCCGCCAGGCAAGTTTCCAGGAACGCAGCAACTCCAGACCACAGGTAACCACGGCTGAAGTGACTGTTACACTTGACTATACCGGTGTTATTTATTGTCATACCTTAAAAGCTAGTGTTTTTTATCTTTAACATTGTATTTTTCCTGTGCCTATTCTCAGGTGACAGCTCGGTCCAACACCTTGCCCTCTGACCCCCAGCGCAGAGCCTTTGCCATGAGGAAGATGAGGCAGGAGGTCAATGAGATCCTAAACCAAAACCCTGTGGAACTCCACAAGGTGACGTTTGACCCTTTGACAGTTCAAAGCGACAGGACATTAATCTTCTTGTTGTGATTCTAACAGTTATCTGTTTGTAGTTGACCCTAGAGAAGGCCTCAGATCTGGAAGATTTTGGTTTCAGTGTTTCTGACGGTCTGTTGGACCGCGGCGTCTATGTTAGCAACATCCGACCAGGAGGCCCAGCAGAACGGGGCGGCCTCCGAGCCTACGACCGAATACTACAGGTGCAAAATCACAAGACATGTACAGATATGAAGTAAATGTTAATGTCAGCATGCTAAAATGCCCACAGTGAAAATGCTACCATGGTGATGTTAAGCAGGTCCACTTATGTTTCATGTCTTCCAGATTAACCACGTACGGACCAGGGACTTTGACTGCTGCCTCGTTGTTCCACTGATTGCTGAGTCTCCAAACCGTCTGGAGCTCGTCATCAGCCGAAACCCCACCTCCTCCTCCTTGCTGGCCAATCATACTGACAACACCACCAACAGCAGCCACTCCACTCAGCCAATTGGCAGCGAGCTTGGACCATCGGAGCCTTCTGTTGGCCAAGGAGACGATGGTGGTCCGATCAAGTGGAGCCAACCGGGAGACGGGCTTGTGGCAGGGCTTGGGGTGGGGCAGGTGAATAATAAATCCTTATAGCAGAGAAAACCTGGATGAAACTGGATTAAACCAGTTCTAACCAGACTGGACTGGAGAGGTCAAAAAGGAAAACAATGCAACAAAGTTGAATCAAACTGGTTTAGACCCATCCAAACTGGTTCGGAGTGGACCCCCCATGGTGCTACACACCCTCTGGATGAACTCTGATCCTTGACCACTAAAGTTTGACCTTTGAACTGCTAAAGCAGCCTGAAAGCACACTGATGGACTTCTCACCTTCTCACCTGAACCAGTTCTGAATACTGGTCCTGCTGGTGTCACTGGAACCAGAACTATGACTACTGATCTGACTGGAACCACAGGAGGTAGCCTAGTGCCATGGCAACTGATTCTATTGAAACCACAGCCACAATCAATGGTTTTACTGGTGTAAGATTAATGGTTGCTGGTTCTGCAAGCCTAGAACGAAGGCTATTGGTCCTGCTGAAGCCAGACCCACAACCAATGGTCTTATTGGTTCAAGAGATGTGGGTTCTTGTCTTAGTGGTTTAAGAACCATGGCTACTGATACCATTTATGACAGAGCCATAGCCAGTGGACTGGTCCAAGACACATGGGCTCTGGTCTTAGTGGCTATGGAAACACGGCCCCACTGAAGCCACAGCTAGTGGTCTTACGGGTCCAAGACACATGGGTTCTCATCTTAGTGAGGGCCGACCCATGCGCACTGGTCCAACTGAAGCCAGAGCCACAGAGAGTAGTCTTACTGGTCTAAGACATGGTTCTTGTTCACGGTGTTAGTGGTGTTAGTGGTTAGAGAATTGTGGGTACCAAGCCACAGCCATGACCACTGCTTCGAATCCAGAGCTGTGGCTCCTGGTCCATCTGGTCTTACTAGAACCTGAACCATGGCTTCTGGTTGTACTAGCCAAGAACTACAGCAGCACAAAGACTGATGGGACTCCAGAATCCAGAAACTACTGATGGACAGACAGGTTGCCAAGGAGACTAGGGATGCTCTGATTAGGCTGTCTAGGGCTGATGTCATTGAGTATGTCCAAACCATGACTGACTACAGCAAGATGCAAATGCTCAAATCTTATCCTGACATGCTGGGCAATCCTGCATTTTAAAAGATTTAAAGACTTCCAAAATATTTATAATTAGCTACATGCATTAGCTTGTAGCATGTTTTCAGAGTAGCACCAAACACAAAGACAAAGTCAAAAGCAGCGCCTGGAGTTTGTGTTAGTGACGGATGGACGATACCAATATGTTCATCAGAGCTCGTGCCAAATAACGACAAAGCAAATATTTATAATATCAGCATTGACAAATTTGAGATAATAACCAGTCCGAGTGGTGGAGAATAGGCAGACATGATGCATTTTAGCAACGAAAACACAGTGTGAAAGACTTTTTTATTGTCAATTTTAAGCAGGGACTGTATAAAAGAAGTGGACAAAGCCTCCTGCTATGAAAAGTGAAGCCAATGCGGAAGTGCCTTAAACCTGCATTCTTTCTGATGGCCAGCAGGGGGCGAATCCACAGATTGTAGTCCGAGAAAATGACGCTAATTCTCACTTTATTTATTATTTCAGTTTCTTAATGAGTTTATGGTGTAAATCACTAGTTTCAATATAGCATTTTAGAAATTGTGGTACCATTTTGGGGTGAAATAGACGATAAAGCAGGGTATACTTTAGGGCATGGCTACCTTGTGATTGACAAGTCGCTACCACGGCCACCTGTCCATCACGATACAGGCGTAGCAATGCATATCCAAAGCACTGTGTAGATTTAAATAGCCGTGAATTTGTTTTTTGGTGGTCTCTGTGTTTTCATCTTCAAACTTTGACCTTCACAGTGTGTTTTCATGAAATTGTAACATTCCGGTCGCCCACAATGTCTCGCTTGGAAGTCCATTTTGATTTAAGCCTGTTTTTTGCTAGCTGAAGTTAGCATCCCAGTTAATATCACAGTTACGGTGAGGTGTGGATGCACCTTCCGAACCAAGCTAGCTAGTTACCATTAGCAATAGCTCATAAGTTAGCTTTTGCTATCCGGTGCTTGACCCCGCTGGGCTGGTACTGTAGCATAATGGTTGCTATTCAGTCAAAACCCGATAAAAAGGTAAATTTAACCAATGTTTATTTTGTATTTCTGCCACATGTGACACGTGTATTGTATTAGTACAACGTGCTTCCATCCCAGCTCCACTCTCTTGTCCAAATATGGTGACTTCTGACTCTGAAAACCCACATGACGACGGCCAAAATGCTAAACGTGAGGCTTCAAAATGATAGTCCTCAAACCCCTCCTTTAATACAGTCTGTGATTTCAAGAAATATCAAGTCACATCCAATGATTATCAGCCAATACTGATCAGAGCATCCCTAATGAGATGGACATAAAGACAGAAGATTTACTGTTAACATTTGAGTTCTGTGCCATGAACGAGCTGCAGACTGGAAGAGTAATAATAATCATGTTAACAATAATGATGATGATGATGATGATGATGATGATGACACTGAGCAGTTCAATAAGAATCTTTTTCTACTGTTTACACCTGTTGGACTGGCCACACTGTGTGTATGTATGTGTGTATGTTTGTGTGTTTGTATGTTACATGTGTGTGTGTTAAACACAAGGCCAGTTAACCCCCTCCCACCTCAATTCTTCGTCTTGGCTTTGTCCCAGCCCCACTTCTTCCATCGACCAATAAGCAGCCAGGATGATGGACAGAGAGCGGTTCTGAGAGATTCAGCTGATTGGCTGGAACCAATCAGAAAAAAAACCCTGGCTGTCTGTGATTGGTTCTCCTCAACACCCAAACTGACCAATCAGCTCCCAGGAAGAGGCCAAGCATGCCCCCACCCTGACTTCCTTGACCCCCCCCTACCCCCCAGTAACAGTGATCTATTATGCTAATCGATCGGTGTGTTTTTTGATTGACTGTTGTCAGTTTTCTCTGTTTGTTTGTTTCCATGGCGACTGAACGTGAAAAGATGTAAAATAGATTAAAAAACAGTTCAGTCGCGTCGCTGTTCACATCGAAACCATCGAACCCTGAAAACTTTCACCTCATAACCACGAAAACAACAATGTTACACGAGAAAAAAATCCTGATACAGCAGGAAACCTGTGACAGTAAATACCTGTGCGTGTGTGTGTGTGTGTGTGTGTGTGTGTGTGTGTGTGTGTGTGTGTGTGTGTGTGTGTGTGTGTGTGTGTTTATTTTGGAGTGATGTCAACATCTGCCTGCCCTCACCTCAGTCTGAACTCACTATTTAAACTGGCCAATCAGCCCTCCCTCAGCATCAGCAACCAGTAGAAACGCTCCCCAAGTTAAGCAACCAATAGCCCTCGACTAAAGGCCCTGTGCTTTGGATTGGAGAGCTTTGATTGGCTGTGACTGTGCACTAGCTGTGATTGGCTGTTTCTGTGTGGGTAGCTGCGATTGACTGCTTGACTCCGTCCCATTCTTTGTGAACTGTGATGTTTTGAATCTGAAGCACAATGCTAGCATGTAGTTAGCATGTGGCTAGCAGACATTAAGCACAGGGCTAGTATTAGCCTAATGTGGCTACCATAGGGTAAACACACACAGCACAAGGCTAATTACTGGCTATGGTTACCACCTAGCAAACCCATGTGTACCATCTGGTAAATATATGGTGAGCACACAGCTAACACAAGGATAACATCTGGTCAATATATCTGGATGTTTGGATGTTAGCACAAGGCTAGCCTAGGGCCAATACCTCGTTGACATAGCCAGTGTGTGGTCAGCACACACTTAGCAAAAGGCTAACATAAGACTAACATCTGGAAAACAGACATTTTGTTAGCACACAGCTAACACAGGGCTAACAGCTGGCCAACATAGGTAATATGTTGTCAGTACACACCTAAGACAAAGCAAACACAGTACTGCAGCTGGTGAGCTTACTAGTATTCAGGTAGTAGTCAGCTTTTGCAAGGCTAACACCTGAGAAATTACCACATGGTAGAACATTGCCAGTGCACAGCTAACACAGGGCTAATACATGGTAAACATTGCCAATGTTTGGTTAGCACACAGCTAACACTGAACTAGCTTCTGGTAAACATTGCTTATAGTTGTTAAGCATACAGCTAAAGCAGAGCTAACACCTGGTTAACACAGCAAGGTGTTAGCATAGGGCTAACACATTTGGTTTAGCTCACAAATAACACTACTGGTATTCATTTAGCACATGGCCAACACAGGGCTAACACAACTAGTATTCACTTAGCACATGGTTAGCATTCACCATGTTATGGCTAACATTACACAAACACTGCTCAAAATCCTGTTATTGAGGTAAGTAGAACAGAGCCTAGCAAGGATTTTAGCGCTTAGCCGAGACAAACTGTTCCACCAATGGGAAAAAGCCACCGAGCTGAGGGGCGTGGCTTCAGGAGGGTTTGATGGGTGAGATCTAAAGCCATACACACTGTGTTTGTGCACATGTATTGACTGTGTGTGTGCATGTGTGTGTGTGTGTGTGTGTGTATATTTGTGTGTATGTGTGTGAGTGTGTAACATTGCAGGGATTTGCACTCTAGTGATTCACCTCAGCAAGACGTCCGCCCACACACACCCACACGCACGCACACACACATGCATTACACTGCCATTTGAAATAGTGGGTCAGATTAGTTTCCATGTAGCTTCACCAACCAACCAAACTGTATTTTTCTTTAAAGGAACAGGGATGTTGTAAAGTATTTTTGTACAAATTTAATACTTTGGTAGCATGACGTTCCTGGTGTTTGTCCTGTCGGGCTCCACTGCTCTCCTCCACCCCCCTTTATATGGACGACTACTGAGCAACAATAAAGATGAAGACCTACTGGAAGGACTGGACTCCATGTTTGTTTTTAAGATAAACACACAACATTCATGAGATAAATGTACTATCTAAATGTAGTTTGAACAGTGAACTCCACTGGTGGTACAACTATAAACAACACAAATACAGCAAACACTGAGAAAAAATCTTAAAGATAATTACAATGATAATTATACTCAGCTGTAGTAAATATTAAACTGTGTAGTATGGACAAGATCATAACATGAAAATTCATTAAATATTTGCTGAAAAATTGTTACAATAGCCTGTCAATAATGACCATTTCATCTGTTGGTCATAGGTTTATTTATCTTTAATTTATCTATCATCAGAGGCGCTTTTGTATTGTATTTTCTTGTTACTTATAATTTAGATATAAATATTTATGCAGGTTAATCTGTGATTAGCTAATATTGGCCCAGACTAATGAATCAGTCAATTTATAAATATTTTTAACCATTAAAAAAGCCATTAAGAAATATGGTCTCCATTCTAAAAATATATTTATTGAAGGCCTTTTCTTTTTAAAACATCCACTTGAAGTTATTAAATACAAATGGTGGATTAAAAAGTAGAATATGTAAGTTAAGTTATTTGTAAGTATGAAGTAGCGCAAAATGGAAATACTAAAGTAAAGTACCTAATTAGACTTAAAAATAATGTTTATTTCCGGATGTGACGTCTTCGCTCGGCGCTCTCCTCGCCTGTCTGCTTGGTGAATCGGTGGTGGATTAGTCGGTCTGTTCTCCGGTGTGTAATCGTTGTTAACATCTGCCGCTGTTTCTCCGTCACGTTTCTGCACCGTTTTATCACCAGCAAACCGGTGGAAGTATTAACCGACCTCTCTGCTGGATAAAAACCGCCGAGCCCGGCAGGAAGCATGTCCACCGCCCTGGAGAGCTACATTAACCGTATCCTGCCGCCGCTGCTGCTAGCTGGCTAACATGCTAACTGCCCGTCTGAATGAATACATAGATGCTACTTAGCTTAGCGTTCAAGCTAGGAGCAGTATTTGTTTAGTTGTTTATGAACTCACAGTGGTGTAGCTTCTTTGTTTAGTTCTGCAGGAGTGTTTAAGTTGATAATGTTAATTTAATTTAATGAGTAATTTGTCCAGAAAAGTGTGTCGTTCCTCTAACTCGGTGTGTTCAGGTACTGTGGCCATCGTCACCTCAGACGGAAGGATGATTGTGGTGAGTTTAAATACACCTTTAACCATCTGTATGTGTGTGAAATGATTAGTTAATGAATAAATTTAACGCTGTTCGGTCTTTTTTCTTTGGTTTCAAGTCAACATGTTTCCCTGTTATCTGGTTCCTTCAGCTCGAAGTCATCGGTATCTGCAGTCAGTAAAGCTGGTCTTTATGAAGGCCGAACTGTTGTTTTCTCACTAGATTATATTCGTTTGAGTATTTTCAGAGTTAAACTTAAACTCACAGGAAGTATTTAGGTAATTATTTTAAAAGAAGAGTTTAAAGTTTTCCATTGAACAAAAGAAAGAAATCACATCATCGTCAGTCAGTTATCGCAGTAACACATGGTGTGTGTGTGTGTGTGGTGCGTTCAGGGCACTCTGAAGGGCTTCGATCAGACCATCAACCTGATCCTGGATGAGAGTCACGAGCGGGTGTTCAGCTCCAGTCAGGGGGTGGAGCAGGTGGTGCTGGGCCTCTACATCGTCAGAGGAGACAACGTGTGAGTGACCTTTGACCTTTAACCTGTTCACAGTCACCAAACTCTGGACGGTTAATCCGTCACGTCAGCGTTACTTCAGCAGCAGAAAATGAAGGACATGTTATACAGTCAGCAGTAGAGGAAATATTCAGATCCTTTACTGCAGTAAAAGTACTAATACTACACATACTTTTTACGAGTAAAAGTACCGTCTTTAGGATGTTACTACAGTGAAAGTATGTCAGTATGTACATCAAGTATTTAAGTAGAAGTATTCAGTGCAGTAAAGTGTCCCCTGTGTGTGTGTGTGTGTGTGTGTGTTTCAGGGCGGTGATTGGGGAGATCGACGAGGAGACGGACTCCACTCTGGATTTAGGAAACATCAGAGCCGAGCCGCTCAACTCCGTCGTCCACTGACCTCATCACACCCCCCGCCCCCGCTCTGTGTCTCCATGGCAACAGATGACAGCGTGACCCGTGCCTCGTCCACACGTACACGGGTACTTTTCAAAAAGCAGTTTTTTGTGTGTTCCGGCCACACGGACGCAGTTTGAGGTCACTGAAAAGCTTTTTGGAAACTCAGGTGAAGACGTGTTTACGTGTTTTCATGTCCACGGGATTTTTGTTTGTTTGTTTGTTTGTTTGTTTTGTTTGAGAACAAAGGAGGAAAATCCCAGTTTTAAACGGACCCGCGTACATGTGGACTCGGCACCGGTTGTGTGTTTCAGGAGCTGTTTGCAGAGCAGCTTCACTCAGTTCTCTGATCAGCTGATGTTCACTGAAAATGAAAACAGACTCCTGAAGCGACTTTTTCTGTTTGTACTTTTTATAAATAAAAACCTGAACTGTTGAAGTTGTTAGATGTTTTTGCTTCGAGTCAGTTTTTGTCATATTGAGGTTTAATAAAGTTTTGTTTCTCATATATAAACAAACCCTGCCTGATGACTTCACCTCGTTCACACTTTGAACTAAACTGAGCTTTAATGAGCTTCATTCTGATAAAAATAATAAAAAATCAAGCACATCTTAAAACTTCAATTAAGACAGAAATGATTCTTTCTGAAGTTTAATTCTGTAAATCAGTGAAATTATCTTTATGCTATGAAGGTGTTTTCAGAGACTTTCACGTGTCCTCAGCGCCCCCTGCTGGTCAGACTTCACCTGCACAACTGATCAACGTCACGTTAAATCAATACACTGTGATCAATAGATGAATGACAGCAGACTTTAATGGTGCTGAATGAACAACAAGTTCTGTATTTGCATTGTTTTCTATCAAAAGATTTAACATCATTAAAAATTTCTCAGATTTTATGGAAATCATTGCTGGAGTTAGCAGATAGTTTGATGTGTTTGGGTTTTTTGCAGAATGGAGGTCTGAACATTAATAATGAGCTCGTTAGCAGATGTCAAACAGAAATAAAACCAGAAAACTTTGTTAGCAAATCTTTTTATTCATCTGACTTGAAAAATGAGCTCCAGCTTTACCATCTGAGCTCGTTAATGCATCACTTATTATGAGTACTGAGTATGAGTATGATGAGTACATATATAGTATATCACATTCTGATAGTTTCGTACTTTTACTTAAAGGACACTTCAGAAGAAGAAGATGTGAGTTCTTCTTCTTTTGTTCAGTCGACTGTCGAGAGGTTAAATAAACGAGTTAAAACGAGGCTGAATGAGGAAGCAGCAGCTCTTTCACCAACGGCTGTTTGTGTTGTGTTTGTGTGTCATCGAGCGCTCCCACAGTCAGAGCCTTCTGCAATCGATTGATCTGGTCTGGAGTCGGAGCCGGATCCTCATAATGGAGCTGAAGCCAGGAGACACCTGAGCAACAACACAGCAGAGCAATCAGCATCATCATCATCATCATCATCATCATCGTCATCACCTTCATCATCACAGTCATCATCATCACCATCATCATCATCGTCGACCTCTCACCTTTGCTGACCCTCTGACCCAGTGACACCAGGAGCTCCGCCCCTACGCTGTGATTGACAGGCTCTCCGGCCTTTGATCGTCCCGCCCCCAGCTTATGAAGAACTTCAGCCAGAGTCAAACCGTCGATGTCGACGACGACGCCTGCAGGAAGACGCAGAGAGCGAGACCTCAGCCTGAGCACCGATTGATTGATCACTGATCGATTATTCATCAGTCACATGTTACCAATGTTTCACCAACATGTCGATTCTTTAATATCTGAGCGGCGCTGAGCAGAAACCTTGTTCATACAAGAGATGATGAAATTTACATGACGATTCATTTACATAAATATATAAATGCAGTCAAAATATATGCGAGTGATGCACTTTCCATCGATTCTCAGCATGTCCTTGAACGCAACATCAGCGGTGAGTTTTGGTCCGTCGATGATAAAAAAAACTGAACTTCATGTTGATATGAAACGTTGATTCTGATCGATTTTCTACCTGCAGCCATTTCTGAGCCTCTGAGAGCAAAGCTGCCTGTGTTCTCATTGATTGATTGATTGATTGATTGATTGATTGATTGATTGATTGATTGATTGATTGATTTACCCTCTGCAGGTGTCTTCAGGTCCATCTGGTGCTCAGATCTTCTCAGGATCCTGTGGTAGTCTGTGTGGGCGGAGCACAGCGACCGAGCCGTCTCATTGGCCACACCCTGAGCCTCCATCATGGCCTGGAACTTGGACAGCGCAGCTCCACCAATCACAGCATCAGAAATCTGTCTTCTGCCTTCTGATTGGTCAGACACCTTGCCAGTCATCATCAGCAGCACACCGCCTGCAGAGAAGCAACAATAATGATGACAAGACTGAACTTCAGACAAAACATTATGTTACGAGACATTTTAGTACTTGGTGGTATCATTGCCTCTATGAAGCCTGGATGATCAGCAGACGCTCCACTTTCCCAGGCACCTTGAACTAACCACCAGCCTGTGTCAGTGCTGTGATCGTCCACTTTCTTTTGGTTTATAAAACATTAACAAATAGTGAAAATGTGTCACTCTCCTGAAGTCTTAAGTTTTTCAGCAGATTTACCAAAAGTCCAAAATAAGATTAAAGAAAACTATTAACTGAATTTAATTTCTGTGAGGCGCGCGCGCTACCTGCTGCGCCGCCCTCGGTTTTTCTGATGTGAAGTTAAACTGAACTTCTTGTTTTCAGGCGTCTGAAGACGTGAACGCATCACCTGGACTCTGGACACCTGGTAGGCTCGATGTTCACATTTGATCTTTAGTTTGACTGAATCTGACCAACTTAATTCTATTTATATTTACTCACTGTGTTTGTATTATTGCATTTGTATTCTGTATGTTTTATTCTGTTCTAAAGGCTGACCAGAGACAAAGACTGCAAATGAGCTGAAGCTAGAAGTCTTATGTACATCACATTTTCACATTTCCTGTGGCAATGTTGTTTGTATCGTCCCTGTTAAATAAACACTAAATAAATAAATACATTTCTTAGAAGAAGAATTCTGCTCATAGTTTCATCTGATTTCATAAACCCTAAAATAAACAAACAGAAAAACATCAAATTTCCCTTCTGGAAATTTGATGTTTTTCTGTTTGTTTTGTTTGTTTGTTTGTTTTCTCATGAATTCGCCCCCGGACTGGTTTTGGCGCTCAGTGTGGCGTCGTTACCCAGAGTCGTGACCAGCTCCATCAGGTCGTCGGGTCCCTTCCCCTTCAGCGTCTCCAGAGATTCGATCACCTCCAGACTGTTTCCCACACATCGACCAATCGTAGCGTCCATACAGCTGAGGGCTGCCGCTGTGCGCATGCCCAGGCCGTTTCCCACAGTCACCTGAAACAACAGCACGACCACGAGCGGCGGCGTCATTAACGTCTCAGAGGACACGTTGAAGCTTTGTGCTCAGTGCGACTGAAACCATCTGACAGACTGTTTGTTTGTTCACAGTGAAGTTCCTTAAAGAACATCGTCATCAGTAAATCACTGCTGGTCGATTGAATGGAAGATCCTGACTGGTCGAGTGAACTGTCAATCAAAGGTCAGGCCAACATGTTTACTGGTGTTATAAGGGTTAGCATGTTAGCTCGTCTGCTGGCTAGTTTGAAATGATGAAAACATTATTTTACTGGACTGGATCAGTGAGACTTGTCAGCTTTGTTTGTTTGTTTGTTTGTTTGTTTGTTTGTTGATTGTTTGTTGATTGTACCTGCTGTTGTGATTGGTTTCAATCAATGACAAGAATCTTAGTTTTCCAACGATGACGAGTCCAAACTAAAACGTGGCAGTTTGTACGGAAACAAGCGGAGTGTGAAGAGAGGCTCGGCGTTTGTTTGGGACTATTTTCAGCGGCGGATTGATCCACGTGTGGCGCTCTGTGGCAGCAGGGTGGTGTGTGTGTGTACCTGTGTAGTACTATCAGCTTGTTGTACAGTGAATGAGTAAACTCTCTCTGTGATGACTCGTTCTCGTGTATTTGCTGACGACCTCAGAACGCTTCAGGCGTCAGACTCCGCCCCTTCAGATCCTCCTCGTCACACACGTGTGATGACAGACATGAACTCACCAGCAGCTGTGCGAGCTCTTTGGCGCTCTGCAGGTCTTTGTAGAGAGCGGCTCGTCCGAACTTGACGTCGAGCACCAGAGCGGACAGAGACTCGGCTCCTTTCTTTGAGATGATGGAGCCTGAAACGACAAACAGGCGTTCAGACTGCGTTCAGCCCGCGGAGCTCGAGCTGCTCGTACGCTGAAACCAGGAAAACCAGGACAGAACCGGCAATGAGGGGGGGGCTGTCCACGGTGCTGGTGGCGTCCCGCAGAGCGTACAGGACTCGATCTGCAGGGACCAACGTCTCCGTCTGACCCACAATGCAACAGCCCACCGAGGCCAGGATCTCCCGAATCTGCGCAGTCAGCACATTCAGACAGGTGAGGTCGAGTGTGACACCTTCAAACGGGACATCAAACAGCTTCAAAGGTCTGTTCTCAGGATATAAACTCAGCTGTCATGGCGACCTCTATAGGTGGAGGTTAGTTGCTGCACCTGTGCTGTTGATTGGTGGATGTTGAATCCTGGAATTGACTCCAGTTTATCCAGAGTTCCTCCTGTATGAGCCAAGCCCCGCCCACTGATCATAGGCACCTGCCAAACACACACCTGAGGTTATGACATCATAGATTCAGTGACAGGTGTGTGTGTGTGTGTGTGTGTGTGTGTGTGTGTGTGTGTGTGTGTGTGTGTAGCCACGCTTACCTTACAGCCGCAGGCAGCTAGCGCAGGCGCTAACACCAGGCTGACTTTATCTCCCACCCCTCCCGTTGAGTGTTTGTCAACCACCAGCCCCGCCCACTCTTTTGGCCATGACATCACTTCCCCCGATGACATCATCTCCCTGGTCAGGGTCTGGATCTCGGCATGGACCATTCCCTTCTGCCAGATCGCCATCAGCATGGCGCCTGAACGACAGACAGAGGAGGAGGTGAAGCGCAGGTGAAGCGCAGGTGAAGCGCAGGTGACGCAGTGACGTCAGGAAGGTGTTGCTGGGTTTGTACCTGTCTGACAGTCTTGGATGGTTTTGTTGGTCACCGCGTGGATGAAGGCTTTGATCTCCTCATCGCTCAGCGCTCCTCCATCTCTCTTCTTCCTGATCAGGTCTGGGATCGACTGCATGTCAGTCTGCACAAACGAAACCAGAGCGAGTCTCTGAGTTTACTGGTTAAAGAAGAAAAACGAGCGGGAAGTTTTGTCCAAACACCGTCGTCCTGTGAGGAGCCTGAGGACAGGTGGAGCACTGCAGGTGGAGGAACTACAACCTGCGCGTCTCAGAAGATGAGTCGCAACAGTTTGATTCAAACTCCCAAAACTTTATTAGAGCGACAAACGTTTTCACTGCCGACATTTGACGCCAGACAAACATCAGAAGAAGAGACGAAAGAAAAGTTTAAAAACCAACAAAAAGTCAAAGACGGGAGTTTTCTTATAGTTTATAAACTCAAATAAAGATAAAGATCATAAACACACTGACAGTAAAACACGATCCCATCACACAGATACACGATCAATAATCAAATACAGATGTTAATGAAAGTTACCGAGGTCAGTAGAGCACAAGACAAACGGTATCGTGTGCAGGAAACGGTCTGAAAATGTAAAACAAATATTTAAAATACGTTTAAAATAAAGTAACAATAAGTGATCGATCAGTTTTCTCACTTTAGTCCAGAAGGTTTCTGCTGATCCTGATGAAGCAGGTGGAGGCTGAAGCTCATTGTTTGCTGTTGTTTGTTGTTGTTTGTCATTGTTTGTTGTTTTTGTCGTCATTTGTCGTTGTTTGTCATCGTTTGTTGTCGTCGTTTGTCGTTGTTTGTTGTTGTTTGTTGTCTTTTGTCGTCATTTGTTGTCGTTTGTCGTCGTATGTCGTTGTTTGTTGTTGTTTGTCGTTGTTGTTGTTTGTTGTCATTTGTTGTCGTTTGTCGTCGTCATTGTTGTTTGTCATTTGTCGTTGTTTGTCATCGTCGTTGTTGTTTGTCGTTTGTCGTTATTTGTCAGTTGTTTGTCAGTTGTTGTCGTTGTTTGTTGGTTGTCGTCGTTTGTTGTCATTTGTCATTGTTTGTCGTCGTTTGTTGTTGTTTGTCGTTGTTTGTTGTTGTTTGTTGTCATTTGTCGCTGTTTGTCGTCATCTGTCGTTCGTCGTCGTTTGTTGTTGTTTGTCGTTGTTTGTTGTTGTTTGTCGCTGTTTGTCATCGTCATTGTTGTTTGTCGTCGTCGTTGTTGTTTGTTGTTGTTTGTCGTTTGTCGTTGTTGTTGTTTGTGGAGTCGAGCTGCAGCTGAACGCTGAGTGATGAAGAGCTGCTTCACACGAGCTCAGGATGTTTTTTCAACTCTGAGTGTTTCTGAACGAGTTGAACTCCTTTGAGCAGAAATGAGCTTCAGCTTGTTGAACTTGTTCAGCTCGTTCTGAGACGTCCAGCAGGCGCTGGTTTATGAAGACGCAAACAGCTGTTGACAAGAGTCTGTAGCTGTGGTATGTTGGTACCACAGCCTGGATGGGCGGGACAGAAGACAGGCTGATGTTTTCGTCCAACACTTCACTGTTTAACTGATTAGTGACAGAACAAAACAAACTGATAAATGTTTATTTCTGAAGCTGCTTTCATGCTTTCATTAACGTTGTAGTCAGCTGATATAATACTGTGTGAATAAACCAAAACAACGTAATCAATAGACGAATATTATCCCAACGTGCTGTTATATTAAATATTATACTTTGTCTAAAGTTATGATATTAAACTAATTGGTGCTCCCTGCTGGTCCAGGCAGTGGACGGTCGTCTGCAGTGGACGGTCGTCTGCAGTGGACGGGACATTTAGCCGCCGTCAGATCAGGTCGTTCTTCTTCTTCTGTCTTTGACATTCTTGTGTGCTGCGGTGTCGCTGCTCGGGGGCGTTTTCTTTTTCTCTTTTTAATTCTCAGCTGTTTGTTGTTTTCTACATGTCGTGATTCTTCACCATCGAAAATCTCCCTGCTTTATGTTTTTATGCTGCTTTGTTTTATAGTGGAAAACATCAGAAAACCTTCAGTAAATAAAAACAGACTTTAACTCAACCCTCAGGCTGAAACCTGGGAGTTTAATAAGGTTTAATACCTCCAGATTAACACTTTAAAGCACTTTAAAGGTGTGCTGCTTCGATAAAATACTAATATCACACTGTAAAAATACTCCACTGCAAGTACAAGTCAAAACACAATGCCGTCCTGCGAGAACCACGTATCTCCAAAAAGTCTGACAAGCTCAGAAAAACAGGCTGTTGTCAGCTTTGCGACGATGCATTTTCAGCTGATCCAAGAGGCTTTTTAAAGAGTTTAATGAGCTGAAGAAGAGGAGGATTTTCTCAGGACATGAAAGAACTCTTCATCGTTCAGTTTAGCGCAAACATCTGGAGATATGAGTTTTTCACTGGACAGGAAGGAATCTGAAAGTAACTAGTAACTAAGAGTGACAGACAGATGTGACATTCCCTCTGAGGTTCAGTGGAGGATAACGTTGAATAAGATGGACATACTCTACATTGTACAAGTACCTCCAATTTGTATTTAATTGCAGTACTGCAGTATGGACTATTACTTTCCACACACACACACACACACACACACACACACACACACACACACACACACACAGGAGCGTACCTGTTCTGGTGCCTTCAGTCCATAAAGTGACCTCCACCCTGCAGCTCATCATAAAGCAGCCTCGGGTTAACTGTCCACTGACCAATGGGAGCGCAGGGAGGAGGAGGGAAACGGCCAATGAGGATTCAGCTCCGGTTTACTCAGTGTCCCGATCCTGTTTAACTCTCCAGTTCATGTGCTGCAGTGATTGTGTGTGTGGCTCAGACGTTGGGTTCGTCACAGCAGGATTTTGATGAAAATAAATGTTGACCTGTCCTGGCTCACCGTGTGTCTCTCCACATTTCAGGTAGTTTAGCACAAAGCGGTCGAGTTGTTCGTCAGTCAGTGGAAATCCGCCCTCGTGGATCTGGAGGTCGATGGTCACTGATCTGATCGATGCTTCATTTGTGGATGTTCACCAAATCTGTGGCTTTTTATAACAAGTATGGAGCATGATGATAGCAGTTACACGAGCCTGAATACTGTAATACTCCGGTCTGCATGTCAGTCATAGCACTATTCCTCTGGTCAGTTATTGATCAGTGAGCTTTGGAGGTGCTGGATTTTGTTAGCTCTGGACAGCGCCAGGCTAGCTGTTTCCCTTTGTCTCCAGTCTTTGTGCTAAGCTAACCGGCTGCAGCTTCAGATTCACTGTGCAGACATGAATCATCTCATCAACGATCCCTTTGAACCTGATTGGATGTTTTATCTTCTCTCGTGGTAGATTATGTTAATGCAGTATCGACAGTTTGTGGAAGGTCTCGATCACCTGATACCTTAGCAAAAACAGGATATTCAACGGACAATAACAGGATACCTAAGAGTCCATGTCCATGACCACGTTGGTGGTCATGGGCAAAAAACAGGAAAATATTGGTAATGTGCCATAACACCATGTGAGGAAGTGGCCGAAGGTGAACTAATGTGAGCCATTGTAAATGATTCCAACTGGGCATCATCCCAAAATAAGTGGGTGTCGGTCAAGTCAACACAGAAGCCCCATGTGGGTGCTTGCATGTCTCCAAAAGTACATAAACGAATGTGAGACGAGGAGAGGACTGTCCAACGTATGCAGGTGAGAGCTCACTGAATAAAGTGTCAAACACTCAAACTGTTGAACAGTTCAGCTTCAGTGCACTTCTTAAACACCCTGTTGAGATATGAAAATGTGATATTTTATCTGGACATATCACCGATTATTCAGTGATTCAGGAGTGTGTGATCATTTCAAGGTCCTCCAAGATGAAGCCAAACTCGTCGTCAGTCATTAACTCTAAAAAATCCAGTGTTCAAACAAAGTCAGAGGTCATAAACCTGCTGACTTTGGAGTAAACTGACAGCTCTTAATGTGAAAGGACCTCACAGCTCTTAATGTGAAAGGACCACACAGCTCTTAATGTGAAAGGACCTCACAGCTCTTAATGTGAAAGGACCACACAGCAGCTCTTAATGTGAAAGGACCTCACAGCTCTTAATGTGAAAGGACCTCACAGCTCTTAATGTGAAAGGACAGCACCTGAAGGCAGAGTAACTTTGTAATAAATGACAGTTTATTATAAAGATTACAATCTGTTGCGTTGCAGAGCTCATCAGTTGTCATCGTGTGCTCTTTAGTTTTTAGAAAAGGGAAGAAAAAAACTACAAGTACACACACGCCACTCACTCCAGAAGAAACTACAAACATCCTGTAAAAAGAGGAAGCTAGAAAGGAGGAGGAGGGTAACCATAACCATTATAACCAGGTGAATATCAGGAAGAGGAAGGTCTCACACGCAGGTTAGAAAGCCAGGATTCTCAGCCAATCAGCGGGAAGCTGAGGCGTTACCATGGTGAAGTCAGTCAACGCTATCAGATTTGCAGTGGCAGCCATCTTTAAATGATCGCTCTGGTGCTCTGCTGTCGCCATGTTGGCTCCGTCTGTCAGTCTATGGTTAATAATTAGCAGTGGTGGAAGAAATCATGTACTAATACCACAGTAGAAAAATACTCTGCATTCATAACTTAAGTATTAGCAACAAATTAAGGTATCAAAAGTAAAAGTACTTTCATATGTATGTTGGTCTTGGTTGTAGTTGACATAAAAAATGTCTTTAACAGTCGACTGAAAACCGTGAAGTGTTAGAAAGTGAATTTACTTTGTGAAGAGAATAGAAAGAATGACGTGCACATTTATCTGAAGCAGCCTGACTTTAGCTTTCTATGATAACAGGATGTTGGCTCAGCGGTGGTCGTTACAAGGCAGGAAGTCACGTGATAACGCTCAGGTCAAGTCCTGGACCTTCACCTGTAGAGGAAAAAAGTTGTGACACCTGAGTCGTGAAACCACCTGAAGTATCTGAATGACCATGTATATGAGGTTGAGGGCTCAGTCTTGGCCAGAAATGATTCTAATTATTAATTATTTCACAATTTCTCAGCACAGATAGGTTTTTTTTTTACAGCTGATTTAAAAAAATAAATGAATTTGTTGCTGCTCTCAGATTACTGGTGCTGAATATTAGCATGTGTAGCAGTTTGGGATCAATTTTGGATTTGTGAAATATATCAAAATATGAAAGCAGGTCAAAGTCCATCGAAGGTGGCCTCAGACTCTGGAGGATTTAACTACTTCATGTACTTTTTGTATGTAAAAAATATTTGAATAGTAACCATGACTCTTAAATGTAGTGAAAAGTTGAATATTTCTCTCTGAAATGTGGTGGCGTGAACTAGCATCATGTAAAGTACAAGTACCTCAAAATCATATTAAAATACTGTACTTGAGTAAATGTACTCAGTTACTTTCAACCACTGCTAATTAGTCACACGTTTCTTTTCTTGGGAGAATTACCTGAACCAATCACCAGTGATTTGTCTGGATGTCGTCGCGTTAGCTAGCATAACATTTAGCTTCAGTTAGAGCGGGAAGTTTGGTTGATGTTAGGAATTCGTGTTGTTGAGAAAGAAAAACAAAGAATACTGCAGCATAAAGTGTCCCAGCAGAGGAACATCATGGACAAGTTCGAGATGAAGGTTCAGATGATGCTAAAGGCTAAAGAGGTCTTCATGGGTCCATCTGGTTCCTTATAACTGAGACCAGATTCGGTATTCTCGGACCATGTTTGGTAAAGTTTTCTACAACAGAATCAAATTAATTAAAAAAAAAAAAAAAAAAAAGACAAACCATTGGCCAGTTTGGTTAGCAGACTGTTAGTGATTAGCGTTAGTAATCACTAGCAGTAAGCTTGATTAGCATTAGCACATTAGCATTTTTTTGGTGTTTGTGAAAATAATACTTTCTGTTCTCGGTGCATTTTATTGATTTGAATGTTCTTAATCGTTTTTTCAGTCGTTTAGCAGAAATATAGTTCGCAGACCTTCTTCATCTGGCAACGTTATCAACTAGCATACATGCTAACGCAGCGCTTTAGAGCTTTACTGCTGTTATGGGGACGTGTTGCTTCAGGAGACAAAATCAGCCTGAAGAAATAAGCCGTCAGTTATCGTGGAACCAAATGCTCCTCGAACAGAACGTTTTCTTCTGTATCAGGACGCCTCGCTGCATTACTGCGTTTATCTGACGAAGCTTTCCAGATTCTGTTTTTTAATGCTAACCCCAGTGTTGTGCAGCATTGAAACACGAGTACTGTAGATTTTTTTACAAAGCTAAATCTTTAGCCCGCCATTAGTGCCACACAAACTTGGTTTGCTTTGTGGGAATCTGAGTCGACTTCTCTGAGTCGTATCTTTGACTTTTTGACAAAAAATCAGATATTTTCTAACACAGTCGTTCATAGTTTTTGTGGTTTTTGCACTAATGATTCCTCAGTCATTCGTTGAACATCATCTATAAGAAAAAAAACTCCCTTTTCACAACGTCAGAGTCTGCATGAAGGCATCACTGGCCGCCATGTTGAGAACAGTAAGGGTCTGGTTGTGGTAGCAGTTGTTGCCCTTGAAGGAATCTGGACAACAGGGCTGCAGTTTGTAGGAGTTTCACTCGTTAGACGTGATTCATGGATCCAGAACCAGGCTGAAACTGGTCTTAGCATCATGTGGTTACCTTGAAAGTTGGGATCTTGATCTAAGTGACCTGCTAGCTGACAGTGATTTGACTGGTGATGGACAGAAGGTAGAAGTGCAGGAAAAATAAAGGAACTACTTTTGCCAGCGGAGGAACACTTCATGTCACTGATGAGAGTTTTAGCAGCAGGTTTGCTGGTTGAGTTTCTGATTGGCTGAGAAATCCTACAAGTGAATGACCTCACGTCTATTTTAGTGTACAGAGGGATTCCCAGTGGGGACCTGAGGTCAGAGGTTAAGAGGTCATGACCTCTCCATCACTGATTTTTATTGTTACACTGCGGAGAAAGCGACAGCCCGTCTCGCTCTGTGGATGACTCTGTACAGTAGACTATAGTCCATTATAATATATACTATACATACAGTGTACAGCTGAGACATGTGACGTTCAGTCAGCGCAAACAGCCGCACACACACTTTGTCTCTGACGCTGTTTTAAAGACAAATCAAGATGTCTGATGGATGCTTTTCAAACAGCTCCAGATGGATATGATGGTTATATATGTAACTCTGTTTCTAAGAACTGCGGATGAGCATTAGAGACGGTTCAGAACACCTGGACTGAGGTGGTCTGGAAGAATGAAACCCACCAGTGAAAGCTTCACCAAACCAGATCCAATAAAGGGTCTGAAAGGATCCAGATCGTCACTGCTGGTTTTTGTTGTTTTTTGCTCTGTATGTCTTGATGGGGACTGTAGCTCAATAACTGCTCTTGGACACTGCAGACTCAGACTAGAGTCCACTGATAAGATGAAGAAGTGACTTTCTGACCTCATGCGAGTGTATTTAGCGTTACTCTTTAAAGATTCACTGCCGTCTTTTGTTGTTGAAACGTCTTTCAGCTCACTGAAGCTTTCAAACCGTCGTGATCTTTTTTCATTTTGTGCTAAAACAGCTTTCAGTTCTAAGTCAAACATGATGTGTAGCTGCTTACAAAGACTGAATATCACATGTGGATAAAGACTTTATAGACTATGGTCTACCAAAATATTACTGTATACATTTTCTTTTCTGCTATACTTTATATTTTACACTATAGCTACATTATTCTATGGTAATATATATTATACAGACTATGAAGTCTACTGTCATGTGCTGTACATAGACTATACATTCGACACCCCTGTGCTCTGCCATTGGCAGGTCGTAGAACTTGTACAACTTTGGGATTCATGATTGTGGCTCGGCTTGTGTTCAGGTACGTCAGCGGGAGGAAACGCTGGAGAAACGCAGTGTTTGTTGAGGAAACAGGCACTGGAACGTTGATTGTGCTTCAGAGGGGACTCGAGGGGACAGACTAACGTGTCGGTGTGTTGTTGTGTCAAATTCATGAAAGTTCATCGTGTGAAGTTATTCAGAAGTTGTCGCAGTAATGGCGGACAGTTCCCTCCACTGCACAAAGACTGAAAGCGCTGAAAGTCAACACTTCACAATCCGTGAGCTTGGCTTCAACATCCCAATTTAAAGGAAAAACGTGAAGGAAATACACCTTCCGGTGACGCCACAGGTGTCTTATTTACATGCTGTCTCTTTGTTTGATGGACAGGTATAGGTAAAGGTGATGAGATACAAATGAGACATTGTGGTTTTAGCAGCAGTTTTAGCGTCATCGTCGTGTTGGGTTTGAACCGTCTTAATCTACCGTCAGCAAAGGTCAGCGGGGCAGATCAGTGAAACAGGACTCGACATAAAGTCACACTTTTCTGTTGGAAGGTGTATTTTTACACTGCTGATAATGCTGCTTTCAGTCTTTGTGCTAAGCTAGGCTAAACACATCCTTATCGCTGTGCTGCATGCACATAGAAATCTTTTTATTTGTCTCTGAGAGTTTCTTTAAGAGTTATGTTCAATGAAGCTGTTAATGCTGCGGTCAGACCGGATTCTTCAAGAAGACATTTACACAATAGCTGTGGAGAGAAGCTGCTTTGACAGTCTGTGGTCGAGGCCGTCGTGTGCTGCACAGGTTATAAAACACCTTGAGATGAATCTATGATTTGTCATATTGAGCCTCTCAGTTCTTTTACATTACTCGTTTAATTAGACCTCTGATCCCAGAACAGTCTGAACTCTGTGTTGAATCAAAGATCAACAAACAAACAAACAAACTGTGTTTGGTGAGATTCAGATTCTGAACAAGCAGATATTTACAAAAATCAATGAAGCTGATGAGGAAAAACATTAAATATATTGACTTTGTGCTGTTTTCGGTTGAGTTTATGTCAAAAAGGATTAAAAAGTGATCGCATTCTGTTTTAATGATGGTTTACACAGAGTCCAGACTGTTCTGGAATCAGAGTTGTGTCTTCGAGACCTATAAAATATATAATTTCAATCATGTTTTAGTCTTTCTTTGCTTTACCGTCCAGCCCGACTTTACTGTCATTATCCTGTTTAAATGTTTTTGGAGTCACAGAAAAGCAGCATCGCTCTTCTCACACTTGTAGTACTTGACTGTGTGCAGTGATATTTAAAGGATATGAATTATATTTCCTAAAGCAGCTGTCAGTCCCAGCCTTCCTATCAGACTGTACACTGGAGAAACTTGTAAGTTCAAAGTTCATTCACACTGACCTCTTTGCGAGGCGGATCAGTCGTCTCTATTGAAATGAATGAAAAGGAATTCGATCTGACCGCATCTTAACTCCTAAACACAAATTTTGTTGACTTCACATGATGCACACTAAACTGTATTTGGGCAACTCCTTTTATGGCCTGTTGTAAACTCCATATATGGTCTGGAGGAAACTCCATGTATGGCAGGGAAGAGATCCCCAATATGGCAGGGAGGAAACTCCATATATGGCCTGTTCCTGGTGAGTCACCTTTACTGCAGGATGTTTATGGCAGGTAGAGCCACACTTGACTGATTCAGGATGAACTCAGTAGAGTTGAAGGATTAACTGAAGAGATTCAGGTGTCAGTGAGAGGAAGGTGTAGGGGGGAAGGAGAAAGGTATTTTCTGTACAAATGGCTTTAAACAGATAGCACCATGTACAGTAAGCCCTCAGTAAGCAGGTTAGAAACCAGAGAGGTTTACAGTTGGAGCTCTGCTGCAGCTCTCCCTGAAACACACAGCACATCAGCACAAAGTCACACTCATTGACAAATCATTATGAATTCCAAAACATCACCGAAACGACCTTGAAATTCAACTCATTGTCAAATCATAAGGAACTCAAAATCATTTTCCAAACTATTAGAAACTCTGTTAAGTCGTCACCACCACGTTATTACTTGTTATTCATAAATTCTAAATGATCGTATTAAGATATGAACTGAAAATAAACACAAATTCTTCATGAGTGATATTTGAAAAACAAAACAAACAAAAAAAAGTCACAAGAACTTTCTGTAAAAGGTCGGAGAAATATCCTCAGCTAAGCTCCTGTTGTTAAGGTAGAGACTCCCAGTAGCTCGCTAATCGTCCAGGTCTGCTAGCAAAAGTCCAGCTAAACTCATCTGGGGAAGCAGAATGGCACGAGGACAACAACCTGTCTCATTAATCACTTTGTCAGATCAGCTCTTTGATCAATGACCCGCCACCTGCCGAGACTGGCAGTAAAGCTCAGTGTCCAGCGCCAATTAGCTCAGTAAGCCACATGCTAACATAACGCTACAGAACACGATGTCCTGCAGAGTTTTCTGATGATTCACATCAAAATATACAGAAAACAAACGGAAAAAGAAAGTTATTTGTTTAGCAGCTACGTTACATCATTATATGAAACAGCTATTTCACTAGCTAGCACAGAATGTTAGCAAGGCAAACGTTTATGGTGCAGACCCTCCTAATCTGTTAGATGGAGTTTATCAACTCCATCTAACAGATTAGCTCGTTGATTAGCCAAAGAAAGATGAATTTGAAAATTAATTTAATAATCGATCAATTGTGTTTTTAAGGCAAACATCCCAAAAACTCGCTGCGTACAGCTTCTCAAATATGAAAATGTGCTCGTTTTTTTAGTCCACAGCAGCCTGAGACTGAAAGGTAATCAGCCAAAAGCAGCATTAGCATTAGCTTCAGCTCCCACCTGGTTGACTCCAGCAGCAAGTAACGTAACGCTGACTGGACATTTCATTCAATGTTCTCTTTTTACTCTGAAATGACAAATTTGGTCGAGGGTTTTTACGGCATAAACTCGAGGCATCAGAAGACAGAGGCCAAGCTAAATCTAGGAGGTCTAAAACTACACTAAAGCCAAATGCCAGACACAGACCTTGGTGCTGCCAGTCCTTTTGGGTTGATCAAAGAGCTGATAAGCCAAAATGTCACCGAGATCACTCAGAGAGCTGGGCCCCACGTTGGTAAAAAGGTCTAAAGATTCAGTCACTGCTAAGATATCCTAGTCAAAGAGATGGCCTAGTGTCTGACCAGAGGTCAGGGGTTATGAGGTCACAGTTCAGGATGTCTAGAGGTTAGTGGTCAGTGGTGAGGGGTCAAGTGGAACCATCCAGCAGCTGTCTGAGTGCCCTCTCGATGTTGATTCGGTGTCCCAGTCTGGTGACACCCAGCTCCACGTAGTCGTCTTTGGTGAGGGCAGGGAGATGGGAGCCTTCGATCTCGTGCTCCTGGAAGCGCTGGCGGTGCTCGGCCAGGCCCACGCTCTCCAGCCAGTCACCCACGTCATATTTATTCCACAAGTTGAGGGGCCGCTGCCTCCATGGCCGAAGGGCCAAAAGGGGCCCACTGAGGACCGGGGAGGGGCAGGGAGAGGCGTGGGGTGAAGGTGAGGGTGAACGGGACCTGGTTCGTGCACTGGCACTTCGCATCACAAACCGAACCTCCTTCGGTTCTGAGGGGAGACTTAGACTGGACGACTTCAGGATGGTTAGACCGCGACCCGAACTCAGGTCTGGCCTTTCAGAGCAGGAGGAGGAGGCAATACCTATTGACCTATCAGATGGGGAGGGCGAGGGGGAGGGGCTCCGGCGAGTGACGGGGTAGCGGCTTCCTGGTCGGACTGTATAACTGGCGCCGTATCCTCGCTGGGAGATCGTGTGGAGTTCACCAAGACTAGAGAACAACCTGCAACACATTAAGCAGTATATAAATAAACATGGAGGTGCTAATTGACCGTTTGTAAAGCCC
The DNA here is from genome assembly GCA_037975065.1 of Chaetodon trifasciatus. Classification (NCBI taxonomy): domain Eukaryota; kingdom Metazoa; phylum Chordata; class Actinopteri; order Chaetodontiformes; family Chaetodontidae; genus Chaetodon; species Chaetodon trifasciatus. The sequence goes on along the minus strand of JBBMOE010000062.1, from coordinate 720,446 downwards.
TGCTCCCGTTAGTTACTGTTGTTACGGCGCATACCGGGTTTACAGTGATGACCGCGGCAGATTTACCTCAAAATTCTTGCTAATTTGACAAACAAGTTTTTTGATTTAAAACAGCAGTGGATTTTGCTGCCTGACATAACTGTTGCTGACAGACGTCATGAGCAATAGCTAGCTCACTAATCAGTGCTAATTAAACTCTCTCTACTGGTGACTCATTTTAAAATGAGAAGCCCGTGAAAAAGGTCAATAATATGCCGTTGATGGTTATGTCTGTGCACCATAAGGCTAAAGCTAGCATGCCCCACGCGAAAGTCATTAATTTTCACTAGCTAACGATCCATGTGGAAGACATGGAAATAAAGAATCAGCATTGTTTTTGTATTACAGCAAAGCTAGTTATCACCAGCATGATACAACAGTGTAATATAAATATGTCAGATCATACTAATGTAACCCTTTTTGGATGCTTGATTTCCGACAGAACAAGTGACAAAGACGAAGGATTTATAATAGCTAATGCTATGCTAACAGCTTTGTCAGATATGCTAATGTTTGTGCTGCTCAATCCATTTCCTGCTCTTTTGTTATCTGGTTCTGAAAAGTCACCTCTCACATAGATACCACATGTTGAGACATACAAAGCTTGACAGCCTTTGCTGCGTTTGCCAATTTGGATATTTAATTTTCGGGGAGGTCTTTAGCAAATGGTCAATTCCTAGTTTTTATTCCAAACACGGGTTGGATAGTAGTTGCAGACATTTAGTAGTTAGTCATCTGCGAAGAAGGTGCATGTTAGTTAGCTGTTAGCGAATGAAAATCATCTCTTAGCGATAACGAGAAATGTTTACCAGAGACAAAAACATACGATTTACTCTGTCCACTGTCCACACATCTGGAACAACACAAACAACAGATTCTGTTACAATACGTGCCCACGCACACACACACACACACACACACACACACACACACAGAGTAGCACTATTGGGTTAACAGTACTGCAGTATTTACAATAGAAGGCATTTTGATGTACCTGGCGCCTCCTACTGGTGATCTGCGGCCCGGATCGAGGGGACTCGGCTCCTCCCCCAGAGAGTGACTGTCTTTGTTGAGCAGCTGGAGCCGATTAGCCAGATCCAGACCAGAACCCGCCCTGCCGCTCAGCTCCAGTGCTGATGCTGAGCGGCTGGTCAGATCCACGGCCGACCCTGACCCCTGACCTCCCAGTGCTGCCGGGCGGCCTTCCTCCGGGCTGAGGCCTCGTCGGTCATCCCCACGGTCGTCCCCACCTCCCCACAGCTTGGACCTCCTCTGGAATAGATAGCGCGGCTGCCGGCCGCCGCCGGTGGGGGAGGAACAGAGTGGGGAAGAGGGGGAGGAGGAGGATGCAGCAGACGGGAGGAGCTCACTGTCTGAGGATTGCTTCAGCAGCGGGTCCCGGAGTGCAGAGCGGCCCCGACCAATAGGTGAACGGAGGCGTGGCTTCAGAGCAATCGGGGAGGTGGAGGGAGAGGAAGGGGAAGGGTGAGCAGCAGGAGGGGAGGAAGGGGAAGTTGGAGCAGGAGGGGAGGCTAAGGTGATAGAGGGAGGGAGCGAGCTGGGTGAGGAGGAGCTGTCGTGGAGCCGTTCGTCACCTCCCTCCTCTTCATCTCCTCGTCTACCCAGCGAGTCAGGACCACTTTCTCCTCCCCCTCCTTCCCCACCTCGCCGTGGCAACAAGGTGAGGGAAGATGGGGGAGGAGGGGCAGGAGTAGCAGCAAATGCAGGAGGTGGAGTTACCAGACCAATTCTGCGGAGCTCCTCCCTTGTCTCCTCGTCACTGGATGACAACAACGCTGGTGGGAGTGTAACTGTGTAAGCTCCGCCCTCCTCCTCTGAGCTGCCCACAGTGAGGCTTCTGCGCCTGTCAATCAGAGCAGGGTGAGTCTCATTGGCCAGCGCCGGCAAGGGGGTGGGTCTCCAGCGCTCAGGCGAGGGGCCGGCAGGTGATGTCACTCCTCCCTCTGTTTCAGGACGCTCCACCTGTCCATCAGGGAACAAGGGCGGGGTTATGCGTTTGTGCCTCAGCTCAGGACTGGTCTGGGGAGTGGTGCGCTTGGTTCGCTGCTCGGGGCTCGTCTGAGGGGTGGTGCGTTTGGATCGTGGCTCGGGGCTGCTCTGCGGGGTGGTAATAGGGGTGCGCTTGTGTCTGCCCTCTGGACTGGCAGCAGGGGTGGGGATGGGTGTGGTGGAGGCAGATGCATGTTTTAGACGAGGCTCTGGGCTTGGCGTGCGAGCAGTGAGCGCTCGTTCTCGTGCAGCAAGGGCCAGGGCGAGTGGAGATGAGGGGTCTGAGGAGAGAAGAGAAGAGAAGAGTAAAGGTGTAAGCTTTAGTGTGGATGGATTTTCAGGCACCATTATACTGTTGGGACGCTGCGCTCGAGTGAGTTTTCTACAGTTTACTATTGATCGTGGTAGTTTCACATTATCCACTCTGTGCAGTACCTCAACTCTGTCCTGAGTCCTATTCTGTTTTGTGGAGTACCTCAAGGCTGCGCTCTAGGTCCCCTTCTGTGTTTTGTGGAGCATAATTTAATGATAAATTTGACACTCTGGAACCCATCTTTAAGCAGAATGCTGGGGTACTGATCTTACTTGATGCCAATGAAATGGTACAGTCCTGTCTTCAGCAGGAGAAGACTGATCAGAATTGATCACTGCAATTCGATTATTGTCATCAACTAATGCAGAATAGAACCAGACTCGTCAGTCAGACTCAAGAACAAATGAGAGATCACATTGGATTGTGTCAGACTGACCTAAAGGTTTTCCTGTCAGCGGGTGGAGGAAGGTGTGAGGAGTTGGTGAGGGCGACAGGACCGGCGCCGGAGGAGGAAGCTCGCCAAGGTCGTCCATTGAATGGCTCTGAGTCAGGAGGGGTGGCACCTGGTTTTCTGACCCGGCTCCCTCCACAGACAGGAAGAGAGACGACCTGCGGCCCTGAACCCGAGCACGTTCTGAAAGAACCTGCTGCTGGTACAGCTCCGCCCGGCTGGGGCTGCCGGGTAGCTCTAATTTGGACGAATCATGATCTTTCATTCCAAGTCCTGGAGGAAAAAAAACAAGATGTCAGACTGAGTGAAGAGTCCAAACCACTTAGTGGGATGTCTTACAAAAATGTTTTCTGCAAGCACGAACAGGGAATCAGAGGTAAACCACAGCTGTATGGAAGCCGTTTGTCCAGATATGGTAACCTTGAAATTCCATTCGTAAGTTAGGTATCTTGGTTGGTGGCTAGCTAAGCTAAGTAGTTAACTAGGTTAATTGACAGCAAACATGTTGTAACTATTAATGTTGGCAGATACCAACCAATATAAGTAGTTGGTTAATGGAATTTAATGAATGTGTGACTTGAAACTGTGACAAACATCCCATAATGCTCTCAGGAAATTAGGCACAAACTCCATAGAATCAGAAAGATAACAGATCTGAACAGTCCTAACCCTGCTCCTCAACAGGAAGTTGTTTCAACAAAGGTGACTTCCTCCTCTGTGGCTTGGAGGGCGGAGCCTGTTGTCCCACGTTAGCGTAAGGGTTTTCTATTGGTCGCCCCCGGCGGCGTGACAGTGGTGAATGACCGAGGGCGGGGCTGGTGCTGTGGAGAGACAGCGTGGAGGTGTGTGTGGCGGTGTGAAGCGTGTGTGTGGCAGTGTGTGTGGCAGTGTGCAGTGTGTGCGTGGCAGCGGCGTGTGCGTCAGGCTGCAGTGGCGGCGGCGTGTCCTGCAGGATGATCATCGACCTCGCCTTCCTCTGGCGCTCGGCGTGGGCGTGGCTCCTCGTCGGTGAATCGGAGAGCTCCTGGAGTCTTGGCTCCGCCCCGGGCTTGAAGCTGGAGCGGGTTAGCCCCTCCCCTCTGGCTGGAGGAGGAGGCGGGAGGAAGGAGGGGGGAGGACCAGAGTCGAGGAGGAAGAGCGAGGAGGTGGAGGAGGCGGAGGGAGGAGGGGGCGGAGCTGTTTGAGGAGGAGGAGGGATGAAGCTGTCCGTCAGCGAGGAGCTCCGTGGAAACCGGCTTTCATTGATCAGAGCTGAGATCCTGTCGTCCTCAGGTGTGCCTGCCGCGGTAACCATGGAAACGTAAAATTACCCAACAAATGAAAAATGTTATGATTGTCAAAGTACTCATTAAAATGAGAAGTAGTGGTGGAATGCAAGGAAGTACATTTACTCAAATCCTGCTCTTAAGTACAGTTTTGAGGTACTTGAGGTACCATCTGTAGTGACATGTATGTGTGTACTGTATGATCCCGCGTGTGTGTGCGTCTCACCGAAGCTCTTGGTTCTGGACATTCCTCGAGGTAAAGCCATGGTGCTCTTCTCTGGAGCTGTGGGGGGCACCAGACCCTGACGCTCAAACAAGGACTGCACACACACACACACACACACACACACACACACACACACACACACACACACACACACTCGGTCTGAAATCATAGACTCCCTGCAGGTTTTGCTGGATGTGTTGAACATGTTTTCGGCAGCAGTAACTACAGAGACAGAAGCTGACCAATCACAGGGCACCGCTGAGCTCTCAGCCTTTTTGGTTTGTGAAAACAAATCCAGCCTTCGTCTCATTTTGCACTCTCATCAGCTGTCGTCTGACAAGGATTCAGCCTCCAAAGTAACCAGCAGATATCCAGATTATAGATAACTGATCAGTCCTGAGATTACCTTTTTTTTCTTTGCTCGCCACACGGACTCACCTTCACGCTACCAAAGCCTGCTCAAACGTGATTGGTCAACACTACTCACACCACAAACGCATGTCATCGTGTGTCGATGTTTAATACTCACATTGATCTCGGCCTGCGTGATGCGTCGGCTGGTCGGTCTCTGTTTCACCGTCGCCGCTCTGAAGTCATCTGACGGGCGGCCCCTCAGAACAACTTCCTGTTGACCCCCGGCCAACATCTCGTCCAGTTTCTCTGGAGGGAGGAGAGGCGATCAAAACGAGATAAACCAATAGGAATGAGGAAACAGCCTGGTGACATCACAGCAGGACCACAACAACAACGTGACGTCAGTGAGGTCAGCGGGCCGTCGCTTTCAGAGCGCCGAGGGTCAAACTGAGTCTGCTTTAAAGCATCGTTTCCTGTTTCAGGTCCTGTTTTTGAGTCCAGATTCTGAGCCACCGACCAAACTCCAAATCAGAAAGAGCCAAACGTTGAAAAGTTCTGCTACATTTTCTGTAAATCTGAAGTCCCTGCCCGACAGGCTGAAGGTGTGTTCACACCTGTAGTTCAGCTCAAATCACCTGCGTGTTACGAAGAAAGACCAACAGGTGCAGACGTGATGAAAAGGAGGACAAGATGCGATAAAAGTAGAACAGTCACACGGGACATTTTACTGCTTTGAGTACTTTTACTTTGAATACCTGAAGTACATTTTCCTGATGAGACTCACATACTTCATTTTCACTGCAGGACTTTTACTTGTTACAGAGTATTTTTAGACTGTGGTATCAGTACTTAAGTAAAGGATCTGAATACTTCCTCCTCAGCTACGGCCCTGTGACATCACTGTGACATCATAACATCCGTCCAACATCATGCCAAGAGACCAACACCATCATCATCATCATCATCATCAGTGCAGTGTGACATCACAACAGATAAAACACATGAAAACAGTATCCACGACAACGACGACGACACATCAGGTCCATGAGACTCACCGATGCGCCTCCTCCTGGCTGCAGACAGAGCAGAGGTCACCAACACACACTCCTACAGTTTGACAGAACTCTCTGTGTGTGTGTGTGTGTGTGTGTGTGTGTGTGTGTGTGTGTGTGTGTGTGTGTTTGTTTTACCTATCTCCTCCAGGTCAGCGGTCATGGACTTGGATCGGAGTGTCAACGAGGTGCTCGGGGCTCGTTTTGGAGGGGGTGGAGCTACAAGACAAGAGCCAATCAGATCACAGTTGGGGATGGAGACATGGTGTGTAGTTTGTGTGTAGTTAGTGTGTAGTTTGCGCAATAACACAGGCTGCAGTAAAGTCACCTTTTTTTGTTATTTTATCATTTATGGTGGAGCAAAGTTTAGTTTATTCTTCAACCAGAGAAAACAGGAATAAAATGTCTTATTTTGTTCACCCAGACCTCAGAGATGTTTCCTGACAGGAAACAGGAATGTGAATGTTTTTCCTGAAGTGACCAAAACAATGAAAATATATTTTTCTGTTAACTGACGAATCAACTATTTGTTGCTTTTATATGAATATTATTACTGTATCATTATTGTCTTATAGTCATATTTATATGAGAGTTAATGTGAATTTTAATTGAGAAAACTGACTAAATCTGTGTCGAGGTGATAAACTTAAAACAGGCATCAGTGTAAGTGAATGAACGAAGAAATGAGCGTGAATAAAAGCAGCTGCTGCACGAGGAAGTGAATAAATGCAGTGAGGAAACCTTTCTTCCTGATCAGGTTGGATTCTGATTTTCTGGAAACAGATACGACCTTCATCAGCAGCCGACTTCCACCCTGACGGATCAGAGAGACGACCTGCCGGTGACCCACCTTCACCACGTCGGCGCCGTTCACCTGGACGAGAGACGGACAGACAGTGAACGCCTCACAGAGCTTCAGTGATCTAATGATGCCTCACTTTAGCGGACAGCTGATACCTCAATGAGGAAGTCTCCGGTCCGTAGCCCCGCCCTCCAGGCCACTCCCCCCTGGTCGACGGACTCCAGGTACTGCAGGGCGGGGAATGCCGGGGTGGGGGCAAACTCCTCGATGGGGGTCTCAGCTTGAGAAAAGAAGACAGAGAGGAGGAAAACATGTTCATATTAACCTACAGGAAGCTCTGGTTCTATATGGAGGAGATCAATGAGGGAGTGTTTTGAACCATCAGAGCTGCTGGTTCCCAGTTTAACTCTGTGGTGATAATCCTTTCAGGGATGACGCTCAGTGGATTCTGTCATTATTATGAAACAATGCGGCGAGGAGTTTAAAAGCTCTTTTTTTCTTCCCAACACCTCCAAACACCCACCACTCCTCCATCATCCATCCATCCGTCTCTCTACCTTTAGCTCCTCTGAGGACGAAGCCGAATCCCTCGCTCTCTCTCTTCTGCAGCACGGCCGTCTTCTCCTCGATCACGTAGTCGCTGACGAACAGAGAAAACACAAAATCACACGTTTATCGCAACATTTTCAGAGGAAACGGAGGACTGAGGCTGTAATGGGCCTTCACAAATGAAAAACACTCCACAGACAGCGGTGGAAGAAGTATTCACATCCTTTACTTCAGTAAAAGTACTAATACCACACTGTGAAAGTACTCCAGTACTAGTAAAAGTCCTGCATTTAAGCTCCTCATTTAGAGACACGAGCTTTTCACAGGAAGGAAAAGTGACAAGTAACTAAAGCTGACAGACAAATGTAATGAAGTAAAAGTACAATATTTAACTCTGAGATGTAAATACTGAAGTTACGTACAAGCACCTTGAATTTGTACCACAGATTATTTTTCAGTATTACAGTAGTATTCCTGTAAAGATGCACTGTGTGTTTGTTTGTCACGTGTGTGCATGTATGTGTGTAGATTAATTGAAATTATTTGTTTTGTTGTATAAATAACTGATTTTATTACTTTGTACATGACAAAGTTTTATTGTCATTCAGAGTATTTACTGATGTCATGTTAACAATAATAATCTTAGTTTTATGTGATGTTTTGTCTCTACATCATGAAGAAATATTAGATAATTAATACAAGCGTTTAATGTGGTGACTGATTCAGTATCTAAATCAAAGTTTCATTCATTAAAACATTTTTTATCTCATGTTTTTTCTACATGTTGTTTTATATGTTTGTGTTTTGTTGTTCAACCTGTCCAGGAGTGTGTGACATCAGTACATCACCTGAAGAGGAGTAGTGTCGGTGGTGCGTACCTGCAGAAGGTGTAATGATGGTGTATTACCTGTAGGAGGTGTAGTTGTCATACGATCCTACGGTGTAATGTCTGAACAGTCTCTTCGTGCGGTCCTCCCTCGTCTCTGAAACAAACATGGACGTATGTAGAAGTACAGGATGAAAGCACCGCAGCTTTGAATGTAGTGTGTCACATATTAAAGGTTAAACCATCGATGTGTGCGTCCACTGCGTGTTTCTGAGTAATGATTTACCCAGTCGTGGGTCGTATTGTCTCATCTGGACTTCCTCCACACAGTCAGCAGGAAACCAGCCGGTTCGTCCTTTAACACTTCCTTCCCAGAATCCTCCTTCACCGATGGACAGAACTGTGGACAGCACACTCGGTCAGGACCACCTGTCCTCGCAAACACTCAACACGGCTTCATTCTGACAACAGGCTCCTCTGTCTGACCTTTGACCCTCTCTCCTCGGTGCAGCTGGATCTCTCCGGTCCCCTGGGGGACGTGGGACCGGGTGGCGATGAAGGTGCGTCCTGGTACGGCGCTGTACAGCCTCCTCTTCCTCATCTGGGGGGTCAGTGGAGGGGAGGATGGGGGGCTGGTCTCCACGTGGCCTCCACCACTCGGACTGCAGAGAGACAGACAGGTTAGAGACGGAGACTGGTTTGAAATTAAAGGCTGTTGCCATGACAACACCAGTAACCCTGCCAGCTGCACCAGCACTGATGTCAACTACACCAGTACTAACGTCAACTACACCAGAACTAACATCAACTACACCAGCACTAACGTCAACTACACCAGCACTAACTTCAACTACACCAGAACTAACATAAACTACACCAGAACTAACGTCAACTACACCAGAACTAACTTCAACTACACCAGAACTAACATAAACTACACCAGAACTAACGTCAACTACACCAGCACTAACTTCAACTACACCAGAACTAACATCAGCTACACCAGAACTAACGTCAACTACACCAGAACTAACGTCAACTACACCACAACTAACATAAACTACACCAGTACTAACGTCAACTACACCAGAACTAACATAAACTACACCAGAACTAACGTCAACTACACCAGCACTAACTTCAACGACACCAGAACTAACGTCAACTACACCAGCACTAACTTCAACTACACCAGAACTAACGTCAACTACACCAGAACTAACTTCAACTACACCAGAACTAACGTCAACTACACCAGCACTAACTTCAACTACACCACAACTAACATCAGCTACACCAGTACTAACTTCAACTACACCAGTACTAACTTCAACTACACCACAACTAACATCAGCTACACCAGTACTAACTTCAACTACACCAGTACTAACATCAGCTACACCAGCACTAACTTCAACTACACCAGTACTAACACAAACTCCACCAGCGCTAACATAAACGACACCAGCGCTAACATAAACTACACCAGCGCTAACATAAACTACACCAGCACTAACAGCCAACTACAGCGGTCCTGGTGTGGACTTCTTCTAAAGACAACTCGCTGTCAAACTGTCCACTGTGACTGTGTGTGAATGTATACTAACCCTGTCAGAGTGTGTTCGTGTGTGTGCATGTGTGTACCTGAGCCGGCGTGTGTGTCGTCGTAGTGAGTGTGTGTGCGTGTCATGATGTGTTTCCAGGCTTTGAAGGGAGGGGCCAGGAGAGGAGGCGGGGCTTTCCAGAGCGTTGTCACTGGCTGAGCGAATCAGAGAGCGCGGAGAGGACAGACCGTTTCCAGCCGGCGTCCTGGTCAGGCCGGCTCTGCGGCGCTTTGTGTAGGATGGAGTTTCTCTGAAGGGAACTACTTGGGCACAAACACACACACAGACACAAACACACACACAGACACACACACACACAGACACACACACACACACACACACACACACACACACACACACAGAGTTAACTTCATCAGCTACTCTAACACGTGCGCGCACATACACATACACACTATTTAAATGTGTTTATACTCTCAGCCAACTCACCAACGTCAGAGGCTTTGTGGATCTTAATGATTTCTGCAAGATCAAAGTTCCCGGCAATTATCGCCACCTACACACACGCACACACACACACACACACACACACACACACACACAAACATAAGGAGCGTCCTGCATTGTCATAACAACAGCAGCTGGGTCAGACATTAGTCTTTATGTGCGTCCATTAAAGGACAGCCGGCTTCACTCTGTGCTCTTCTTATTATGAATAGACTCAAACCAACATGTTAGTCTGTCTCTCAGCTCTTTCAGCTCTGAGCCCACTGGTTGGATGCAAACCTCTGAAAACACCTCACACACATGAGATTACTGCATGGACTCAGAGACACTTCAGGGAACTGCTGCCAGTAAACACAGTTTGATGACTGATGGTTGAGTTTAGACTGGTCTGGGGTCAGAGCTTCCATCAGCCCAGCATTCGCTGTAGTTTTGGATGTTATTTTACCTGAAAGGCGGTCTGGTTGTTGTAGTTTTTGATGTCTTTATTTGCTCCTCTGAACAGCAGCACTCTGGCACAGCTGTCCTGCAAAACCAGCAGAAATGATTTTAAAAACTTCAGAATAAACGTAAATAAAAACACTGAAGAAACAAACAAACAAACACCTTCAGCCGAGCTGTCGGTGGGTTTGTGTGTTACCTGGTTGTAGAGAGCACAAAGGTGAAGTGCGGTGTTTCCTGATGCATTCTGGGAACTCATGTCAGCGCCGTAGAACAGCAGGTGCTCCAAATGCTGCACGTTACCGAAGCGACATGCCTAAACTCACACACACACACACACACACACACACACACACACACACAACCATTATGAATTCAATTATAATTGTATAGAGCAAGTAATTTAACTGATTGCATGGATTTGAGTGTGTGTGTGTGTGTGTGCGTGCGTGTGTGTCACCTGGTGGATTTCCTGCCACCCGTTCTCATCAGTCATCCCTGCAACCATGACAACAAGGACTCTTTGAGCGGTGAAGTGTTTTTCTCACAAAAGACACAAACAAAATAAATACACAACAAAAGTAGTCACACGGTACTGTTTAAAGGGCAGCGGTGATGTCATCATCCACACACACACACACACACACACACAGGTGGATTGACCCTGCGAGCCTCCGTACCGATGGTGGCGTGGTCCTGCAGCAGCAGCTCGCAGCAGTAGGGGGCGCCGCCCACCATGGCAGAGTGATAGAGGGGAGTCAGCCCTCTGCTGTCCTTGTAGTCCGGAGACGCTCCGAGGTCCAGCAGAGTCTGAGGACGAGGACAGGACAGGACAGGACAGGACAGGACAGGACAGGACAGGACAGGACAGGACAGGACAGGACAGAGCTCAGCGAAGGGTTGAATTCAAGGATGATGAGAAACAAAAACGATTAAAGTTGAACATATTTGTGAAGTAAAAGTGTGTAAAATAACACAACATGAAATACTCAAGTGAAGTACAAGTGACTCAAAAATGGAGTACTTGAGTGAATGTACTCAGTTACTTTCCCACAATGCCTTGCAGCGTCTGCAGGTGTGTTTTCTGACCGTGAGCGAGGTGCTGTTCCTGCAGAGGACGGCTCGGTGCAGAGCGGTGATGCCGTCTCTGGTCCTGAAGTCCAGGTGAGCTCCTCCACTGCGGAGGACTTTAATGAGCTCACAGCTCTCCTCCAGCTGGACGGCCAGAGTGAGAGGACACTCTGAGACACAGACAGACACACATGCTGTTATTGGACCAAAGACAAAAACACACTTTTCTCTGAAGACGGGTTTGATCTGAAGAGATCACGTTTTAATCACCTTTAATCACATTTACACACACAGTGATGATTTAAAGATGATGTCATAATCTGGGTCCTGTGTGTGTGTGTGTGTGTGTGTGTGTGTGTGTGTGTGTGTGTGTGTGTGTGTGTGTGTGTGTGTGCGCTCACGCCTCACCCCCGCTGTCAGAGTCATGGAAGTTGGGGTCCAGGCCCTTCTCCAGCCACTTGGAAACCTTCTCCACATTCTTCTGGTGAACATGTTCCATGAAGCGCTTCAGGTTGGCCTGAAAACATCAGAACTGTCTGAAGAAACGGCTCCAACAAAAGCTCAGCAGGAGAAATCAGTTCTTAATGTCTTCAGCGTCAGAGAGGAGGCGCACACAGTGTTACATGCTAATCATTAGTTCTTATTATCCAGCACGATTTGAGGATTTGCATTGTTAAGCCTGCTGAACTTCATAAAGTGATTCATCAGTGTGTGCGTGTGTGTGTGTGTGTACCTTGGTGTGTAGTTTGGCCAGCTGTTTATCGTCCACGTAGCTCTGCGTGTAAATTCTCCTTTTATAACGAAACTGTAATAATAACAAGAGGTCAAAGGTCAGCGCTCCGTTGTGCTCACTGACAAGCAAACGTACACGTGAACGGGGAGCTGCCACGTTAGATTACAGGAAACAATCACGTTAATAAATACAGACAAAATGTGCAATAAAGAGAATTTTTAAGGAGTTTGTTGCTTTTAATTCAGTTTTATTTCCAGCTCATGAATCCACTTTGTCTCTGACATTCAGCGCATGCAGGATGGAGCCAGTTCAAGCCTGTGATTGGCTCGTCTCAGATTGAATGAATCAGATTATTTCACAGCCTCTTTCGTAAATATCTTGTCTGTACTCTTTAACATGAACACACACACTTTATTTTGACTCCCACACACACACGAATGCAGCATTTCCTGCCGTCTGTCTGATAAAAACTACAGTGAGCAGCTGTTTGAGGACATTAATGAACCTTTTTCGACATGAAACGGTTTATTTTTTAGGGTTTTCATCTTCAGGAGGAGCCAATGGGCTGCAGAGCAGGACAGACGGACTGACACGTTGTTGTTTGTTGGCAAAGACAAACACATAAATCCATTTATAAAGTGTTGTTTCTCATTGACACCATGTCTCCTGTAAAGTGCCGTGCTGTACCTCCAGGTATGGGATGGGAGTGATGGGAGGGAGAGGATACTCCTTCAGCAGTCGCTCCTCGTCCAGAAACTTTCCGGCTCGGCCGTTGAACGCCGGCTGGAAGAGACCATAGTTCAAAACATCCGACAGAGACTGAGTCAACGTCACCAGAACCCTCTGCTTACTGGTCCAAACTGGTAACTCTGGGTCCAACCGCAAACACTTCTGAGAGAGCCAGAGACAGAGAAACAGACAGACAGAGAAAGAGACAGACACAGACAGACAGACACCAGGTTTGTCCTGCTGATTCATTCATGTAGTTTTTATCCTCCAGTCAGATGAACTTATATACAGTACATACTCTCATATATACTGCATATACTGTGTGTGTATGTATATAAAGTGTGTGTGTTACCGTCTGCTGCAGGTCCGGGATGCCAATGCGGACGACAATGCTGTTTCCAGGGGGCGTGTCATCCGCGTCGTCGTCCCTGGCAACAGCAGAGCCTGTCGGGTTGCCGTTAGTGACGGCCTGTTGCCGCGGGCGATCATGTTTGGTGTCAGCAGCCGGACTCAGAGGCATGTGGCTGAAACACACACACACACCGAGCCGCCATTACAGTCCGCAACACGTGACGGGTCACAGCAGAGACACCGGATTTAAGTCGCTCCGGAGTGCAAGTCGCATCAGTCAAAAAATGTGCCATGAAGGGGAAAAAAACATATAAGTCGCATTTATTTAGAAATTTATTTCACAAAATCCAAGAACAGACATTTAATCTGGAAAGGCACAGCGGGTGTCCGGTTTGTTAACGTAACACATTAACAGTTATTCAGCTACGCATTAACTTAAAGAACACACCTGGAGGCTGAAGAAGCTAAATTAACAGAACAAGCCGACGAGTCCAACCACCAAGTTCACCAAGCTCCCGATCTCATTCCACATCACTGAGTCCACTGAACAACAGTGGTACAGGAGCAGCTTATAGTCCTCACAAGCCTAGAGCGCCCTCTGGCGGCTGTAGACGGTAATGTTTACTCCTTGGTTCATGTCAGTCAGTAAGAATTAACAATTAAAAACATGTTCAATTATATATATTTTGATATATAAGTCGCAGGACCAGCCAAACTATGAAAAAAAGTGCGACTTATAGTCCAGAAAATACTAATAAAAAAAAGACAAGAAATAAAGATTCGTCATCTTGGAAACGTCAATATGTTCACAATGTTTTAATTCACATCGCCGGATCTCTGCTGCCTGTTAGCAAACAAGCTAATGCTCACTGGCAAGCTCAAACTCGGTCAAACACACTATTTTCTCCTGGTAATAAAGCAGCGTATACAGAGCTGCTATTGTACTGCTAATTACCAAATGTTAGCATGCTAACATGCTAAAGTACGCTGGGAACATGGTACACACTGGACTTACTAAACAGCAGCATGATAGCTTTGTCATGTTGAGCATATTAACACAACAGCCACGACTGCCAAGGCTTAAAAACAATCTCCAGGCTGCAACTTTTATCCATTTTTACAGTTTACAGCTTCACAGAGCTGCTAGCATGGCTGCTAGCTGAGCTAAAGCAGCTACATCTCTTAAAGTTGGCTTTTTCCTGAACTGGCCTCCTTGTATTATAAGAACAGGAACAGCTGGACATGATTTGGACTTTGCGTCCTTGTGGGGGGACAGAGATATTAGCATGAATCTGACAGCCTCCCACAGACATTTCTCACAGCAGACATTTTACATTTTCAAAGGTGTAAGTAATAACAGCGATCATGGCTGCTCTCCATCTCACAACGACACCAGCACGTCCACGTTAATGTGTTTAATGACACGTGTGATTTTCCTGCTATGACGACTCAACACGACCTCTGAGACAAAGGCCCGTGGACAGCTCGACTCGTCTCATCACGGCTCATTGTCCAAACTGAAAGCCGCTCGGGTCTGTTCGTGGGACGGCATCTTATTCAGGTTGTCTGCTGACTCTGATCTGACCTCCACCTTCTCTAATGCTAATAATGGCCTCAGGATGTTACATCACATCCTGTTTTTCACCGAGCGAAATGTGCTCACACACACACTGAGACACATAACAGAGAAACTGTTCTGAGAACAGCTGAAGCACAATTTTCACAGTTACTTCAGGGACCGTATGAAAATGATCAGACAGAGACGGAGGCTCAGGAAAGGGAGAGGTGTGTGTTTCATTGAAGAACGCAGGCTGAATATTTCAGTGAGAGGATGAAGTACTTTACTCCTCCATTTTGTCTTCTAATGTACGATGCAGTCGCTACGTGAAAATGATCACGCATCTTAAAGGAATAGTTCGACATTTTGGGAAAAGACACTTTGTTTTCTTGCAGAGTTACATGACAGTCGATACTACTTTTCATGTCTCCACGCTAAATATGAAGCTAGAGCTAGCAGCTTCTTAGCTTAGCTTAGCACAAGTGGAAGCAGGGTAAACAGCTCGACTGGCTCTCAGAGCAGTTCTGCATGTTAGCGCCTCGCCATGTAATTAATTACTAATTGATTAAGAGGTGCAGGCAGGTGTATTTTCTGGCTGTTTCCCAGCGCTTCCTGTCTTTATGCTAAGCTAATCGTCACCTGCATCCAGCTTCGTGTTTACTGTGCAGACATCAGAGTTCTCAACAAGGAAGCATATAAACATATTTCCCAAAATGACAAAGTTCTCTTTTAAGACTTAAACATGAGAACATCACATTCAATTCGTTGCGCACTTTTGGTGGAACTAACTGCTCCAGTCTAACATTGGTGTATTTATACTTCAATACATGTTCTCGTAGTCAGGAGGGGGTCCAGAGAAAATACAGAGGCTGAACTGAAATTCAAGAAGACAACATGAACTGGAACGACACCACAGCGTCCAAAATCACTTCCTATGTACTGTGCAGCGCGCTGCGTTCACTGTCCCCCATTTTATTTGTGTTTCAGTGTAAATCTATCCACACAAAGTGGCCACAAAAAGTCAGATTCAGATGATAATTCTCTGCAGCCTCACACTGTTTTCACACTGACATTTGTTATTAGAAAAGTATTGATTATAGCTGCTGGTCAGAGAAAAAAGTCTGGTGTAACGTTCAAAGCCCACCCCGATCGTCTGTACACTCGCCTTCAGCTGAGACCACCACGACCTCCACCGCTGCTGATGTCATTTTCAGTTCAGCGCAAGACTTTATTACGTGTTTAATTATCACTTGTATTAATCATCATTGGCTCTAATTAGCACTTGATTAGCATCCGTGCCAATAAAGCGAAGCGGGCCTGAAGTCAAAACTTAACGCTGCCTTCATCACAGCTGAGGATGAAGCAGAGCCGCTGAGGGAGAGGATGAGTTGTGAGTTGTCATAGAAACTGGAATAGCAGGGAATCCTGTGCTAACCTCACAGTGTCACTGTGTGTGTGTGTGTGTGTGTGTGTGTGTGTGTTAAAAAAAGCCTCCTGATCTACATGCTCGCTGTTGCTATGGCAACGTGGTTGAACAATTTTCGCAGTTCCCGTTTTAAAACGACCGTCCTACCTGCTGACTCTCTCTCTCTCTGCATCCTGTGAAGCTCGCTCGGCCTTCACGCTGCCGGGCGCCCACACTGCGCCGCTCCCACATCTGGGCCGCTCTCACGATGAGGGGAAGCCATCATCGGCTATTGATTTCCAATAGGAGATCAATACAAAGTGAGAAGCCGGTGGGTTGGGGCCTGAGTTCAGGTGCAGTTCAGACGTGCTGAGGTGAGCAGCACCGACGCGCTCACATTTAAAGGACCGGGCCGCCATGTTTGACTGAACTCCTGCTGAATATTTTTCAAAATATCTAATTAAAGCAAACTCTGGTCTCCAGTGCACCATGTGCCAAATGTTTCCCACCATCCTGCCTCCATCGGGCTGCTACCAGTTTCCCTCTGTGATCAATACATCAGCAGATATCACATAGTTCAAACCCAAACTGCAAGAAAAACAGCTGTAACCATAAAGTTTAATCAGCTTTTCACGTTATTTCACCTGAACCCATCGACGAGTAAAAAGGCTGAATATCAAGATTCAACACGAGTAAATCAATTCTGTCTTCATTCAGCTTTTTCAAGGGCGTATATTTACAGATACCTCGACCTGAAGTCAGAGTCCGTCCACGTTTAAACTCCACGTCGTCTCAGAGAATCCCGTTAATGGAGAATAAATGTGATCCATTAGACCCTGCTGGGTTCACCTCCTCCTCCTCCAGATCTCCACCCTCTCACTTCCACATACATCAGACTGGATGATTCATTTCCATCAAACATGCTGAAGCTGGACGAATGTCGTTTCTGCATAAACCAGGTGAGAAAAGCAAAACTGAACATCCTGCAGACCTCTGAAACAAGCGGAGCGAGGGATGTCTGAAGGGTGCGACTTTTACAATATTTAACCGATGATTTATTTTCTGTCTGTGATTTCTGAGTATCTGAACAATTTCCTAGAAGTTTCCTGGACAGAAATACATATTCTGGAACTAAATCTGGGGAAAACAGAGACAGTGCTCAATTAATGCTCTTCAAAGCTATTAATTCTAATTAAATATTAACCGACAGAGTCTTGAAGTGATGCAAAGCAGGTCAGCTGAACATGCAGAGGAGTTAAACCCTACTGCAGGCAAAGGAGAAGCACAGAGAGCTGTCAATCAAAGCCTAAACGTCCACCTGGTGGTGGCGCTAGAGTCAACACCTGGTGGATGTTTGTCTTTGTTTGAGTCCTTCCTGTTGGTCAGTATTATTCATCTTCTGTCTGTCGTGGACCAAAGCGGAGGACCGACCAACTGGGTGGTCCAAGACCGCCGTTCTGTCCTCGGCCCGCGTCACATGACCGACCCTCTCCACTCATTTACGTGTGTGTAAAGTGTGTGTGTGTGTGTGGTCTCCTGCGTGAGACTGACTCTGACATCGACATGCCGCCGACCTCCCTTCCTGTCTGCTACCCTGAAGACGGTGATTGGAGAGGCATCCAGTCCAAACCTCCAATCACAGGACGGATCCTCGTCCTCATCAGGCGTAGGATATCTGAGTTAATGTGAGCAGAACGCCACCGTGTCTCTGACTCCGTCTCTACTCCGTAAGAGTTCAGCTGCTGTGTTACACTTCTGTTTTAATGCCAACACGAGGCGTTGGCTGGGCTTCGTGGGGACGAGGCCAGTTTAAGTGGGTCAGTTCAGGTACGTACACACACTCTGACTTCCTGTGTTAGAGACACTGGAAGCAGAGCTGCAGCTTCAAACCTGTCTCTGGCTCTGGACAGGTAAGAGTAAGACAGCTCAGCTCAGAGTTGTCCTTCTCTTTCTCTGATGTCAGAGGCCTTGTTAAACACTCCCTCGGTTGCTCTTATTTTTGGCAGTTTGCTTCATTTTTGTTGTCTGTAAATGCATATTTCACCAAGTCCAACTGGTTTTATGATGTTTTCCCGTAGAGAGCTGGTTCATAACAGTCGTACTTTAAGACACATCTAGTGTGTGTTAGCGCCACAACAAAAGAGTGTTCACCGGATGTTCCTCGCACAATCACTGACACAGGTTTCATTTCACCCATCGAACACAACGTGACGCGCAGTGAGAGTTACTGAAGGTCGCGGTCATCACACGGTAAACGAGCCTTCAGTCATGACAACGACTGTTTTTGTGAAGCTCCTACATTACCCACAATGCTGCTCAGCCAAAGACAGCCGTGTGTTATGCTAGTAGCAGCTAGCGTAGCAGCGGCAGAGGTCTGCTCAGCTCGCTTCTCTCGAACTCCAAACCAGCAGATTGGTTTCAGTCTCAAACTTGTCGTCTTCAACTGACTCAAGTGACATCACTCGAGGACTCGAGGCCAAACACCTGGAAACACACCTGTCACAGTATACGGACCTGCTCTGATCCTTTCCTCTTCTGACACAAAACATAAGCAAGAAGCAAACACCAACAGGATCATGTAAATTGTTGCTATTCAGCAACTGATTCTCAAATCTTGGATGTCTGAGCGTCCCTGAAGGCACCGGCAGAGAGGCTTTACAGAGCGGCGCCTGCTCCCAGCTGCATTGACCCACGACGTTCATTTCATTTGGACTTAAAAATCTATATCCAGAACTCAGGTTAAGTCTCAGCGATTGATTTTCACAGCAGGAAGCGAACTGAAGCCTCTGATCAGAATTTAACAGTCCTGGCAGAAGTCGCACAAGCAGCTTGCTGAATGAATCACTTCCTTTCATTCAGTACAGTAAAAGGCCCGTAATTGCGGCGACATTTAACGCTAACATGTCACCGTGTGGAGGAATCCTCAGCACACAGGACGCCGTGTCGATCTGCCAAATGACAGAGGACCAAAGGAGAAGACCGTAAAGACTCTTTCATTCCTTCTTCCTTCGACACTCGCTGCTACTCAGGGTGGAGGTTCCCGTCTCCACTACACGCCCAATCAAAGCCAATTTCTCCACCGTCAGATGCAAATACTGAGCTCAAGATGAAACATGTTAGGGATTGTAATTAGCACCGCGCTCGTCATGTTTTACACCCATCGCACACGACAAAATGAGGAAAAGAGGAAGAGTCAGAGGAGGTGTCCTGACCCTGCTCGGACAGCGTCCCAGTCCTGTTTGTTGTTGTGTAACAGGAACAAAAGCTGTGAGCTGGAACTCGTTGCTTTATCATTTCAGTCGACTGCGTTTGTTTTGACAGATTCTACCAGCAAACACTGAGCGAGCAGCAGATTAGCAGGTTACGTAACGTAATCAAAGCGATGCTGTATCACGGCTCTTTGAATGGAACACCAGGCTGATCCAGAGTCAGCACAGACGACTCCTTTCTGTCCACTCCCTTCCTCAGTGACTCCCTCTGCAATCAGCTCAGAGCTGGCGGGCTGGTGTTTCAGCCTTCAGCCGTTTCTCTGCACTTCAGAAAACACTTCACATCCACCAATCAGAGGCTTCCAATCACTTTAAACCCCTGAAATACAACCTCTGAGGGGGGAGATGGTCACCGGGCCTTCTGGGAACACGGAGACAGAAACACTCCAGAGTCCACAGGACGACGTAATGGCAGACACTTGATGAATCTGACCAGAAGCTTCGGCCTCAGAAACCTCTCGCCGGCGGCTCAACGAGCAAACAAACACTGACTGAGCGCTCGTGAACGAGCCGAGCTGTTGAGTTTTTCCTTCTCGTGTTTCTTTTAATCTTCACCTGTTCCGAGGCTTTGAACTGAGACGCAGCAGAGGAAACAAACTTCACAACATTTCCCCGTTTTGGGGCTTTTCACGCATCAGTGGCTGGAATAAAAGCTCATTAAATCTGAGCTTTTCGATGTTGTTTGATGGATTAACCTTGAAAATGAAGGTAAAGACAAAAGGCGAGCCAGCTCTGTGACAGCTGTTCAAACACGGATCTGTGACTGTGAAACACAGCAGCTTCTGAACGACGCCTCCCGTCATTAACATCATCTACAGAGCACAAACCGGCCTCCTCACGCTGTGTGATCACGTTAAACGTCTGTATTTCTTTACATCGCTCACTCCCTCCTTTATCATTTCATCATCTGCTGATGCTTTATTGGAGGTTTCCAGCAACAGTCAAAAGAAAACTGGGATGCAGCCTCCGTCAAAGCGCTGGAACAGACCACCTACAGATAACAGGAAGCAGCAGGCTGAATATTTCAAAAGGAAACTGAAAGCTGATCTCTTCACTTCAGCCTCTGACGAGCTTTGACCTCCTGAATCTTTTGCGTTTGCTGCACTTCTTTAAAAACGTTGATCTGTCATCTATTTTACCAATATTTCATGAGTTTATTCTGAGGTGTTCTGCATTGTCTTCATTTTCATTTTCAGCCTTATTATCGTTATCATCCAGGTTTTGTTCTCCATCTTGTTTTACATTCATTTTTTATGTCCATGCTGTCGTTTCTGTGTAAAGCACTCACTTGGTGCACGTGACTTCCCTCTTGTAAAGAATAAAGAGTATTATCATTAATACCATGCTCACGGTGTGCGCTGGGCTCGTGATGCGGTCCTCGCTCTGAACCAGGACCTGAGGAAAGCATCCGGCTCCTCTATGTGGACACCGTGACATCGGCCACGTGGGAAACCGGATCACTGAACCGCTTCATTTCAGCCGACCCCAATCCATCCCATCATCCAACAGTCAGACTGCTGATCATTCTGACAGTGGAGGTGGGGGGGGACTTGATCCGTGGACGCTGCTGCTCGTGGTCGGTGGCCTCCTCTCTTACGCTCTGTCTTCCATTTTTAGGCCGATGTCTCTCTTCTTCTTCTCTCCTCTGTTGTCTTCTTCTTCTCGTTCCTCCCTCTGTCTCACTTCCTTTCTTTCAATCCGGTCATTACACTCCTACTCCTCCTTCACTTCGGTCTCTTTCACACCTCACTGAGCAAAACATTTCTGCCATATTTTCCTGGAACATGCGCCGCCTCTCGCCAGCTTGCCGCTGTAAATGTGAATGGGTCCTTCAGGTGATGCTCAGCGGGAGCTGGAGCGGCTTCGCTGTTGCTCACAGCGGTTGTTTTCCTCCATTGTTCTCTGCAGAGAGCTCCGTTACATAACGTCTCCTCGGGTCCATCCTCAGGTTTCCTTCAGGACTCGTCTGATCCAGGATGTTCAGCGCCGGTCCGTTTTGGCTCCAGATCATTGTCTTGTGGAAAGGTGAAATTCTTGCTCGGCTCGAGCAGGGGGAGGCTTCATCCTGGAATGACTTGGGGTCACCATTTTGATGGTTTCCCGTTTTTGTCCTGACAGAGCCGCGGCCCTCCCACACAGCCTGAACGACACGGCGGCTACGTCCTTCATCTGGAGATAAAACTCAGATTCAGAGCTCTGGTTTCACTAAAGCAGGAGACGTTTGCCCACAGGAGAGGCTCTTCATGGGCAGCTGTTAAATGTTTTTTCCTTCATTTCCATGATTCAGCTTTCAAATTCAAACATCTGATGACAAAAAAAATAAGTTCACTAATCAGAAATTTAATCTGCAACTCAAGATCTCGAATGTTGATTTCACCCATCAGTCTGTCAGATTAAACCAGACGTAACGAGGGACGACATGTTGGTCCCCGACCAATCACAGCTCGCCATCTTTGACGACTGTTCGCGGGTGAAAAGTGCTCTGCGCTCCTATTGGTCCGGATGAGGCGTCAGTCGTCGTCCTCTATGATTCACATCATGTGGTCATCAGCTGCCGTGAAGACGTCAAGTATTCCGCCGACCATTGAAATTCAAGTCATAGTTACATTTTGGAGATCGACATTTTTCATTTTGATGTCTAAAGTATCTCTTAACTCTATTTTTCTTGTAGAAAAGATGGAAAGTGAAGCGCAGCCTCAGTCCTCTTGCATAATTCAGACAGACTGAATGTTCCTCACAGTGAGAACAGCTTCTGTGTTACCAGCTGACAATCATCACAGTCTGCCTGTTGCACACTCGAGGTGATCGGGACGAAAAATCAGCTTCACGTCCTGAATGCAAATTCTGTGTTTCACAGACACAAAGAGCGAGAGAAATGTCCCTCCGAAGCCCGACGAGGACGAGGACGAGGACGAGGACGAGGACTCTGATGAGCGAGGAAGTAAAACACTACAAGCACAAGTCCTGCATTCAGACACTCACTTAAAAAGTATTATCAGCAAAATGTACTTAAAGTACTCGTGTGTGAGTAAAGTGTCCCAGTCAGTGTTTCTCTCTGCTGTCTGTGGATTCATGTTCCTGCTGCCTTCATGTGTTTTTACTGCTGCAGATGTTTCAGCTTGAGCTCATTGAACTACTTTATATCCTGTTGGTGCTTTAATCTCCAGCGATGCATCAGATTCTAGAAGACGGCGTCCTGTGAGAAACACGTATCTCCAAAAAGTCAACTTTTCATGAGCTGCGGGGTAAAGATGAGGCTACTCGGCTCACGTGAGAGGAAGATCGTGGTTTGGGCAAAAAGATAAAAACAAGTGTCCTTAAAGCAGGACATGTCCACCTGTCCTCATCAAACCTCCATCCTGCGCCATTTTGGGGATGTGAACAAAGACCCGACACACCTGAAGCAGTCAAAATGTGAAAATTCACAGGACGACCAATCAGATCGGTCCTCTGGTCGCCACGATTGTCTGCAATCACTTTCAGAGCACCTCGTTCAGCTGCTGGTGTTGTGCTGCTGACGTGCTGTTTCCACTATGTGGACTGAGGACAAGACGTAAAAGCTATTCACTCACGTTCCACTGAAAGAAAAGCTAATTCACTTCTTCTGCAAACCACAGAAAATGATTCAAGGTTTCTGTGTTGTGTTTGCCAGCAAGGAGTCATTTTCTCTCTTTAAAGACTGAGATTTAAAAATACATCACAGACCTTAAATATCCCTGGAACTCAGCGAAGGCCTCAGCGAAGAGGAGGAGGCAGAGCTTTGTCTTAATTTAGGCCGTAAACTGTACGTTTGTCTGGAAGCTTAAAGGACCACACTGCTGCTTTTTCACTGTTTTAGTCCATTAAGCACAAATCAGCAGTGGTGGAGGAAGCACTCGGGTCATTTTCTGAAGTAAAAGTAGTAAAACTGCAGTGTACAAGTACAAGGAAATGTCATGCATTTAAAATTTCACTGAAGTGTCCAAATCAAAATATTCTGAAGGAGCCAAAAGGAAAGATTTCTGCAGAATTTCAGAGTAATAGATATCATATTATTGAATTCTGGTAACTGATGGTGTGTTCATCACTTTACTGCTGCAGCGGGTAAATAATTATTATTCTATTGATACAGATTCTATATAACTATGATTAATTTGTTGATTATGTTTTGTATTATTAATCTGAATCTACAAAGTAACATCACTTTTCAACAGTACAGAGTAAACACGTGTATATGAACGGATGGCCTGCGCTGAGTACTGGAACTACCGTGCCCATCATGCTTTGGGTGCTGCACACAGGAAGTCGTGTTGTCATGGAGTCATGGAGTCAGCTGTGGGGGCGTCACCTTTAGCCTTTACATTTCTTTACGTTTGGTGAACGCCGCGTTAGCGAACAGCAGTTCCTGTTTGCTCTGTAACCATGGAAACAGACAACGATCACCAGATTACTTCAACACTGAGTAAAACGTCTAGACGAGATCATTCTGAGGCGAGGAGAATCCTTTTACTGTGATTTCTAAGAGGACGTCCCAGATATTTCCACAGCAGCAAACGCTGAGTCACTGTGATTTCACTGATATGAGGATGACAAGCTCACAGCTGAAATATGTGAAGTCAAAGGCTCCGAAATGACTGACTGCTCGAAATAAAAGTACAACCAGTACTTCAAATAAACAGAGCTGCTTCTGAACTAACCACATCTAAACTGGAGTGAGTCAACGCAAACGAGCCAGCTCTCGATTAACTGTTTTTGAACAGTTGGAGGTGGACTGTCTGAAGTCACTCCTGAACTACTGTTCAGTGCTCTGAATTCGCCGACCTGTCACGTCCACCGTATGTGCATTCCTATACCAATCCCACAATGCACTGCGCTGCATTTCATTCATGTGGAATTTGCGGTTGTTGTCATCTACGCGTGTCAGTGATGATGCAAAATGACGATGACTGACCTGAAAACAGCTCAAAGTCAATATATTTAATGTTTTTCCTCGTTTCACAGACTGAAAGATGTGGAGCGCTCCAGAAACACCTGTTTGATCATTCCACAGGTAAACAGGCTCATTGGTGACAGGTGAGAGGATCATGATTGGGTATGAAAGGGGCGTCCTGGAAAGGCTCAGTCGCTCATAGAGGATGGAGGTTCACCACTTTGTGAACACATGATGGATGAAGGAGACCAGTAAACACAGTTTGATTGGTTCAAACCTTTCTGGAATCAGGGTGGTACAGAAGGGAAGCACCTCGTTATTTAGTCGTCTAACTTCCTGTCTACCCTGGAAGACTGAGACGGTGTGCAGATTGAAGCGTTTGATCACCTCACACCTTCATTTTGTCAAATATCTGAGCAGTTTTCTAACCGGGTCTCTCAGAGCAGGAAGAACACGAGACTTTGATGTGAAACAGTCCGCAGTCATCAGCTAAACATTGGTAAACATCGGCTGGTGTGGGATCAGTTCTCCCACACAGCTCTGGGATCAGCTGCTCGTCTTACTGTTCTCATAGTCATGGTGACTGGTCAGCGCGTTGGCATTTGTGTTTATGATAATACGATAAAGTTGTCTGAGTGAACAATCAAAACATATGTGGACGCAATATTTCACAGTGAGACTCATCTGCTGAGTTTCCTCTGACACGACTTTAACTATCACGCTGTGAGCTGCTGACAGAGCTAGCCGTCAACGCTGTAGGCCTCTGAGGTCGCTGTGGCTGTCAGGTCACATGACCTCCTCATAAACGTGTGCAGCAGACTGTGTGAACCAATCAGGACCGAGACTTCTGACGTTTCAGCAAAAGCAAGAAGTTCAGAGATGAAAGTGGAAATGAAAAGGGGCTGGTGGCGTGAGGTCAGCGAACGAGTGAGAAAGTGACTTCAGACACGTCCTGGTTCTACTTAATTCGGTTCTGACGGACTTGTTCAGGTCCAGCCTAGTTTAGCTCCAGGTCAGTAAACCCCTTTAAAGAGTGACGCCTCCACGCTTACCTGTCGTCAGCAGTCCCATCAAACTTTTCCAATGGCCTTGACTGATTTTTACTGGTCTCTTCTGGTCTGTCCTGGCCTGGTCTGATCCACTCTACAGACACTGTTTGGATTATTGGTCCAGTACTGGTTTGGCCTGGTTCTGGTTCTGCTCCAGCCTGAGGTTCCAGGTTCTTGGGTCTCTGGTTGACTTTTGATTGGTGGAATCTCAGTAGAACAGCCTAATTAGAAGTTCCTGTTGTAATCCCGTGAGCAGTTACAGCAGAATGAGTACTTTCTGCAGTACGTGAAGTAGTTTCCGAAGGCGTTTTGTTCCTCTTGTAGAACGAGCAGAATCCGCAGCAGATGACGTAGTTTTACAGCTAATGGTGGAGTACTTTCTGTAGTAAACTGTAGTTATTGTGTGGTAATCCTGCAGCAGAGTGAGAGGTCTCAGAGTTTCAGATTGTATTCTGGGAGCTGCCCTGCCCATCCTGTAGAAAGGGAGGAAAAGAGGGAGGAAGAGCGAGAGGAAGATGGGGAGGAGGCGGGTGGGGGGTAAAGGAGAGGGATGCCAGGATGTGAAGGAGGGGGAGGAATGGAGGGAGGAGGGGGAGAAGAAGAAAAAAACATGTCAGAAGATGAGTGGAGGGTGCACAGACACGCCGGAGCGTGCTGGCTTGCAGTTTAAAACAGAATTGGGTCAGACACAGTTGCATTTTGGGAGGCCATTTCAGGTTCAGGCAGTTACACAATATGAAGCTGTGGTATCGGTTAGCATAGCAACAAGGCCGTAAAGCTCGTTTCCAACTGCCCCTATGCTGCTAGTATTATGTAAAGATCTAAATATTGATCCGTCTTTCTGTTTCTATTCTCAGATGAGCACAAAAAAACAGAAAAATGATTGTGGGACTCAGTGCAGCAGCCTCGGAGTTATGGCCAGCCTCGGTTAGCAGTTAGCATCCGTGAACCTTGTGTGAACTTTAAGAGATCACAGAGGGAGTCAGAGGAAACCGAGCAGAGCGTGGCCATGTTTGTCTAAAAGCTTCATCCATCCAATCATATCACGATGAAAACAGATTCATGTTTTTCTGTTGTTTTGGAGTTTTTTACGTACAGTGAGCCTTTAGAGGACATTCTGAAGAAGCGAGAGCTGTAATTAGTCAATTAAGTGACGATTCCATCAACAGATGATGAATCAATAAATTGTATAAACAAAATTCCCAAAAATGTAAAGTTTCTCCAGTGTATCAGATTTTCAGCTTTTCTCTGTTTTACATCTTATAAATGAATATCTTTGGGATATTTAAGGTCATCGAGCAGGAGTCCGATATGTTTTCTGACAATTTATGGAAAAGATTAATGGAGAAAATAGTCTGCAGATTAATCAATAATGAAAATAATCATTAGCTGCGGCCCAAGATGACAATATGATGGAAGGAACCCAAACTCAATTATGGAAAAATTATTTTTAATTTATCCTGCATAAGCACACAGTCACACCTGAAAATGACTACATGAAAGGCTAGCTGGTAAATTAAGTGGTAAAATGGCAGCTAGCTGGTAGCTGGTAGCCACAACATGCTCCCAATGAACCTAGGTGTCATCTGTCCACTGCTCAGACGTTAGCCTTTTGTAGCCTGTTATGAGACTACTGGCTAATAGCCAGTTAGCTCCATATTGATGGAAACTGGAAGCAACTTAGTAAGCAGCTATTAGCCGTTTGGTAGCCCATTATCAGAGAAGTAACCGGAAACATCACTCCAGTTAGCCGTCTTTGCTGACTGACTGTCATGTTCGAGCTGTCAGTAGACTGCAGTTAGCTTCTTGGTCAGTTAGCAGCGTGTGGTTGGCAGTCTACCAATCAGCTGTTTACCTTTAGCCTATTAGCAGAGGGCTGTTAGCTTACTGCTGAGTCAGCCAGTAGCATACTGGTAGCCAGCCGGTGGCCAGCTAATAGCTAACAGCATGCTAGCCAGCTGGTGCGTGTGGGTCTGTGGAACCAGGATGTTTCTATGGCAATGAGGACAGCAGGAGGACATGTTGGAAACAAGAAGACAATAAAAAAAAAAAGACTTGACAAAGATTAGAAGTACTTCCTGTGACTCACACTTCCTGTTTCCCGCAAGTGTTGCCAAGGAAACGGATGTTTGGCAGGAAAAAGCTGAGAAACTGGACGGCACTGATAACACACACACACACACACACACACACACACACAGTATGTTTGTGTGTATCTGATACTGCTCCTGTTGAAATGACCCTTTAATTCATAATAATGGAGAACTGTTGCTGTTAATTTCAGTTTTTGTCGCTGAATAAAGTTTTTTTTCCAGCGTTTTCTATCGTGCACTGAAGTTGAAGAGTCACATGATGGCGTTAGTGTCCGTCATGTGACCCATCTGCCATCTGTCTTCACACTGCATGTCCTCAACAATCTGATCCCGGCTCAGATCTTCATGTGAACTGGATTCGAAGCGGTCCAGTTGTGGTCAGATCACAAAGATGCTTTCATGAGGTGGGAACAGGATGTGTGTGTGTGTGTGTGTGTGTGTGTGTGTGTGTGTGTGTCCTGAAAATGTAGCTCCCGTGGCCATTACCATGGCAACCAACAGCAGGAGCTGATAAAGCACACTGTATTATCGTCTCTCTCTCTGACACACACACTTCATCTTGTCAAGTTTCTCACATCACTGGGAGCCTGAAATCTGAGGATCTGCTCGTTTCTCTTTCTTCACACTGGAAAATCCCGAGGCCCTGAAGGCATCCCCCTGCAGGCTGAACTGTTCATTACAGCCGACAGTGTTTAAGCGCCGGGTGAGACGGACGATTTATTGGCGATCAGGATGAGTTTGACGACATTTGAATGAATCCTTCCTTTGACGTTGGGTTAGCTTTGAACACGTGTCAGTCGCTTCGTCCTGCCATAACACATTCAATGATCACTCTTTTAGCTCTGGTTTTGGTCTCCTCCAGCTCCCGAAGGACACATCTGGCTCTTCAGCTGCTAAATGCTGCTCTGTGTCCCCCAGCTGGTCTCTGACTGTCTGTCTGTGCTGAGCAGGTTGTGTTCAGGGGCTTCTGACACCACGCTGAGACTCACTTTAAGCCCCAGAGACCCACTTTACACCGCTTTCACATTATCATATAACACATATTTATCATCAAAATATCCATTAAAGCCACTTTAAGGTATACATAACTAAAAGACTCTTTTTTTATCTTCTGTTGGACTGAGAAACCACAAAAACTACAGTTCACAGTTTATTGTAACACCTTATTTCACCAGGTTCCAGTGCAGAACGATGAAGTTTATGAGATGTTTACTGACTTTATTTTGTCTGTAAGAGTTGACATAACTAAGGGAGGGAGGTGCTTCAGATCGATGGATTAGGATTGGGAAACACTGAATCTGACTGCCCGTCAAGCACATCTTCTGACCACCTTCAAGGTGTTTTTGTGGTTTGAAACATAGAGAATGGACACAGGAGCAAAGCGATGGAGGGAGATGGTGAAGGCCGTCTGAGCTCCAGTCACACCAGCACAGTGACTTTTACATTTTCATGCTGGAACGATTTTGCTCTGAACTGCAACACGAGCTCAGCATTATGAGTTCAGGCTGCCTCATGGGAAATGTAGTCCTGTAACTGCATCTTAAAAAAATGATGGAGGCTTGTCTCATTTTCCTCGTTGGAAAGTCGATTCAGCCAGCGAAGCAGTTTAACCTCTGGCGAGCGACGCCGAGGAAGAGTCGCTCAAGACGAGCCGGCTGTCACCGTGCTGGCCTGAACACGTTGCCATGACAACCATGTGATGTTAAAGAGTGTCAGTGTTGCAGAAGAAGAAGATCCACTTCCTGTTTGAAGTGTTTGATTTTTTTTGGAGCAGATCATCTCTTTAGATAGACGGTCTGAGACAACGGCCTACACACTCTCTGCTGCTGCTTACATAACACACACACACACACACACACACACACACACACACACACACACACACACACAGGGTGGTAAAGTAATGGTGAAGGAAACAGGAAATAAAAAGACATCTCAAAGAGGGGGTGACAGGAAGAGACACAGGGATAGAAACAGAAAAGAAATGAAAGAGAGGACAGGTGGGTAGTACAAAAAATGTAAAATAAAAGCAAGGATGAAGATAAGAGCAAAGGAAGGAAGGAATGTAAAAAGAGATGAAGGAGAAAATAAATAAAAGATGAGAAATGAGGGAGCAAAAGGAAAGAAGGGCCACAGAAAGGAAAGGAGCAGGAAGACATGATAGGAAATGAAATGAGGCAAGGAAAGGAGACAAGATGAGGAAGGACCAGGAAGCAAGGAGACCAGTAAAGGAGAAACAAGTGGAGAGAAAAGGATGGAATAAAGGAAAGCAGAGGGAAGGGGAGGGAAAGTAAAGACAGAAAAGCAAATGAGGAAAGAAAGAAAGGAAAAGAGGAAAGAAGAAGAAAAATGAGAGATGAGGAAGATGGAAAGGAACGGGTGTGATTAATGAAAGGACAGAAGAAATCAAAGGGAGAAGAGAGGATGAAAAGAAAAAGGAGAAGAAATGGAAGAGATAAGAGTAGGACAGGAAGGAAGGTAAAAAGGAAAGGAAGAGAGGCATGATGAGATGTGTGAAGGAAAGGAATGGATGAAAGGGAAAGGGGGCAAGGTCAGGCAAGGAAGCAAATGAGAGATGAGGGAAGAAGATGAGAGGACAGAGGGAAAAAATGAAAAAGACAAGATGAAGGAAAGATAAAAGAAATGAATGGGAAAGAGGAAAGGAAGAGAGAAAGAGGGCAGGTAATGAAAGGAAGGAAGGCAATACGGAAAACAGGGACAGATCGCGTATAGGAGAGGACGCAAGGAAATGAAGAGAGGAAAGGTGGAGGAAATGAAATGAGGAAAGGAGATAAAGGAAGAATAGAGGATGGAGGGAGTCAACGGAAGGAGAGGAAGGATGGTATAAGAAGAGAGGAGGCAAAGCAAGGAAAGGAAGGGATGAGGGAAGAAGAGAAGGAGATGAGGCAAGTAAAGGACAAGTGGGAAGGAGTGCAGACAGAGAAGGAAAGGAAAAGAAGGAAGGAAAGCAGTCGAGGAAAGAAAAGAGGGCAAATGAGGAGAATGGAAAGGAGAAGTAGATAGAGGAAAATTAAGGAGGTGAATGGAGGGAGAGGAAGGGGAAGGAAGGTAAAAGAAGAGAGGAGGCAAAGCAAGGAAAGGACCAAAGGAGGCAAGGTAAGGCAAGGAAACAAATGAGGAATGAAGGAAGAGAAGGAGAGTCGGCAAGAAAAGGAAGAGAGAAGGAATGCAGACAGAGAAGGAAAGGAAAAGAAGGAAGGAAAGGAGGCAAGGTAAGAAAAGAAGGAAAGGAAAGGAAAAGGAAATTAAGACAGGAAAGAAGGAAATGATGACGAGAGGTAAAAAAGGTGAAGTAGGTAAAGAAAATTTAGTCACGACTTTTAAAGTTACAGAGCGGCAGCAAGTGACCAACACACACACACACACACACACACACACACACGCAGCCGAAGATATCACCGAAACAACATTAGCCAAACACACATGCATTCCCTTTAACACACACACACACACACACACTACACACAGGGCTGCAGAGAGAGCGAGAGAGACTCACCCAGAAGATCACCGACTCGTTCTCCATGATGATAAACTGAAAAGAAAAGGAAGGACTGATGGAGAGAGAGAGAGGGGGAGAGAGAGAGAGAGAGAGAGGAAGAGAGGTGGAGGAGAGAGATGATGGAGGATGGGAAAAAAAGAAGAGGAGGAAGAAGAGGAGGAGGTGTATCTGGAGACGAAAAGAGAGAGGGAAAAAGAAGAGAGAGAGAGGGAGAGGCAGGATGAGTGGAAGGCTGGTCGGTTCAGCCCACACACTGCTAGCATGACACACACTCTGGGTATCATGAGTGTGTGTGCGTGCGTGCACGTGTGAGTGTGCACGTTGTCTCCCACTCCAATGCGTGGGTTAGAAAACACACCTCTCTCGAGTGAGCGAGCGAGTGAGAGAGAGAGAGAGAGCGAGAGAAGGAGAGAGAGAGGGGTAAGCAGCGTGGGTGTGGAGGAGCGGCCCCATCACCATGGCAACGATGCAATAGCAAAAAAAAAAAAAAAAAAAAACTGGGGGGGATTTCAGACTCAGCATCATCGTTATGATCGCTGGCCAATGATGAGAAGCCCTGGTGCATGATGGGGGAAAAAAACAGCTGTTCAATCCATTTTTCATTCCATCAATGTTTGATTTCACTGTGGCCGACCAATCACGGTACACGTGGCAGGAGTCACACGACCCCACAGGAGATGAAGAGGGTGTTTTCCACATGTGAACCTTGAAGTCAGTCAGAGACGCTGGAGGATCGCCGCCGCCGTTATCACAGCTGCTCAGCGATTGGTTCATACAAACGTCGCACAAAATTGAACTGAACCTTCAGAAAATCATGAAAAGAAAGTTCAGGCGTGTTTCATCAGCAGGAGGAGGAGGAGGAGGAGGAGGAGGAGGAGTCATTCTCCCCTTCAGGTCCCACTAATCCTTTTAAAGATGGCGTAGCTGAAAGAGCGCCGCCAACACGTTTGGTTGATGTTCAGATATTTGAAGTCAAAACTTCACTGCAGTCAATCAACAACAGCATCCTAAAGATCGACATGGTGGCACTGCGGGAAAACTCGTTGAGTTCATCCTCTGAGGACCATGAACGTCTGTGAGTCCATGAGTTTTACACGTTTAAGTATTTCAGTCTGGACCGAAGTGGTTTCTGACGGTCCACGTCCACAGAAGCAGACCGCTGACTCAGCTAAAGCTCCTTCACACACCAGCTGCCATGACGACGTGCAGCTCCTCCATCATATCTGTTTCTGTGCTACATGCTACTTTATGTACTGCTGAGTACACGAGGACGACGGCGGTTATCCAGCCATGAGAGGTACGAGGAAGAAGATTTGCGAGGAAGAGGAGTCATGAGGACGGTGACAGAGCTACGCTAGCTGTTCCTGCTATCACTGCAGAAGAACTCAGACAACGCTGACGACAGCTTGACAAACCTGGAAAAAGGTACTGATGACATGCAGTACTGCACTTAAATACAAATCTGAGGTACTTATACTTCATTACTTCTTGTCATGCTGCTTTCTCCGTCCACTGCGCCACATCTCAGAGGGAAATACTGCACTTTTTACTTCATTTATCTGAAGCTTTACTTTACAAAAATAACCTATTCCACACAGGACTTTTACTTCTGACTGAGTATTTTTACAGTGTAGTATTAGTACTTTTACACGAGGACCTGAAACGTCCTCCACAGCTGGTGAAATGGAAGTTTTGTCCTGATATGGACCTGAAAAGTTCTAGCTTGATGATGTATAAACAGAAGCTGATCGAAGTCTGCAGACTCTCGCTCTTCCTGAAGCTCGTGCTGAAGTCACCATCACAGCTAACACCTGTGCAGGTGTTCGTGTGATTGGACGGTTCAGCCGGACGTCATCGCCGTGTTTCATGAACTGTCACTGCGTCTGCGTGGCGTACCGAGCGAGGAACAGAGGAGCCCCCCCGCTCCGAGGGAGCGATGGCACTGATGGACGAAGCATGGGCGGAAAGCGAACCTGTAATCTGCGGCTCACGTCACCCTCTGCAGCTGAGAGACAACAAACTGAAATCTGTTTGTTCCTCAAGGAGCGAGACAACAGTGAGAACAGATGGAGCCTGAATGTTATCAATGGACGAATGAGACCGCAGACGAGTCAAACTCAGTCACAGAAAAGGCTCCAGAGCGCCAACAAACAGGGAGACGCTTTTAGACCCTGTGGAGGCACATTGTTAAGGTCTCGCCTACAGCCTGACAGGTGAGAGCTTCATCCATCCGCTCACACGACACGTTCTCACCTGACGCTCCATTACAAGCAGCAATAAAGTAAAACAGATTTAAATTATTTCCAGTCAAACTGTCCACTGACGAAGTGTCTGAGTCCACGTGTTGATCTCCTTCATCCAATCATTTCCAGGACGCCCCTTTCACACCCAATCGTGATCCTCTCACCTGTTACCAATCAGCCTGTTTACCTGTGGAATGATCCAAACAGGTGTTTTTGGAGCGTGTTGCTGCTTCAGATTCACAATAAGAGTCGTTCATGTTTTATGAAGCATGAAAGCTTTTTGGGACTCCTTTTGGGGTTGTAGAATTCTTGATTCTGATCGGCTGATTTGATTGGCTGAAAGCAGACGACTGCAGGTGTTTGTTTGCAGCACGCAGGCGGAGGTTTGGCTGAAGAGCTTATTTTTACGACCCGTAAACTAAACACACTTTTCTCACACTTTTTAAGTTCTGCCCAGTCGTTCATTAATTCATAACAAGTTAAGGTCCATGTATGAGTTTGCCTGAGGTCAGAGGTCAGAGGTCTGGATCAATAGTGTTGATGACTCTATTAAAATCAGATAGAAAACATTTTCTAACTGTTACTGTGAGCTGGAGCGGGTGTTAAAGAGCCTTCATGAACTCTACTCCTGTGTTTTTAAGGACCAGCCTTTCAGGGCCTGCAGACACACCAGGTCAACTCACGTTTGGTTGATCAAACTGACTGTGGTGCAGTCAAAGCGCCCTCTGCTGGACTGAAGGAGGCTGCACTCAGATCTTTGGTTCTCACACGTGGTTTCTGAGACAGAAAGAGACAAACCGTCATCAGGTAACCTCTCCGTGTCTCCGTCCACCAGCTGCGGGTGGAGGACGGTCTGACAGGGTGGAGTCGTGTCCTGCAGCAGCAGATTAAATCTGACCTGCTTCACTTTGCTTCACTTTGGGGATTTTTCATCACGGCTGAATGAAACTTTCCCGCCGAGCTGAAAATCTGTACTTTCGGATTTACATTTTAATTTCAGGCCGAACACCTGGCTGATAACAGGCTGCCGAGTTACCATAGCAACCACCCACCTGCCGGAGATTAAAGCCTGTTTAACATGTGTATCTGAGGTGCGTTTAGGTGTCGGAGCTCCACAGCTGGCAAAGTGATGACTATTAGAAATCCCACAGGAGCAAGCTCCAGAGGAGGAGGAGGAGGAGGAGGAGGAGGAGGGACGGACGCCATCTCCTCCTCAACACTCACCACTTCACCACTTCCTCCTCCTGTCTCACCCTGAACCACCTGACGTCCAGCACATCCATCACACATGTTCTTACGTCTTCTGTCTCAGGAATCTGGATCTGACCATTAGCCTGATTTTCGGAGGACAGACGGAGACAAAAGTCTCAGAAAATAAAAACGTGACAGAACGAGCGCAGCTTCCTTCACTTCTTCATTAAAACACAGTGAATTCAAATCCAGCTAAACGCTAACATCCCCACGTTCAGATACCACGCCCGTCACGTTAGGTTAGCATGTTAGCCGGCTAACATGTTGCTAATTAGCAAAGAGACAGATATTTTCACAGGGGCTGGTGGAGACCAAAAACAGAAGTGAATGTTAGACATATGTTTAATGATGATGATCATTTTGTTCTGTCTGCTTGTTGTTTTCTGCCCCCTAGTGGCCAAAAACCAGTTAAAGCAGCTTTAAGGCAACCAAACCTCTTTTCTGTCTGTCCATCTGTCCCAGTTTGTTTTCATCTTTTCAATCTTAAATCCATTCATACGTAAACCAGCAGACTTTGAATTTTGGGTTCATTTATTTAGAAAAAAAAACATCTGCAGCTGTTTTCTGCTTTCATATCAACCATCACATTCAAACGACAGAGAACGTGAATGAAATATTTCATAGAAACCAAACAAAGTTAACAAATCAGATTCTGTTATGATCATTACTGTAATCTGACTAAAGTGCAGTTACTACAGAACTTTGTGTTTACAGGTACTCTGATTACTTGACTACTGTATTATTTACTGTTTTTATGACACTGAAGAGTTCAGTCTGTTTTGTTATTGTTTTCTTCTGAATACATCCTGCTCTCTGTTCCAGAGGGGCGTTTGTTTTATGTCTCTTTGTGTCCCTTCAGTAACAGGTCCATGTACGCTCCCGTCACCAGACTCTCCTTGGAAACGCCCAGCTTCTCCATCAGGTCCTCGGCCACCTTCAAGACAGATCAGACAGTCTCAAAGATGGAGGCTGACATCAGACCTGAGGTGATGAAGATGCTGCAGAGTTAAACTGACGGTTCTACATCATGTGACTGAGTTCAGTTGGTAAGTGCAGCGTCATCGGCGTCCTCCAGCTCCACGTCATTACATTTTAACTTGGAGGATTTAAGATGAAGGACTTTCCCATGTCATCGTGTAAATCATGAAGCTCATCTGATTGGTTTCAATCATCGTTTATTGATCTCGGTTAGTTCCGTGCTAATGTTAGCATGAATGCAGGTAACATGCTAACTCTTAGCACAGATGGACAGACTGACCAACGTCCCACAGACAAACACTGCTGGACACTTCAAACCTACCTGCTGTCCCTCCTCAACAGTCTGCTCTGGACGCATCACCACCTGAACAAACAAACAAACAAACAAACAAACAAACAAACAAACAAACAAACAAACAAACAAACAGGTCATTTAGCCGATGACTTCCACCCTCCACCCTGACACTGACCTTTGCTGTAGTCACTCCAGATAACACTCTGACTTTACCTCCTGAGTGAAAAAGCTTCTTTCTTCTCTCTTATTTCCAAAGTTGAACAGTTGATCTTTCATCTTTGCTTCTTCATGAAAATATTGAAATAAATGCGGAGCTTCCTCTTTGGTCATTGCTGCTCTGAGGACAACGGAAAGCGTCCCAGTCGTCTTTACGACGGCGGCGCCGGCAGTAAAACCACTTGGAAACGCAAGAGGAGGTTAAAAAGTTCTCCGTGTCCTCTTTAAACAAAGAGGATCTGACTGCTGAGCTGAAGGTTTGGCCTCTGTAGAGATCAGATTATCTTTGTGCTGCGTGTCCCAGTCAGTCGTCCCAGACTAACAGGAGAACTTCCTGTCACACGTCAGCTTTGTTTATGGATCCTGTTTTCCATGATTTTATGTCTCAGCGCAACGCAGCGTAAACCCACTTCAACCTGACAGGCTCAGATTATTTGTTTAAGTGTATTATGACTTCCTTCCTCTGATTAACTTAGTGTGCGTTTATAAAAAACATATTCATCCTCATTAGATGATACACATGATGATATGAAGCCCTGTAAAAACACTGTATCCTGGAAAGCGACGTCACCCTGAGGGTGATGTCGGGATGTGGCTTTTGTTGAAAATCTTTTCTTTTCAATTGTTTGGTCGACAAAATGTCGTGTGTGTGTGTGCGTGCGTGTGTGTGTTACCTCCAGCTCCATGTAGTTTCCCAGTCCCTCCACTGTGTCCAGGTGAACTCTGGTCTGCCCAATCAGAAACAGCCGTCGCTCCTTACGCACCTCACCTTTAACCCCAAGGGCATCTGACAGCACGGCCTACAGACACACACACACACACACACACACACACACACAGTCATTCACCTGGATAAACAGCAGTGTGTAACTGCAGAAACACACACAGGCTGGTGTTTTACCCGCAGGCTGGTGGGGTCGCTGGTCGGACTGATGGAGTAACGGGACAGTTTGGGTCCATCAGTGTCCGGACGCTCGTAGAAGATCAGCTGACCTGACCCATTCTGACAAACACACACACAAACAGACAGACAAACAAACAAACAAAGAAACAGTGAGTCAGTGTTATGCTCCCTGTGGCCACTAGGTGGAGCCCACAGTTCAGTCTCTGGTGCTGATGGTGGAGCTCCATTGTGAGGTGCACGCCAACACATGCACGCACGCACACACACACGCACGTGTACACACACACACACACACACACACACACACACACACACACACACACAGAACTGTATGTACCATGAAGTCCCGTAGCTTCAGGCGTCCTTGGCTGCAGTTGAAGAACGTGTCGTGCTGTCTGATGATCGTACCCTCTGATTGGCTGAGCCGGGCGGCCTCCTGTGCAAACTGTGTTGGCTTGCTCACTGAGGCTTTGATCTCCACGTTGGACGGCATGGTTCTACTGGGCATGTGCAGAACAGACAGGTCGTCAGACACAGGTGTTTAAATCTGTCCTTATTTTATCAAATGATGGGGGAGAAAAGCTTAGAAATTAAATGCTTTACTTACACACACATATATCTTCAAATATACTGTCTATCAGCTTGTTGAATATACTTCTGACGTTTTACAATCACAAATGTTTTAGTAATAAATAAGAAGATAAATAAAAGTAGTTTCATTGAATTTTACCACAGGTAGCTGTGAAGTATTATGTCTAAAAAAACACATTTTTTATGCCTAAAGTGTTTATAAGCGCAGACTGAGGAAGAAGAATATTAGCAGTACATTTACTCTAGTACAGTACTAAAGTACAGTATTTTACTTGAATATTTCTATTTTATGCAACTTTACACTTGTACTGCATTTCAGAGACAAATGTGCTTTTTACTGCACTACATTTATTTGAATTACTTTTCAGATTTAGACCGACGACAGAAAGAAAAATTAAAAAATAAATTATGATGTATTATTACAGGTTAAGAATTCACTGGTCCCCAAGAGAAAACCCACAGGCTAACCAGCTGTAAATCATCAAAATGAGCTCCATCTTTACCAGCTGCAACGTTAAAGTCAAGTATCATAATCCAACGATATATTTATTATGATGAGATGGGCCTGCATAATGAGTAGTTACATTTGGCACTTACAGTAAAATTAGATGTCAATATTTTTGTCATTTACTTCAGTAGTTTTTTGAATGCAGGACTTTTACTTTTAACAGTGTTATGATGCTACTTTTACTTTAGTAACCGTCCTGAGTACTTCTCCCACCGCTGCTTATTCTGAGCACCTTTCACAGGTAGCTACATCGCTAGCTAACAGTTGATAACTGCTACCTACATCGCTAGCTATCAGCTAACAGTAACTGCTAGCTCCATCACTAGCTAAGAGGTAACAGTAACTGCTAGCTACACCGTTAGCTAACACCGTAACTACAGTGTTACACACATTTAAGATAACGTTAGCTAGCCCATCTGCTACCTTGCTAGCTCGAAGTGCTAAACTGCGTATCAAATGTGTAGGACAGCAGACAAACAGCGGCAAACATGAGCAGAACAAAAACTAACCGTGAGGAAAGTAAGCGTCTTACCCGTTTTCGGAGTTTGGGGTGCTGTGTGTCTGTCTGTCTGCGCTTGATTTTACCGCGAAACTCTTCGTCCGGGGCGGAGCTGCAGCGGCGGTCTGAGAGCAGCTGACTACGCGAAGAGGGAGCCGAGAGTAGACACCAAACTGACCGCAGAGCAGCGACAAGTGACGAAGCAGCCACATTCCTACAGGGGACCTCCCCAATGGGTGGTCGGATATTTTACCAGAAAAGTTTTGACTGATCGCTCTGCGCACGCGCAGAACACACGCAGAACGGAAGTAAAGACGTCCCACTCTGCTTCATTTCTGCTGAACAAAAGTAACAGCCACCATTACGGCTTAGTTTAAGAGAAATACTCAAACTAAAATCTCTGTTTTGAATATCAAACACTCAGTCCAGATGGTTTTAAATGGTGGTTTAGGCGGTAACAGTTAAAATTTATATGGTGAACCAAAATCACCTTTATTGGGCCAGAATGTGAACACATACAAGGAATTTGACTTTGGTTTTAAGTTGCCATCAGTGTTACACACAGGTCCAAGATCAGTTTACAGGAAGACGGAAAGACAGCTAAATCAAGGACAACAGCTGAACAAGGATGGTAAAAATAAACACAAACATACACAAATAGTGCAAAAGAATGATACTGAATGGGTAATGTAATAGATTACTTTATACACTTCAAGTGGGTGGCTTTGTGTAGTATAAGAATGTATACACGTATATTTAGAAGATAATCTATTTTTCTTCCATTGAACCATATGTTCAACACCTGAAGTGATGCCTTGCAATGCAGCTGGATTTAGGAGAAATGAAATGTCACATAGACGCCTGGTGTGACATCATGTTGTCACTGACAGTGTTTCTGTTTATACATGTTTACCTCCACTGCTATCTATGCCCACACACACACACAGCTGAAACATGACTACATTTAGCTTGCCGGATCATCAATAAAACTCTGGACCAGCATGTGACTGTGTGTGTGTGTGTGTGTGTGTGTGTGTGTGTGTGTGTGTGTGTTTCAGCTGCCTGGAATCACTGGGCAACTGGACAGCATCATGGTGAGAGAAAGAGGGAGCGAGAGAGCATTAGAGAGAGAGAGAAAAAGAGAGAGAGATGGAGGGGGAGGCATTGGTTGTTGGCATTTGGAAAAACCAAATCAGGAAAGAAGAAGCTTGATCGAAAACGCCGCCGAGAAAATCCAAAGACATCTGTGAGCTTCACCGTGAGTAAAAGAAGCACAGTTATGATGTAGACTCAGAAAAACTGTCAGAATGTTAACATAGTGTTTGTCATCCAGGCTGTGAGGGGAAAGACGGAGAAATGAGAGACTTCTGTCTGTCTGTCTGTCTGTCTGTCTGTCTGTCTGTCTGTCCATCTGTCTGTCCGTCTGTCCGTCCGTCTGTCTGTCTGTCCGTCCATCTGTCTGTCCGTCCGTCTGTCTATCTGTCTGTCTGTCTGTCCGTCAGGTGGTCTCAGGATGACCGTCACATATTCCAGTAAAGTCGCGAACGCCACCTTCTTCAGTTTCCACCGGCTCCTGCTGCGTTGGAGGGGAAGCATCTACAAGCTGCTGTATAGAGAGTTCATCCTGTTCGCTCTGCTCTACACTGTGCTGAGCGTCGTATACAGGTCACACGCACACGCACACACACACACATGCATGCACGCACGCACACACACACTGTAGTTTATTCTGACTCAGCCCCACTAACACTCACTACAGCACCAAGTGTGGATTCATCCACCGCTGAAAATAGTCCCCAGCAGATGCTCTGCTTCGCCCTGTTTGTCTGATTAAACTACAGTGAGCAGCAGTCTTTCTTTAAATAAAAGCGTATGTGAGGTGTTGAGGTGTACAGGTGCGCTGTTTGTTGGGTTATTGGCAGTGCCGGGAGGTAAAAGTACTGATACCGAGTAAATGTACTCGATTACTCTCCGGCGCTGGTGACGGTTGTGATGTTGTGTCCTCTGTGCTGCAGGCTCGTCCTCTCCAACCATCAGAAGAGGCTGTTCGAGAAACTTTCCATGTACTGCGATAAATACGCAGAGCAGATCCCCGTCACCTTCGTCCTGGGTGCGTTTCTCTGTTTACTGTGTGTTCACCGACCGACTGAAGCTTTAATCCAGCAGTGTTACCTGGAGGAGAAAGCACGACAGACAGACAGACAGACAGACAGACAGACAGGCAGGCAGACAGACAGACAGGCAGGCAGGCAGCAAGACAGGCAGGCAGGCAGGCAGGCAGGCAGGCAGACAGACAGACAGGCAGGCAGGCAGGCAGCAAGACAGGCAGGCAGGCAGGCAGGCAGGCAGGCAGACAGACAGACAGACAGGCAGGCAGGCAGGCAGGCAGGCAGCAAGACAGGCAGGCAGGCAGACAGACAGACAGGCAGACAGATAGACAGACAGACAGGCAGGCAGGCAGGCAGGCAGACAGACAGGCAGACAGACAGACAGACAGGCAGGCAGGCAGGCAGGCAGGCAGGCAGGCAGACAGGCAGGCAGACAGACAGACAGACAGGCAGGCAGGCAGGCAGGCAGGCAGGCAGGCAGACAGACAGACAGACAGACAGGGTGTTTGGTTGCCTCATTAGTGGCTGCTAATGGAAACAGATCATTAAAGAGGAGAGAAAGTCTAAAAGCAGGATGAGTGTTTGAGTATCTGATCTCCTGGGGACACACACACACACACACGCACACACACACACAGTATAGTATTAGCAGTTGTTGTAGTAGTAATAGTGGTAGCAGTAGTAGTGTTTGCAGTAGTTGTTGTTAATAATGCTTTAGTGTAAGAAGTGGTATTGGTTTTTGTAGTATTAGCAATGGGAGTTGTAGTAGTATTACAGTCAAGTTCATCATCCAGTAGCTTCATATCAAATATCAAAGTACTGAAAACACATTGAAATACCACAAAAGTTATTATCTTAAACATGAACCAGAGACAAGAAACGTCTTTCATGTGTGAGACTGAATGAACTGAGGGAAAACGCCGGTTGTTTGTCGTCTGTGGCAGGTTTTTACGTGACGCTGGTGGTCAATCGATGGTGGAATCAGTTTGTGAACCTGCCCTGGCCCGACCGCCTGATGTACCTGATCTCCAGGTACGCTCACACTGTAGGACAGTCACACAGTGAGAGGACGTTCTGTCTTCTTTGTTCTGCAGCGCGGCTTTAAACACAGTCTGCACTGACTCTGGTGGACGAGACTTTTTGCTGCCGTGCTGTGAAGATGGCCTCCGTGATGGTGAACATCTGATCACTTTGTGTTTTGGACGTTCTGTCTGTGACTGATGAAGTCCGTCGACACCCCGTAGATTTACGTCACCGTGTCTCCTCCAGCTGTGTTCAGGGCAAAGACGAATATGGCCGCCTGCTGCGCCGGACGCTGATACGCTACGTTAACCTGACGTCGCTCCTCATCTTCCGCTCCGTCAGCACCGCCGTCTGCAAGCGCTTCCCGACCATGGACCACGTGGTCGAGGCAGGTGAGTCTGAGGTTTCTGTTGGGTTTCCGTCCAGCAGGTTGAAGGGTGGAAGCTTTGTTACTGTGCAGCAAATATACAGTATGTGTACAATGTTTGCAGTACTGGTAGACTTTGTGCATACGTGCGTGTATCTGAACTGTCCATGCTGAGTAATTCCCAGCTGTTCTTCTTCCTTCCTGTAACCGCCTGATCTGGCCCCAGGGATTGGTTGTTACTGACCAATTAGAGCAGGGCTGAGCTGCAGCAGAGCAGACTGAGATGATCTGATCCTTTTGGCTTCATTAGGAGTTAAAGCCGTCACACAGCTCATGAGGGAGAAGACACTGATGGCTGCTTTAACCACCTGTCTGTCTGCACACCTGTAGGCTTCATGACTCCAGAGGAGAGGAAGGTGTTCGAGAACATCTGCTCTCCTCACCTGAAGTACTGGATTCCCGTCGTCTGGTTCTCCAACCTGGTGTCTAAAGCTCGACAGGAAGGACGCATCCAGGACAGCATCGACATGCAGAACATCCTCAATGTGACAGATGGGATCACGCTAAACGTCTCATTTTGTAAACATCCAGTCAGCCACACTTCGAGCCTGTTGAATCTGTGTCTCTGTGACTCTGCAGGAGATGAACCTGTTCAGGACTTGGTGCGCAACTCTTTTCGGCTACGACTGGGTCGGCATCCCTCTGGTTTACACTCAGGCCTGTCTCTCTACTTCCTGTCTCACATCCCTAACATGTTT
This sequence comes from Chaetodon trifasciatus, assembly GCA_037975065.1. Taxonomy (NCBI): domain Eukaryota; kingdom Metazoa; phylum Chordata; class Actinopteri; order Chaetodontiformes; family Chaetodontidae; genus Chaetodon; species Chaetodon trifasciatus. The sequence continues at coordinate 677,624 of JBBMOE010000062.1, read as the reverse complement.
AAAACGGATGTAACTGCAGCTCATCTAATCACATCAGAGATCATCTTCCATCATTACTGTAATCCAATCAGAGCTCTGAATCTCCCACACAGACTGAGGCAGGGATGTGAAGCCTCTATCATCTCTCTCTGCAGGTCGTCACTCTGGCTGTCTACACCTTCTTCTTCGCTTGTCTGATTGGTCGTCAGTTCCTCGACCCCGCCCAGGGTTACCACGGCCACGACCTTGACCTCTACGTCCCCGTCTTCACCCTGCTGCAGTTCTTCTTCTACTCCGGCTGGTTGAAGGTGCAGACTTCTCCTCAGCGCGTCTCTCAACACTCTCACTTCCTGTCTGTGGCTCTCAGATCCAAGCCCATTGGTTCCTACTGAAGACAGAAGCCTTTTAAAAAGTTTCATTATCTGTTGAAGCACTGATTCATGCTTTAGCTTTGAAGCTGCAAATCCTGTCTTTGTTTTAATTCTATGAAAATAAGCCTGCAGAGTCTTGAAACTTCCTGCAGAGAGTTCCTCTTCACTGTTCACATTCAGCCACATTTACTTATCACTCCATGTCAAACGAGTAAAGTGTCCTGATGAAGGCAATGAGCCGGGAAAACACGACATTTGGACGTCTGAAGTGTGAGCTCTAAGACTCGACCAGACTCTCAGCATCCTGCTGTTTGTCCTTGTTACCTGTTGGTCTGTCTTCAGTTCCTCCTGACTGAGACTTAAACTGAGTGTGGTTGACCTTTTTTCTTCTCTTAACCGTGTCCTGTTCTTTTAATAACACACCATACGGAGTTATTAATAACTTACTTGGTGGATATGAGTCAGAGTGGCAGAAAAGAGCCTCACAAGCAGTGAGAGTGAAGATTTAATGTTTGTCTGGTGTTAGTGATCAATGAAAGGGTCGATCCTCTGAGGAACATGAATGTGCTTCTTAGATTTAGTGGAATCTGACCCACAGCTGAGGTGAAAAGGTTTCAGCCAAAACTCAAATATGAGATCTCGCCTTGCGCGTGAAGTCGAGTCTGTACGCAGTGAGGCTGAAGTCCAGATCTGTGCCTTGTTTCCAGGTGGCGGAGCAGCTGATCAACCCGTTCGGAGAGGACGACGATGACTTTGAAGCTAACTGGATCATCGACAGGAACCTTCAGGTCAGCAGCCAATCACAGCGCTCAGACGGAGGCTCAAACTCTGTTGATTCAGGCTTTACAGAGTAGACTCGTTTATCTTGAAAGAGTCACTCAGTAAGTCAGGCTGAATGAAATGAACCAACAAGAAGGAGCGATTCAGTCGGACCTTCACGCTCGGCGGTTCTCTCCTTTGTGTTAACCAGCGGCAGGTGTTAGCTGCTTTACAAGAACAGGGGATCTGTCTCTGTGTTGAATCACATGGAACCTCGTGGAACCTTTCTGAAAACCACACTAATTCCTTCCTGTCTACCTGTCCAGGTGTCTCTGCTGGCGGTTGATGAGATGCACATGAACCTGCCTCATATGACCAAAGACATTTACTGGAACGACAGCGAGGCGCGCCCGCCCTACACGCTCGCCGCCGCCGACTCCTGCATCCCTTCGTTCCTCGGCTCCACCACCGACATGGGGTCAACACACACACACACACACACACACACACACACACATTTTATACGTAACGCATTGGGCAATTTCAACTGAAGCAAGCTGATTGGTTGAAGCCAATTATGTAATGATTTTGTCTGGTGTGTTTTCCAGACTCTCCGATATCCTGCAGTCTGATGAAGCTGAGGTTAACGACGGTTGTCGACGGCAGCAGGACTCTATTTTGACGCGCCAAGAGTCGGTAATACAACGTTTTTCATCACCTCTGTCAAAGATGTTTTGTTTGATTGTCAGTCAGTAAGAAAGTTACTGCATAAAATATTTGGATGAGCCCACAGCATTCCTATTGTTAGTATGCCGCATGCAAAGAGTCCTGAATGGAAGCAAACAGCCTTCCAGGGAAAGAGAATATACAGATTCAAATGTGTTTTTCAGTCGTATTTCTGATGTTTGTAGGTTCTGGGTCGAGTCCGCAGGTTGCTGAGTGTTCAGGAGCCCCCTGACCTCCGACCTCCTCGACCCATCTTCAAACGACACAGCAGTGACGCAACAGGAAGCTTCTTTCCAGACTTCAGGTACAGCATTGCTCCTGAAGGTTCCCATATTGACCAGTTCCAAACAGTTACTGGGCTGCACGGTGGCTCTGTGGTGAGCGCTGTCTGATTGTATTAACATCCATCTTATCATCCAGGATCCATCCAGAGGACAGGGGTCCACCCTCCTCCTTGGCCATGCCCCCCCCTACCATGGACACCCTGTCCACCTTAAGGGAGGTCAGCAGCAACCCTCCGTCCCCTGAGAGCTCGCCCTCTGCTGTTTTCCCCCGGCTGGTCGTCAGCCCGCCGTTGACTGGCAACACGGATTCTCCCAGCAATGGTGAAGCAGCAAAACCTCCAAATGGACTGGATCCCTCCCCCACTGAGGAGACATGGGGCTTGGACACCCCAAGGTTATTCATTGGTTTTCTGCTAAAAGTGTTGTGACTCCGCCCATAATGACGTCACCACACTGTGGTTTTGACAAACGGGGCTCATGGGTCCGTCTCAGCTTTCAAAATATACTTCACCATTCTCCTTTAAATTTGACAGTCCTGTCCTTCCGCTCCTGTACGTTCCCCTTCTGGTCTGACTCTGTTCTTTGTATTTCCAGGCCTGGCTCATCAACCTGTTGTTCCCCCACCCAGCTGGGACCCAAAGCATTCCGCTGGACGACACGAAACGCCCAGAATGGCCCACCGATCCGGCCACGGGGACGCCAGTTCTCCCTCCAGTTCTCCAGGCAGTCGTCCAAAGGGTCGGTCCGCAGCTTGCCGAGCCCCAAGGCTCTGGGGAGGCGGAGACGAGGCCTGCCTCGATTCCAATACCGACCCTCACCTGGTCCACCCACCGACACTCTGCAGCTCCCTAATCCTGACGACTTCCAGGGAGTGGCAGGGGCCGAGGACGACGACCAGGAAGGAACCAACGACAGCAAAGAGATCAAAAACCCGAATTCCCAATCCCAGAGCCTGGAAAAAGTATGAGAACCACTCACAGTAACATCAAACTGCCCAAACAGAGCCAATCTCCAAGCTGGAAACAGCATTACCCAACAAGAGAAGTCACAACTTTGACTAAGAGGAAAGTTAATTCGAATCACTAAATGCTGAAGCCTCTGAAGAGATAAAATGGTGCACCAAAGAACACGAAAGACACAAAAGAATCTGCAACTCAGGCAAAGGTGGTAAGAGCAAGCATCAACCACCACGGCTGAGCGAGGCAGGCTGGAGCTTTTGGATGCCTTAATATTTTCTCAATGGAAGAATAACTCGATGGACATTAGACGTGAAAAAAGCCTCCCAGAGCTGAAGCTGTAGTTTGTATTTCTTGAGAAACGTCCGGGGTTTTCCACTCATTTAAATACAGTCAGCATCTTCTTGGATATCATCTTGTGGCCATTAGATTACCTGCAGCGGACGACACTTCAGCCACTCAACCGTGGTGAGCGCCGATTAGATAAAGTACTCAGGATTGCTGACTCGACTCTAAGGTTTCTAGAAAAGACTCTTTTCTAGCACAGCATCTGTCTTCATGTGATAACAGCTGTCGGTTTGTGAACGTAACTGAAGTAATGAACATACGATATCTTCTGCTGCTGCTGAATCACCAAAAACCATATTTTTGTTCAGTGGGTCAGTTCAACAGTTCAGCCAATGACGGTTGTTTGTCCTTGATGACGGGGGACGGGCTGTGATTGGACACTGCTGATGGACCACACTGACCGCCAGATTCTCACAAATGAAGTAAAACAGGTCAGAGATTGATGGATAGCTTAAGCACAATGCTGCTAGCTAGATGCAAATGTGTGTCACTTGTGTTGGTGCCTTCGTAAGAATTACAAAATGCTGTTAGGGCCTTTTTAATTGTGTCGTATTTATTGATCGTACACTTGTCAGCTATTGATAGCCGGTGGGTTAGTCTTCGACCGGGTGCTTGGCGGCGGCAAAGCCGACCCGGTCCTGTCCTCTGTCGAAGACGCTGTAGAACTCTGTCAGAAATACGTCTCCCAGAATCCAGAGAGGGCCTTCGGGGGACACAATGTCCACGGCCTGGAAGCCACTGAAACACAACTGCTTGTCACCCAGCATCTCCTGGAGACGGAGACAGACATTTGAGTGTCACACTGTGTATTTATGTTCAAGGTCGTTTGTCATTTCTAACGTAAACCATTAAAAACATGGCGGAACAAATTCTTGTTTTTAATTAATGTCAAGCAAAGCTTTTGATTGAAAATGTTTGACAGTTTTTTGAAATGTTTTTGAAAACAGCTGCTACACCAAGTCTGTCAGACATTTACAAAGACATGCTGAAGAAGACAAAGCCCGGACACAAAGAGCAGCCTTCCCCACCTTCTTGATGTAGTGCTCAGCAGTCAGCGTGTACTCTTTTCCTCCCAGGACGAACGTCACATGAGGCAAACTGGACAACCTGACGCAGTCGATGAGGAACTGAAACACACACAAAAGTAAAGGTCAGATCGGATTAGAAATGTCTAATTTACTATTAGACATAAGATTTAGTTTATACAATTTGATTATTTATTTTACCTCTCCGATGTTAGTGGGTGTGGCTCCAATCAGCTGCTGAAGGCTGAGGATGTCATTGGTCGGCCCGGCGATAAGGGAGGTACCAGTATCAACGATCGCCTGGCAACCACGAGGACAGAACGAACTCACGCCCTGCACCGCCACACTGGAACGTACACAGAGGTCATCAGTTTGGATGTTTTGGTGGGTGGTGTGCAAATTCTTCAGTGTCATTCACCTAAAGTGCCTCCAAAGTCAAGAGAAGCGTTTTTAAAGTGAACGCTCAGGGTCAGGACTGAGAGTACAGCAACAATTCATTCATGAGTGACACAGAATCACATGTGAGAAACGTGGGAGACCTGTCCATCTTTATCTGCCAGTATCCTTTGGCAGTCACTGGGAGCCAGTTGATCGGTCCAGTATACAAAGCCTCGTCTGTTCCGCCGAGCAATAGTTCACCTTCTGGGTTGCTGTTACTCGTTCTCCTGCAGGGACACAAAAAAATTACATTCCAATCAAGAAACTGCAACTCATACCGAGGTTATGTTCAGTCAAGGGTCCCGCAAGAGTCAGCCAGTTACTAATCCACGCAAACACTCAACCAACAAACTTCATCAAGTAGCATCAGCTGTGCGACCAGCTCCTGAACTGGTTGTACTGGCACTCCGACCTGCTGAGGTAGAAGGAGAAGACCGGCTCCTCCACCGTCTTCTGTGCCATCATGTTGTCAAATACGGGGTTTCCGAGGATCTCTGCCAGGGACGGGTAACCCATCCCCAGAACACCGTCAAACCTTGCCATTACAAAAGTGGCACCAGGCTCGTAGACTGACTCCCCAAACTCCTGGTTCAGGACAGTCAGACCCCCAACCTGCAGGACAAATGATTGCAACATATTAGAAAGAACATCTTCAGCTTCTCCAGCAGCTCAGGGAGCATTTTCACCTTTACTGACAGTGTAGAGAAAGGAAATGAAGATACAGCGAAGGGTCCGACATGCAAAGGACTCGACCAAATGTGAACCAGGGACACTGTGGATGCACTGACACGGACCTTCAGTGTGTCTCTGGCCATGACTCCCAGCAGGTGTCCCGATCCGTAGTGAATCCCAAACATTCGACCATCTTGACGGAAAGAAGTCGACTCAAATGCCCTGAAACGCCTGTGCAACGCTGTGAACACACACACACACACACACACACGCACATGCACACACACACACACACACACACACACACACACGCAGGCCTTGAACTTCTTATCACAGCCATGAACACAGTAAACCATGTTGTCATACTGTCCTGACCCACAAACACAACCCTCATAAAGCTCCAATACAAAGTCAAACCTGTCGTGTGCTGTAGCCTTATATTGTCCTGTGAGTTGTGTAAAGTGTGTGTGTGTGTGTGTGTGTGTGCGGTGCTCGGGTACCGCAGGCTTGGCTGACGCAGTAGGACGACGGCACCCAGAGGTCGGCTGAGCCGGTGTCAAAAACCACCGAGAAGTTCTGTTCCGGAGTCCCGAGAGTGATTTCACCGAAATACTGAGCCTGACGGACGACAGACGGACGACAGACACAACAGACAAACATGGAGTCTCGACAAATGGCTGCTGGTTTGACACCTGACTTCACACTCATGAACTCAAAGCACATGAAGTACGACGTGAGCCCCAGAGGAACAAGTTGAAATCAGGCTTCTCCTGCAGGTTCTACAGATCCTCCAGAGGGAGGTGGGAGCAGACGGGGGTTTAGTGCCTTGCTCAGCAGCTTGGGAAGGAAATGTTGAGGCAGTCAGTTGTTCTTACGTCCATGAAGTTGTAGATTTTCTCGCTGGAGCGTCCGAGCCGCAGTGATGGCGTGCCGGGCGGGAAGCACTGAGCGTAGCGCCGGTTGAACATGTCTGGACGGTGAGTCTTCAGGAACTCCGCCAGCAGGCCGTCGGCTCGCAGCTGCGTCCGAACCGAAGGCATCCGCCTCAGAGGGACCCTGCAGAGGCAACGTTTCAGCATCTTTGCCTTAAAAATTCAATGTTTTTTTTTCTTTATTTCTTCAAGGAATAGATCAAAATCATAAAATTATGCTTATTGTCTTCAGTGTCAAGAGTTAAATGTGAAGATTGAAACCACTCTAATGTCTGTACAATAAATCTGTATCTGGAGCCAGCAGTCAGTTAGCTTAGCTTAGCATGAAGACTGGAAACTAGCCTGATTCTGTCTAAAGGAAACAATCGTTCATCAGTACTATGGAGGTCACTATTTAACACATTATATTTTGTTTAATCCACAAATTGAACTTTAAAAACATGCTGTGGCTTCACCGGTCGCAGGCACAGCTAAGCTAGCAGTTTGCCCTGTTTCCAGTATTTCTAAGCTAAGTCTGCTAAGCTAATCTAACTGGCTGCTGGCTGTAGCTTCAGGTTAACTGTACAGAAATGAGAGTGGCATCAATCTTCTCAACCAGCTGAACTTTTCCAAACATGGAGGCCAAATTCACATTTTTCTGGTTTAAAACAAACGAAAACTTTGAACTGAAACTGACGATCAGTCAATTATGAGCAACGACTGAAAACTGTGGAAGCAATAAGACTCATTTTTGAACTTAGATTTGTACTGAACATGTTTGGGGCTCATCTGGTGGCTGCAGGGCCTCAATGTAAAGAAAGTCCTGATATGAATGAAGGCGGAGGCTGTTTTTCCTACCTGACCAGCGCTGAGCTCCCCCATGTCCAGGTCAGCAGCACCACCAGCACCACCCTCATCATGTCTGTCTGTCTGTCTGTCTGTCTGGTGGCTGTTTATCAGGATTCAGTGCTGCTCTGATTGGATCTACGTCTCTGTGAGGAAATCCACCCCCAGAACTCACTGCGTTAGCGTTTGGTATCTGAAACCGCTGCTGTACATTTACTCAAGTACAAATTCGAAGTATTTAAATATTTTACTTGCATATTTCCATTTCACGCTTCTACTCCACTACATCTCAGAGGCAAATATTGTACTTTGTACTCCATGTCTACTTTTTTTAGCACCCCTCCTCTCCAATGAAAACCATGTATCTCCAGATGTTGAAGATTCTCCTACTTTTAAATCTAAAGGTTCATCAGTTATTTAAGTTAAGATGTGGTAAAGTGTGGATTTAGACAATCTGAGGCGTTCTGGACTTGGTGAGTTTGGAGACATGTGGACATTTGGATGGAGTCCAGGACAGTTGAATTGGGTAAATTCGGTGTGTTGACACTCGGCGGTCTCGGCCACTCTGACCTGATGAGGCAAACAGTGTCAACAGGAAGTCATGACAGCGTGGACAGTAGCTCAGTACGTGTACTGAAGTACTGTATCTACTCTCAAAGGAAACGATGCAGAACTCTCATGTAATGAACCTGCTGCTATCAGACCGCGTCACAGGAGGCAGAAAACAGACGACGACAACAAACACATCTCTGATGAGGACTGGTTCATTTATTTCAGTAAACAAAACAAACAACATCCAAACTTCCGTTCTAAGTGACATCAGCTGACTAACTTTAGCATAACCAGCTTCCAGCGAGCGCTGCGGCCTCGGCTAATGTTAGCATCACAAACTGTGCTGAGCAACATTTTACAGCAGCGTCACATGTGTGACATCAGCTATATGATCCACTTCTGTCTTGCTAGCATTAGCGGGGCCACTGAAGCTAGCCTGGGTCTGATCGTTAGCTAGCGTTAGCCAGCTAGCCTGCACAGTGCTTCCACAGTGAGAGTTGAACAGAGAAATAACAGCGGAGCATTTCTTTAATTTGAACTACAGAGGTGATAAATAACAAAACTGACTCCTGCCCTGATCTTCATCCTCCTCTTCCTCTAGCAGGGGTGATGGTCGGGAACTCTCTTCCTACAAAAACAAATGACAACAACCGTCAGTGAACAGTAAAGAAACACTGGGATGATTGTGATCTGTTTCAGCTGGTCGGCAAACAGCAAACAACAGTTTTTAGATGGATTCTGTGTTTTTCTGCTTTGACATGGACCTGAAGTAGCGGCTAGGCTAACATCCTGCTGCCTCTGCAGCTTTCTGCCGCTCATTCAGTGATGCTGCTCCTTGCAGTGTGGTACGTTTAATGTTCTCAGGTGCAGTGAACTCACCTGGGCGCAGCTTTGATGATGTTGTCGACTCTCAGGATCATCTCGGCGGCTTCGGAGGCGCTCAGCAGCACCTGACGCTTCACCTGGAAGGACTCTGTGATCCCCAGCTCGGCCATGTTTCCCACTGAGCCTTCAGACATGTCTGCAGGGAAAAAACAGTCATCAAAGTGAAGGTGAAACGTTTTCAGACTGAAAGTTCCAGTAAAACACGCCGTCCGTCAGGTTTCATATTTCTGCATTAAAGCATCTGTTGAAATAACATTAACGAGGCTTTAAGCTGATTGATGTCCGTTCACTCACTCAGGCCGATGGTGGTCTTGTTCTCCTGGTGTGCAGCTCTCAGCTGAGCCACCAGGTCGGCGCTGTCGTAGCCGGCGTTGTCGGCGATGATGGTTGGCAGCTGGAGGAGAAAAATGAGTTCAACAAGACTTTTCAGAGTTCTGATGGTCAAAGGATCTGATTGATCAGTTATCTGGTTTTATTTCCTCTCTGCACATGAACGCTGTCACAGAAACCATCTCGTCCAATCAAAAAGCTTCTCAAAGCTTATTTGTCAGTGTTACTGTGATTCCAGAGATGAGACGCATCATTTTCCACCACAGACAGGAAGGACGCTGGATCCTGGTCTGTCCTGACAAACACTGAATGACCCTTTAAAAGACAGCAGGGAGACGGTCCTTACCATCCTCAGAGCCTTGGCGAACGACTCCATGGCGACTGCCTCCTTTCCTGGCGTCCTATTGGCCAGATCAGTCACCACCTTGGCCATCAGCATCTCAGAGCAGCCTGAGAGGAGAGTGGAGGTGAGCGTGTGCGGGGGAGGAATCAGCGACGTCGTGCTTGTGTGTCTCATGTGTATGAAGTGTTGGAAGTACCACAGAGCTTCGTGTGTGTGTGTATGTGTGTGTGTGTGTGTGTGTGTGTGTGTGTGTGTGCGCGTGTGTGTTACCTCCTCCGTAGACGGTGCGTGGCTCCTTCACCGTCTGAGCTAACACACACAGAGCGTCGTGCAGCGAGCGCTCGGCCTCGTCCAGAATCTGCTGAGTCGCCCCTCGGAGGACGATGGTGCACGCCTCGCCTGAGGGAGAGAGGAGAGAGTCAGGGGTCAAAGGTCACACTGAAAGACTCGCTGAGGTGCAGGCGCCCGCTCTGCCCTCCACACCTGTGTGAACAGGGATTACGATGAGACCGCAGCTGCTGAGAACAGCTAAGCTAGCTACCATCATGCTAAGGTGGCTACCTTTATGCTAAGCTAGCTGCCTTTAGCAGGAGCTTAGCTGTTTGTTTTTCTTCACCATCGTGACCTGATTAAATTACGTGGAGTAATAAAATATCGGTTCATTAAAATAAAAGATATTTAATTATTTAAGGCGTTAAATGATGAGACGTACCCATGGCGACGCCGGAGAAGTGGATGAGCGTGTCCTCGCCGATCATCACCTCCTCAATCAGCTTGCAGTGACCGAGTTTGACCAGCTCAGGGTGGTCGAAGGTGGAGGTGATCTCTCCCCCTAAACACACACACACACACACACACACGAGTTATCAATTAATCAACTAATATGAATAATTGATCACTTCAACAGATCAGTTTGATTGTAAATGTTGTTTTCATTGTTTAATTTCTTCATTTTTAAATGTTAATCTTTATATCAGATCCTTTAGATTCTGTTTTTTCACGTAATAAAGAACTTAAATCTTCATTTGACTAAATATTTGTTCATCATAAGAAGGTGTGTGTGTGTGTGTGTGTGTGCGTGTGTGCGTGCGTACCGGTGACCAGAGCGAGGCGCTCCACGCCGGCGAAGTCGGCGTGCTCGATGGCCATGACGCCCGCCTGAGCGAACAGCTGCTCTGGATAGTTGTAGATCAACTGTCTGTGACGGAAGAACAAAAAGGAGAAAACATGGAGGATCGAGCGGCGGCTGTGATGAAAGAGGCGCTGAGCTGCGGCCCCCTCCGCTGGACGACACTGAGAAATGCTTCAACGTTTGTATTTGTTCTGTGTGTGTGTGTGTGTGTGTGTGTGTGTGTTCACCTGTTGATGAAGCAGTTGATTCCGTGTTTCAGGATCCGGTCGACCTTCTCCTTCATCTTCTCTTTTTCTGCCATTTCGATCTCGGCAACCTTCGCCGTCGAGTCGACACGAACCCTGGAGCCAAAGATCTGAGAGAGAGCCACACACGCACGCACACGCGCGCACACACACACACACACACACACACACACACACACACGTAAATCTTTTCTGATGATCTACTTTCTTTCTAGATTCTGGTTTTTACACAGAAGAAGCTGCAGGAGGTGCTGAGCTTTGAGCGCTGTTTGGTGAGATGTGATGAAGCACAGCCCCATGTTTGTTTTGAGTGTGTGTGTGTGTGTGTGTGTGTGTGTGTGTGTGTGTGTGCGTGTACCTTGATCTTGTCGGTGTCCATGCCGGTGTTGGCGATCAGGATGTTGACGTTCTCCAGCCTCTTTGGTTGGTTCACTCCGATCTTCTTGTCCAACAGGAACCCTGATGAAGAACATGTGACGTTACAGGAGCCAATCAGAAACATGTGACATCAGCCTGGGTGGTAATGACATCACACGCCCTCACCTTCGTCCAGGTAGGAGTCGGTGAGGCTGCCGCCCAGCTTCTTGATGACGTGGATGGCCTCCAGGTTTCCGGAACCCTTCAGCCTCATGACGGCGTTCACGGCCAGCTGGGCGAAGTGATCTTTGTGGTGAGTCAGCAGTTTGGAGGACAGCGTCGTCCGGGAGATGTTCAGCAGGTCCTCCTGGAAACGGGCCGCGTCGTTGCTATGGAGACGGGAAGGCAGAAGGAGACGGAGAGGAGTGATGACAAAAATGTCAGCTGAAGGTTTGGTGCTGGTGACGTGGAGCCGCAGGAGAAACTACGAGCAGCTTCAACGTCATCAGCTCGTCTCCTCTCTGTCCTCGGGGGGACACAGAGGGGGTCACAGACACGGGAGACAGGTAAACATGAGCCACAGCCTCACCTGTGATCCACAGCGGCGTCCCTCAGAGCGTCTCTGGCCGCCTGGGTGGCCTTCCTCCAGCCAGAGATGATGGTCTGCGGGTGGATCTTCTTGGCGATCAGAAGCTCGGCCTCCTGTTAAAAAGCAGCAGTGAGCGTCGGCGAAGCTTCGCAGCCTTCATGGTTCAGTTTTCATAAAAGGACGACAGAATTTTACCCGCAGCAGCTCAGCGGCGAGCACGGTGACGGAGGTCGTCCCGTCTCCGACTTCATCATCCTGAACCTTTGACATGTCTGCAAACACGAACAGGATTTAAAATCTGTCGATCGTTTTCTCACAGGTGGAAAAATTCAGCACAAATACATTTTTTGAGAATAAAATTGAGTTTTCTGCTTTTTCTCTTGTTATTTCTAACGTCTGCTGTCATCCTCGAGCTCTTTAAACGGACTTTAAGTGTCTTTTCCTGCTGGTTATACAAAGCTCGACGTCCTGTGCAGCCACTTTGACCAGCAGATGTTCTGCAGCTTCACTCACCGACCAGAACTTTGGCGGCGGGGTTGTCGACTCCGATGGCTTTCAGGATGGTCGCTCCGTCGTTGGTGACCGTCACCGAGCCGCCCTTACCTCCTCCCAGCAAGATCTTGTCCTGAAGAGAAAGACGAGGAACTTCGATGAGCAAATCGAACCCAAACAGAATCACAACAGCTCGAGTTCAACGTGTACACCTGAGCATTCAATAATAACCAGCTCCGGTGATTAATGTGACCTACCATCCCCTTCGGTCCCAGAGTGCTTTTCACCAGGTCACCGACAGCGATGGCGCCCACGAACGATGACTGGAGAGGAAGTAAACAATAGAAAACAAACACAGTTAAACAAAGTTTCAGCGGTTCATCTTCCTCTAACTGTTACAAAGCCAAACCACAGATTTATGAACCCACCAGTCGAGCAGTTTCAGCTTTTTCTTCATCAGCTCCGTGTTTGAAGATGTTGACCGGGGCCATCGATAAAGACGCCTGCAGAGACGAATTATGCAGACAAAATGTTAACTTGATTCAAAGACATCTTAATCAACAGTTAAATTAACCATCAAAGGGCCATGTACGCAACGGGAAAACCATTTAGGCGTGGACGTCAAGTTTATTCCGAGCACCGTGAACGCAGCATCAACCGAGCCCTGCCCCTTTCATCTCAGAAACCGCTAGAAGCTTCAATCAACAGTTAAAAAATAAAACATATTGAAAACTACTGACGACTGAGGCAGAAGACAGAGTTAGTTTAGAGGAGAGCTTCGTGTTGTTTCACTCACACATTATGTTTCCTGTTTTCACAGTTTATTCATCAATGCTTATAATCGCTCAGTTGTTCCTCTCTGACAGCCACAACCCAGGTGACAAGCTAACCTAGCATGCTAACGGGCTAAGTGAGCAGTACCAGAACCAGCAGTCTGAAAAATACAGCCAAGAACATTTCAGTTAAGATCACTTCAGCTACAGCAAACTCCGCGGTGTCACTAGACCCTGTGTAACACGAAACAACTGCTTTGAAGCGGTTAGCTTAGCCGTTAGCGTATTCATAACGTCCATGTGCTTGCTCACCGGTTAGCACGTCTAGCTAACAGAAAGCTAAAGTGACGCTTCGAACAACACAGACGATCTGTGATGTGTTCGACAGAGTGTCTGTGAGCTCGGCTCCATACAGAGCTGAAGCGACAGTTTCCAACAGTTCATCTGGGTTTGAACAGATTAAATAAAGGTAAAAGCTCACCATGATGTCTGTAATTCAGGGCTGAAGCCGTGCACGCACTCAGAAGAAGGGGTTGGCAGGGGAGTGACGCAGTTACGTAAAAACGTGATGCTGCGTTCAGGGCAGGTCATGGAGAACACATTGCCGCCACCATCTGGTGAAGAATATGTCTTCAATCAAAACTCCAGGTAAGCTGCTGAGTGGACCTTATGATGAGATGAATTTTGTTTGAACTCAATCACAGACTGTGTTTGAAGTTTGAGGTGAATGAATAAACTATGAATAAATAATCAAGCAAATATATGAGACATGTACCAGTAATTCAGCTGATTGATTGTATTTTTATGATAACACATTTACACACAAGTTGGAAATAAAGCTATGATAGCTTTTATCAAAAATAAAAATGGCTCAGTTAACTAATTTTACTCTTCATTCTCTGAGGACTGTTACTTACAGTGGAGTATTTTCAGTGTGGCGTTCTTAGCGTTAGTACCAGACTGAAACCAGTTGTTCCATTACAAGCACCAGTTTAATTAAGAACAAAAACCAGTTCAACAGTACTCAGGACAGTCCAGTGGTTCAGACTGAACCCTCTGCGGTCACATGGCGACATGAACATGGCGTCAGATCCAAGGAGAACAAAAGCAACAAATAAAGTCTGAGGCAATTATTTTACTTTCTAGGTTAAAAAAAACAAAAAAACAACTGAAAACAAAAAATATTTTCAACATATTTCCAGCCCCGCCCATCATTTCCTGTTTGCCAGGCCCCGCCTCCTGGCTCTGTGATTGGCAGCCTGGACAGGAAGGCAGTAGATGTGCATGGGGAACCTCCTGAAGTAGCTGCTGACCCAGGGTCTGTGGAACACACCAGAAAACACCTCAAAGTGAAGGAAACACAGACAGACAGCCTGCGAGATGAGCAGTGGAGGAAGAAGTACTCACAAGTACCACTGAAGTAAAAATAGCAATATCAGTGTAGAAATACTCTGATACAAGGAAAAGTCACAAAAAAACACAAATTATTGTGTGTCTGAGGAGAAGTGCAGTTTTACTTGGCGACGCGCTGGCTGAGGCTCAGGTAACACAGGTGTGTCCTCAGCAGCTTGTTCTCCTGCTGACGGAGGAATTCAGCCTCCTGCTGCCGCTCCACGTCCAGACGCAGAGACTGTCGAAGCTCGGCCTCGATACGAGCCAGCTGAGACGCACGCACACACACACACACACACACACACACACACACACACACATTGACCTCCATTAAAACTCCTCAGTGAGCCTCACACTGTAGTTCATCCTGCCTCAGTCTCACACACAAACACTCACTACAGCACCACATATGGATTCATAAATGCTCCGTTTTCTCCTGTTCTTCCGACAGAAACTGCAGTGAACAGCTGTTTGAGGAGACTGCTGAAGTCAGACAGAACTGACCGACAGACAAACATGTTTTGGTCTTTTCTTAGGATTTGTTGGCGATAAGAAAAATTGACAGCTGAATAATCCTGTTTCACTACAGTAGAAGAACATGCAATTCCAAGATTTGCCAGCAGATGGTGCAAAGGATTTCTTTCTTTCTTCTCTTATTCATGATGTGTCCATTAAAATCAGTTAAAACAATATACAACAATGACTACAGCCATGACATCACAACATTAAAAAAATACAAATTCACAATAAATGTACATTTTTAACAAAATTACAGTAAATATTGAAGTATATATATAGCTGAGAATAAAAAACTCATGATCATTTGTTTCTTTGCGGCCTCTAGATGGCGCAGTTTCACCCCAAACCTACATTTTAATGTTACCTCTTCCAGCAGACTCCTGCTCTCCTCCAGCTTCCTCTGCTGCTCGTACAGAGCCAGAGACGCCGGGTCAGACAGACGGGTCACTTCCTGTCTCTCCGCCTCGTCCACACCTGGTTTACCTGCTCCACCTGTCTGCTGCTGCCGGTCGACCGGAGGCAGGAAACAGACGCTGAGAGAGAGTGAAGAGTTCATATTGCACTTCATCACGCTGTGAGCTCGTCGAGCTGTGCTGAGCTGAGTGGCAGAACTAATGAACGTATGAACACACACACACACACACACACACACACACACACACACACACACACACACACACACACACACACTCTTCCATGTAAACCAGTTTCCATTCAGATTTGTTTACAGTTGCGTCTGATCACGGTAATGAATCCCTCTGCCAAGGTCATGCTTCAGTGGAGAGTGTCACACACACACACACACACACACACACACACACACACACACACACACGCACACACACAGTTATCAGATTGTCCAGGCTGGTTCCTCTGCAGACGGCAGCCATGTTTCCATCCCGGCTTTTGTTTGGACGCGTTTGTTGTCTGATTCCATTTGTTTTTGTGTTTCTTTTATTTGTATACAAACAAACAAACAAACCAGTCAAAGAACGTAAACACTGCCTCATTCGATGGGGGGGCACATTGTTCAGTGTCTCTCAAAGCTGACAAAAGCTTGTGTGACCTTCATGGTTCATCTGTAACCTCAACACGTTAAACACGTTAACGTCATGTTTAAAAGCGCCGCCTGACCTCGAGGACTGTGAGCGAACTATTTATCGCAGAGAGACAGATGTTCAGAATGATGTCCCTCGTGTCTGTCTG
This sequence comes from Chaetodon trifasciatus, assembly GCA_037975065.1. Lineage (NCBI taxonomy): Eukaryota > Metazoa > Chordata > Actinopteri > Chaetodontiformes > Chaetodontidae > Chaetodon > Chaetodon trifasciatus. The sequence continues at coordinate 661,494 of JBBMOE010000062.1, read as the reverse complement.
CTAACTATGGACAACAGCAAACAGCTGGTTTGGCCTAGCTTAGCATAAAGACAGCAAACGGGGAAACCTCGACAGCCCGCTGCTCAGCGTATGTCTTTAACGTCTACATCAGCATGCTGAGGTGTTACAGGACGGGACTACTTTCTCTGGAGGAGGGACATCCTGAAGTCTCTGCTGAGGCTTCAGGAAATAATGAAACAAAGCTCGTCACCTGTCGTTTTACCTGTTAGGACGTGAGAACTTCACATTAACAGGATAACACCACAGTCAGGACACCATGATGTTTGGAAGCTTTGAGAAAAGTCGGAATCAATTTGGATATTTATGAGAACTACAAGTTGGAAATCCATAGCTCCAATACGGCATGAATGCAGCATGAAGAAGCAGGCCGTGCTGCTTTCAGGGCCTTCAAGTTGTTTCTGTCCTGAGAACTCTGTTGCTAGGTGACGAAGAACAATGGACGTCACATGACCGAAGTCCCTTTAAAGATGAGTGAGGAGGACGTTACCTGTGCTCTCTGCTGTCCGACTCCTCCTGAATCTGAGAGAGATGCCGACCTCCCACCCTGCTCTGCGACACACACACACATGCACACGCACACACACACGCACACGCACACGCACACGCACACACACACACACACACACACACACACACACACACACACACACACAGAGGATAGAGTATCAGTTAATTACATGTTCTGAGAGGACTGACTGAAGAGGAGAGAGGGAGACAGTTTCCGTGGTGACAGGAGACATCTGTCCGTCAGTCTCTGGGCTGACAGATGACACTGCTGCAGACACGCTGACCAGTTCACACACACACACACACACACACACACACACACACACACACACACACACACACAGCTGAGTAGAGATTAGTTACCTGCTTCTGTTACACCTGGTGTTTGTGTTTGTTCAGTCTGGATCCACAGTTTATCTCAGAGATCCAAAAAGATCAAATCAAATAAAAAATGTGTCTGTGTTTTGGGACAAAGACGAGTCCTATCAAACTAATTTCACTTCTGTCATCACTAACTGCTCCAGCTGAACTGGTGTTTCCTGTCAGTAGATTCATTTATAACATCAGTTCTTCATTCGTTTGTGTGTAAAAAGCCTTAATTTGTGAAGTAATTAGTAACTGAAGACAAATGTAGTGAAGTAAAAAGTCTATTTCCCTCTGAAACGTGAAGAGTAGAAGAAGAAAGTGGCATGAAAACAAATGAAGTACCTTAAATTTGTAGTGAAGTACAACACTGGAGTAAACGCACAGAGAAGTTTTCATGATTTCTTTACGATAAATTAAATCTAAAATGAAAACATAAAAGTGGAAGCTGATGACAATCCTCCTCCTGTTGATGGAATATGAACCCTGATTATGAAATTAGATTTATTAGTTGGATTTAACAGATTTTCTTAAGAGAAAACTTGTTTTTTGGATTGACCTTTACGGCGAGGACGATGAGCGAACGTCACATGAAATCAGTTCAGCGCAGACTGAAGCTTCGTCAGGTTTCCACACAAACAGTAAAACCACGTGAAGGTCAGACACTCACCACCGGCTGAGCGTCCGTCTCCGTGTCTCTGTGTGTCTTCTGCTTCGCTTCCATCCTGCGTCCTCACCTGCGTCCCTCCAGCTGAGACGTTTGTCTCGGACACCTAATTAGTTCAGTGTTTCTGCTGCACCTCCTCCACCTGAATTAGTCATCAGTGTGCGTGTGTGTGTGTGTGTGTGTGTGTGTGTGTGTGTTTACAGCTGAGGGAGCTCACGTGTTAAAACACCAGTGTTGGCCTCACAGGGACTCTGAAGAACTCGAGTGGAGACAGAAGAACTTTCAACATTTTATTAGACTTGTGTTCATGTGCGACGAGGCCTTCAGGACGTTCAGCTCAGCTCAGAGAAACGACGGACGACTTCTTCACGAGCAACCTTCACCTCTCTCCTCTTCACTTCTTGTTCTCTCGTTTATTACTTATTTAGTCATCTTTTTTTTTTTTTATTTGGGCTCTAATCTCCTCCATGAGGAGGTGTTTTGGCTTCGTCAGAATGAGTTGAATGAGAAAACCAAACCCAAGCAGAACAGGAAACTTCTTAACTCTGCTCATTCAATCAAGTCATTTAAATACTTTGTACTCGAGTTGATTGACAGCCTCTCAGCCATTTGACCCTTCATACCTGAGCGACCTCCACACCGACTCGTGACCTGTTCAACCAAACTCTGGTTTGTCTTTTTGTCATTTTACAGGCCTGAAAAGGGTAAAACTCCACGTTTCATGGGAAAAAAATCACTAAATAATCATTTTTTCGTCTCTCTCATCTAGAAAACCCCCTCCCTCCTTAAACTGATGTCTAAGTTTCACGTCTGCAGACGTTTGAAGTTAATTCCCTGATGACTGGATGAATTGTGGGGTCATGTTTTCATCAGTTCGCTCTCTGCCGTGTCGTTTTCTGTCGGTCTGCGTCTCTACAAGCTGAACACTTTGAGAATAAAAGACAGTCAAGAGAAGAACATCTGATGTGAGCGGAACACGTCTGTGATTACGCAGAAAAATCGAACCTTTATCACAATAAAAACGTTTAAAAAAACAGAAAAGTCTGCCTCATTTCCTCTGAAAGAAAATATTCAATATATTAAACGAGCGTCTACGAGTTTGTGCAGCGTCTGTAGAAGTAGAAGTGGTAGTCAGTGAAGAGCCCCCCCGCGAAGTGATGGTCAGTACTGCAGTCTGCTTGACCCTGAGGAGAAACACACGTACAAGTACTCACATTACTGCAGTATTCAACGGTCTGATCAAAACATCTGTATTAAACAAACAGGAGGACAGAGAGCGTCTGCTGGGACTATTTTCAGCGGCGGATGAGTCCACATGTGGTGCTGTAGTGTGTGTGTGTGTGTGTGTGTGTGTGTGTGTGACAGAGAAAACATAGTGTCTTACCGCCACTGTGGAGCGAAAGTGATACGAGCTGTGATGAAGACGAGACACATGAAGAGGCCAATCATGTTCTCCCTGCAGAGACGGACAGACAGATGGACAGACGGAGGCACAGACGGATGGAGAGACAGACAGACAGACACAGACGTCAGCTGTGGGTTTAATCAACAAAGGCTCAATATCAGAAAAAAAAGAGCATTAACATCATCAAACAGTTTGTTTTGTTGGACTCGACGCTGAGCAGGAAGAGGGACAGAAAAATGAAAACAGTCAAATTAGCCTAAAACACTTCTTGCAGTAACTTTAGTTACTTTGCAGATTCAGATTAATGATCCAAAACACGATCAGACATGTTGTTCCAGGGTGAGACAGTCTGAGTCCTTCCTCCACCTCTGCTGTCTTTGTGTGTCCAGCGTGGGACAGTAAGGTTGTCTCCGTGTGTCCGCTGTGCGTGTCCTGGATTACTGTGAGCACGGCTGTGATTAGCATGCAGTCAGGCTGATGTGAGGGACACATCCATAATTCATCAGTGTTTCCTCACACGTCCTGCATTATTAACTGGAACGTAACTGAGTGAGCGGACTGGAGCCCCAGCGCCCCTGAACGCAGCACGCGCTTCCAAACACAAGCTGATCCTAGCAGGTGTGTGTTTGCTTTCCATCACACACCTGCTCTGATCAACTTGTGTGTGAAGGAGTCCAGAAACTTCACGTGTTCATAAAACACATAAAAGTATCGACTGAAAGTAACTAAATACATTTACTCACATTCTGTACTGCAGTTCAGATTGGAGGTACTGAGTATTTCCACATTCTGCTACTTTATACTTCTACTCCACGATATTTAAGGTGGAAACGCTTCACTTTTTACTACTTTCCAGTTTCTTTTCATGTATATTTCACTTGTGTTTATTTTTTCTGTGTAAAGTAGTTTTTCTGTCTCATGTGAAGTACTTTGGACTCACTCGTTGAAATAAGAATAAACCTGAAGGAGCAAAACTTAATTAACTACAGGATGAAATCATCAGACTGAACTCGGTCTTTCAGTCCTCGTGACGTCCGTCCGTCTTGCTCACCTGCGTGTTTGATGGGTATCTGCTCTCAGCCACCATGCTCACGTCCATCAGAGACGAGCAGGTTTCCGACTCGTTGAAGTCGCACAGATGAACCACCAGCAGCTCTGTGGAGCTACGCAGAAAGACATGAAAACAACATTTTTACTGACTTCACGTCTTCGGTTTCCACTCGAAACACAAACGAGCTCATTCAACCCAAAGTTAGCTAGCTAAAAACCAGCAGCCTAGAAAACACGCTGATGCTAACGTTGACATTCTAATGTTAAACTGGCTAAGCTAGCTAGCGTGCTAATCAGCTGCGTTAGTGACGACGCAGGTTAGGTGAGCAGATGCTGCTATGCTAATGCTGTTTATGAGTGATGAATGTGTTTTAGTCACGAGAAGAGTCGATGTTAGCAAGTGAATTTTGAACTCTGCCGATTAAAATGAGAAAAAAACTATTTTGGACTTTTAGAGGAGACAGTGTTTGGTGACGTTTCCGTCGGTCTGACTTACTTCATGGACAGGGTGATTCTCATGTTGAGCGGGACAAACTGGCTGATGGGAACTCTGTAGACGTACCTGCCCGGTCTGTAGGACACAGCGTCATCAGTCAGTCCTGTCAGGTTAGCTCTGTACGTAGCATTCAGCTAATAACAGCAGCAATAATGTCTTTTTTTCTGTCTGTCTGTCTGTCTGTCTTCACTCACCTACATTCGTCTCTCAGGAAGTATTTGTCGTCAATCACCTGCTGGTTCTCTTTGATCATGAAAGACTGGATGGTGGTGTTTGTCCCTGTCAGAGACAACAGTGGAGGTCTATCAGCGTAAAACGTCTGTCCAGCGGTGGAAGACAGCAAAGTACGTCTACTCAAGAACAGTTCAGAGGAACTCGCACTCAAGTGTTTCTGCTGCTTTATTTACTTAAAGTTTATTTAAAGCTACAGACAACAACGTCCACCTTTAAGTTACTTTGATGAACAATTCAGGAAGAAAAATTCAGAAAGACTCAGTGTTTTTCTCAAGAGACGCTGAAGCCACAAGGAGGCGCTAGTCTGTCTCTTAATGTCCCTTCAACTGAGTGATCAGGTCTGTGTGTGTGTGTGTGTGTGTGTGTGTGTGTCAGATTTAGAAAAGACAGTGGACACTCACAGTCTTTGTCGCTTCTCAGTTTGTCATAAAATTCTTCTCTTTTTATTTCTGCGGAGCAAAAACACGTCGAGCATTAAAATCAGGACCACTTCTCTGTCAGTGACGACGGCGTCCATTTTGTGTTGGCGTATATAAACATCTGCTAGCAGAGGACATCGAGCTGCTCTTACCTGTAGCACTCGACTTTTCTGCTCCAGTAAGTTCAGCGGTGACCTCGGTGCCCTTCGCTGGTGGCGGGCAGCAGTACACCCAATCACAGTACAGCAGGTCACAGAAGTTCACCTCTGGAGGCCAGAGGCCGGGCGGACGGGTCGGTGTGACTGGAGCAGAGAGGAGGGAGTTACAGAATAACTGAGCTGCACGTTTCCAGTTAGCACGGCTGGTTATACACAGAGGATGAAAGACGGGGGGGGGGGGGTTACCTGTGCTGCTCCAGGTGGTGGTCTGCAGAGGAGCCATGCTGCTGTTACTGAGACAGAAGAACAACAATGAGCACAAACAACAGCACAACTGTCAGCTGAGCTGTCACATGATGACGACCTGGTACGAGGCCGCGAGGGGCCAGACGATTGTTTCAAAGTCAGCACGTGAACGAACTACAGGTGACTAACAGGTGAGCAGCTGCTCTGACTGAATGTCACCAGGTGGTTCCTCTCTGTTTCGGGCTGTTTTATCGTATTCTAATGAAAGACGTTGGTTGTTTACTTGCTGCCAGGTATGGCCTTAAGGTGTTCCTCCTTCAGGTCTAGCAGGTACAGAGCAGTGATGGAGATGATGCTGCACACACACACACACACACACACACACACACACACACACACAATAATAGTTCTGAATGAATATTTTTCTCTTCTAATTTAACATATTTCTACGTGGGAAAACAGGAAGTGACATCACGGCTCACCAGAAAGCTATGGTGGCCAGCAGGGCGAAGACGCTGGCCTGGAAGACTTTGTGCCGCAGACAGTGGCTGTTCTTCTGACCCCGTCCCTCCTTCTGGACCGTCCCCGTCTTACTTGAGTCCAGACTCGGTGCCGTCGATGCACAGCTATGTTTCCTGGACTTCCTGTTTGAGAAAAGCTTTTACTCTGAAATCGCTCATAAACCCAGTGAATTTTCTCTGGCTTCATTACGGACACACGAGGCCCAGAAATGATTCATTACACATGAATTCATAAACACAACTCATGGACTCATCATCAGTTTTCAGTGTGTGAGTCCACCTGCTGTCCTTCAACCTGCCAGCTTCAGCTACTCATTGCCTACATTTCCCACAATCCCTCCACAGAGCTGCAGAGAAGGAGGGAAAGCTGGTCATGCCTCTTCACAGCGTCTTCGTCATCACGGCCTTTCAGGGCTGCTGCTCCTCAGTCACACAGAAGCCTTCAGAGACCTTGACCCGCGGCGAGCATCGACACGCTGATAACACGCTGATGCGTTATTATGCAACACACACGCAGACGCACACCAACTCGTCTGCAGCAGCACTCAACTGAAGGATCTGTGACTTGTCCTGTTCATGATGTCATTAAAGGTCCAACTGAACTAACAAACCCATTTTAGTCAAAAGTGAGTGTAACACTGATTTTTGGATTTGTTGTATTTTTTTTGTTATTTATAAAACTACAAAAAAATCTGAAGATTTAGAAAGAAATAACTTTGGTCGAGTGATATATTCACAAAAGATCAATATCCTAATAATAATAATAATAACATTCTGTACTATGATTTCAGATCCTTTCAAGAGATATTTGCTCATGTAAAGACAGAACTTTAAACGTGGACTCAGTCAGTCGTGGCTGATCTTTAAACTCCTCTAAGTTGACCAGTTTTCTGGACATCGTTAGTTAAGCGCTGCTAACATTGCTTATGTAGTTTTTTGCTTGTTTTACATTTGATAAATGATTTTCTAAAATTCAATGTATCATTATCATCATGTTCGTTTGAAGTTCGCTTAGAAAACCTTTCATACAGGAAATGCAGCTCAAAGTGCTTTAAAACAAAGAAAAACAGCAAATGCTTCACATAAAAAGACGCAGAGCGGACGTGAAAACGTGATCGAATAGGAGACGTGATAATAATGGTGAAAATATGACAGAATGAGGATGAAAACATGAGCCGGAACGTGACGGTGAACGCACCCGGTGGAGCGCAGGCTGCCCGTCAGGCTCTTCAGCTTGGCCAGTCGGCGGTTCCACACCTCCAGCTCTTTAATCCGACTCTCCAGGTTGTCGGTGAGCTTCGTCAGCTGCTGCACCGCCCCCACGTTCTCCATGAAGATCTGCTCCTGGTGGAGGAGGAAGAGGAGGGAGTCAGAGGTAACAGAGATCCTTTATGGAGGTCAGCGCTGATTAATGAAGGATGGCTTAGAGGGAGGAGGAGGAGGAACGGTGGAGCTCACCTTGTCCACCATGAGGAAGTTATGAATCCTGTCTCCGTCAGAACAGCTGACGTCTCCGACCTCCTTCACCGCTGACGGCAGCAGCTCCTTCACCTCCTGAGCTATTATACCTGAAACACCAGGCGGCCATGTTACACTCACCTGGTTCATACTACAGTTTGAGCATCGCAGTGACTCGCAGCGACGTGGTCAGTTACCGGTCTGGTGGGTTTGGTCGATTCCCATCGAGGACGCAAACTCCGGCTTATAGTCGAACTCCACTATTCTCATCTGAGTGATTCTCTTCAGCTGCTGCTCGGAGTCGACCTGACAAACAAACAGTCAGAAAAGGAGCTGACTGAGTGACTGTGTGATCTGATTGGTCATCAGTGTGGCCTCTGATGATGCTCATTGAGTCTCACCTCTTGTATGTTTTGCTTGGCGCGGCGGTCGGACGGCTGCATGATGGCGCCCATCACCTTGGCGTTGCCGCAGACGACTAACGCCTCATCGGGGGAGTCGGTGTTGATGCCCACCCGGCTTTGACAGACCACGGCGTCCTGCACCGCCCCGCGCTGCCACAGGGCGTCGCCGTCCGTCTCAAACTGGCCTGGATTGGACGCCTGCGGAGGGGAGGAGCTGCTGTGAGATCGATGGCGGTTTCATAAAGAAGACGCTGATTGATTGTTTTGATTGATTGTTTATCGTCCAGGAGTTTAAGTCAGTGCTGTTACCCTGACGATGACCCTCTCTGACACCAGAGCCGTGAGGAGGAACGTCTCCTCGGCCTCCACCGCAGCATACAGACCGACCACCATCTGAAAGTACCTGCAGACACACAGCCAACATGTAGCTCTGGCTGCTGCTCGTTCATCCATCCTGTCATTCATTCGTTCATGCACTCACTCACACACCTCTGGTCGGGGTTGGGTTTGCCTTTCTTCCTCATGTTGTTGGCCGTCGTCTCGCCGAAGTGCAGCCGGCCGAGCGTCACCTTGGTGATTTTGCCGCTGGGCAGACTGACCCTGGAGGATGGGTGCGTTCACAACTTTATGCTTTTACAACTTATTTAAATGTGATGTGAGTGTGGAGCACAGTCCCACGTGGTGTTAACCACAGGCGGGTGGTGCAGCTTCCTGTGCTCCTTACCTGACGGGGTGGAAGGGCTTCTTGCTGCGGTTGGGCTGAGACTGCTCGATGGTCACCTGGTGGCTCGGAGTTTCCAGCTGTGAGAAATGAGGCATTCAGGTGAGGTTGGGTTTTGTTGAGTTCAGCCTGACAACTGCCTAGCAGCAGTTAGCTGCAATGCTAACTGCTGCTAGGCTAGCAATCTAGACATGTCCTGGATCTGGAGCTGAAGCTGATATGAATTTATTGATTTATATCTTTGGAATGATGAATGCTTTATATTTTTCTGAGTGCAGGCAGAAGGTTTGGGTTCTTGAAGGCACCTTGACCCCGAACACTTTTATCTGGAAGTGGTCGACGGCCTGCGGCCCGCTGGGCGTTCTGACGTATTGCGGCTCCGCGGCCATGCCGATGTGAATGGTGACCTGGAAGTGGTTCTTCTTCTGGCAGACGAAGGCCTCGTCAGCTGCAGAGTAGATGAAGCCTTTGTCCGTGTCGACGTGGAGGGCAGGAGGAGACCTGGAGACACAGAGGGACGTCTGTCCTGTTCAAAGCTGACTGGACTGACAGGTGATTCTGACGCAGCCGCCTCTGTACTCACAGTGCCTGGTAGCTGCCGCTGTACAAAGTGCTCCAGTGTTCCGGCCGGTACTGATCCCAGGTCAGCAGCTGGTAGGACACCAGTCCGCCACCGGCTGCACCAACACCGCCACCATGAGTCCCATCACCTTCACTGCAGGAAGCCTCCATTCCTGCTGACGGCTCCTCAGACTCAGACCTCCTCCTCTTCTTACTGTCTGTGGACCTGAAGCAGGACGAGACAGATCCAGACCAAACAGCCAATCACAGACTGACTGAGTCACCACGTCGCCTTCATACCTCAGTTAAATCTGAGTTTGCACGTCTGGAAGCTAGTTTTTACCTCATCGTGTCAGGTATGAAAAAAAATGGCGACATAGTAAAGATTTAAAGACTGACAGTGGTGAAGGGCTGCTTACCAGGTGTGCAGTGTGGGGGCGGAGCCCTGCAGACAGGTTGAAGACACCAGGCCTGGACCAGTGCAGGGTGTGGCGTAGCTGCTCGAGGGGGGCAGTGTCGGGGAAAGTGGTGTTGTGGGGGTATAAATCTGCGAGCAGCTGTCTGGACTCAGGTAGTGTGTGTGCTCAGGTGAGTGGTGTGTTTGCGGGTGCAGGGGGGCGGGCGGAGCAGGTGGAGCAGGTGAGGTCACAGACTTGATGTAAGTGTTAGTGAGGCCCAAACTGTGGAGCTGACCCTGGGTCAGCGGCTCAGGGTGAGCCGGGGCGGAGCCTCCATCCTTAAAGCGACAGGATGAAGAAGGGGTGGGCGGGAACACTTCCTGTGAGGTCTGGTTGGACCAATAGGGTGGCTCGCAGTGGAGGTCTGCCAATCAGAGTAATACAGCATATTAGACGGTTTCACCGTTAGCTAACCTTCTATGTTTTTCATGTTGTTCAGCTCTGTACGTGCTGGTCGCACTGGTTTGCTGACTCGTCTTGTGATTGGCTGATCTCGAGGTTTCCAGCTGTGTGAATAAAGTTCAACAATCTAATCTAAAACTGTAAATAACAGACGACTCTAAATGCTGTAAATGAATCAATACCATAAATACACGCATACTTCCACTATCTGTCCAGACGCTGCAGGCG